>OX421977.1:61438400-62038400 GCA_949128135.1 Parasteatoda lunata
AGGGAATAACGAGATCCATTCAAGATGGAATATTCGCCTGCCTGTACCTTTTTCAGTAGCACGTCCACCCCACACCCTGAGAGAAATCCCTACTTGGAAAATAATTGCGGCTCCAGGCTTTAGACTAATTTGATCGTCTTGAAATTCAGTGAGACAGCTTTGGGAGGCAATTTAGACATATGATTCTCGGGTAATTAGAAAGAAAAATGGTTAAAGGTGTGTGGAGGGGATCCCGGATCTCTCTCTTTATGTATGTATATATATGTGTATATATATATGTATATACATATATGTATATACATATATGTATGTATCTATATATACAGGGTTATTCATAATTCCCTCCTGGGTTTCGAAGCGTAATAGTAAAAAAACGAAGACGAATATAGCAAGAAAGAACATATGAATTATTCCAAAAGTATTCAAGTTTTAATTTAAGCAGTTGCCGGTAGATGGCAGTAACATGTACAACTGAAGACAGTTGTAGTAAAGAAAAAAAGCGGACCCCCGGAGGGAATTATGAATGACCCTGTATATATGTATGTATGCATATGTTTTCTATATATATATATATATATATATATATATATATATATATATATATATATATATATATATATATATATATATATATATATATATATATATATATATATATATATATATATATATATATATATATATATATATATATATATATATATATATATATGTATATATATATATATATATATATATATACATATATATATATATATATATATATATATATATATATATATATACATATATACATATATGCCTTCGGTGTCTAATGAGTCCCTATTAGGAAGGTGGGACTGAATACAACAAACCCTGCTGTTTGATTACATAATGAGGATTTTATTTTATTTCATAACCGTCGTTGAACAACCAACCCAATTTTATGGGTTTACGACTACTAATGTTCAACTCCGTAGCCTTGTAATTTTGAACCCAATTCAGAAGACAAGGGAACTCCTGGATCGAGTAATGGGAAAAATTTGTCTTCGTGGTGGACTTTTTGATGGAGCTGACCCGCATTTGCGTTACATGGAGAGGAAGACCACGAGAACCTACCAAGGATAGTCTGACGGCAAGGAGACTCTAAGCCATGATCCGTCTACCACTGAGGATATTTCACGTCAGCACTGTGGTCAGCACGGAATTCGTATCGACTGGGATTCGAAAGCGGTTCGCTTCATTGAAAGGCTAACGCTCTATCCCCTGAGCCATCGCGGCTCGCATAATGAGGATTGAAGGTTTACTTTTCTACTCCTTTCTCTTTCCTCTTGCAACTAAGTAAGGTGAGTCGTGGGGGCTCAGGAGATAGAGCGTTCGCCTTCGAATGAGGTGCCCCGGGTTTGACTCACAGCGATGGCTGGTTGATACGAATTCCGCACCCGGTGTAGACGGATCATGGGTTAGAGTCCCCTTGCTGTCAGGCTAACCATGGGAGGTTTTCGTGGATTTCCTCTCCATATAACGCAAATGCGCGTTAGTTCCATCGAAAAGTTCTCCACAAAGGTAAATTTTTTCCAATACTTAATCAAGAATTCCCTTGTATTCTGGATTCGTTTTAAAATTACAAGGCTATGGAGTTGAACATTAGTAATTGTAAACCCAAAATTGGGTCGGCTGTTCAACGACGGTTGTTAAAACTGTATAAGGTTTTAAGATTTTCAATTTCGCTTTCTTTAGTCTTGATTCAGTATATTTTGATGATGTTTTCGTTTCTTCTTCAATTAAATATTAATCAGGAGTGTATACTTTTTACTTCGTTTTTGACAAAGATTGTTGAAATATATTCAATTAAGTTAGGTGTTTAAGTACATCCTGAGGAAATACTTGATATACATGTTACGGTTGTCATTTGTTCCTACTCTCGGAGATGATGAAAATCAGTATATCTCTTTTTTGATACTAAATAATTTGAAATTAAAGCTCCCTGCTTCTTTTTCTCTCTCGCATAGTCTTCAATTCCTTTCATACAGAAAAAAAAAGGAAAGGTATAATTTTTGTATTTTTTTTCTCAACTATATATCTATTGTACAGTATTACCTCAAATGAATGATCGGATTTGAAATGCTTGTTTATTTGAAATTCTAATGCATATCACAATAAAGTTTACACGCACGAGAAGACGGTATATATCACGTTTGTTATAAATCAGTTATAGATGCTAGATGAGCGACCATTTTGTTGCGTGGCCTATTTCATCTGTAATCCAGTTCGTTACAAAAAAAAAGAAGAAAAAAATCTTACATCATAAACAATAGCAGTCTTTTTAGTAGCAGCAGTTTTCTTAGTACTAGTACTAGTATTTATTTACGTCGTACTAGAGCTGCACAATTGGTTATTGACGATGGTCAGGGAAACATACCTGTGGATAATCCGAAACATGCCATCATAATTTTGATCATCTGTAGAGGGGATGGTCCTCTGCGTTGGCAGCCTGACGACCTGCGTGCTGGTAGAACTGTTTAACAAGGAGCGATACCGAGCACTCTCAGTCGCTTTGCAGACCGATCAAAGTGCTCGCTTACCCATTTGCTGACCGTAGTCAATGATGCCTGATTACTGCGATCTACTGGAAACCAAAAAACGTGTTTTTATGGCTAACTACTGTAAGAGAAGAAAAAGGGAGGGAAAAAGTTTGAAAATGATGAAATACCTTAAATAAAAAGTCAAAAATCTTAGACAGGGAAAAAGTATATCAAAATAGTTCTATAACACCAAAGCGCCCTAAAAGTCCCACCACCGATAATAAAAATTAGAGTAAAAGACTAAGAACTTATATATATTGAAGCTATTTAAATTATTTTTTTACTTTGCGTGACTGAGTGCATTAAGATAATGCCCTTTATCATTAGTATGCATTGCTACAAAATATAAACTTTTTTTTAATACTTTTGAAAGATAATTAGTTTTTTAGGTAAAGGTTTTATAGATAGAAAAAAAAAAAGGATAAAACTTGCATAAACAAAAATGTTAGAACATTATGAAAATTTTCACTTTCTTTAGTAAAATATAGTTGAAAAATAAAGAAATAAAGAAAATTTTAAAATTAAAATGTTATTTAGCAATGTAGCATCTTAAAAAATTATTCGACTACATGAAACTTGAACTCTTGAAATCCTATATTCAAGTCTATCTAATTACTATCTACAGTTATTTCTTATAATATTCTTGAAATAATTGATGTTTGAACTCAATAAATCCTATATTGAATTCGATTCCTTTTAAAAACCATAACTTAAATTGTACTTTTGAAATCCTACATACAATTGCATTATTAAATCCTAACTGCAATTATATTATTGAAATTTTAAAAGAAAACTATATTCTCGAAATTCTAACTCTAATTGTACTGTTGACATCTTATATTCATTTGCACTTTTAAATTCTAACTTTGATTATACTCTCAAACATTTTACATTAATTGTACTCCTAAATCCTAAGTACAGGTATGGTCTTGAAATTCTAACTCTAATTTACTTCTGAAATTTTAGATGCAATTGTGCTTTTAAATTTTAATTTCAATTATTCATTTAAAATTCTAAATTTACATATATTCTCGAATTTCCGAAATTCAATTGTGCTCCTATATCCTAATTGAAATAACACTATTTAATCTTAATTCTAACTGTACTATTGCAATCTTAAGTCTAAATGCACTTTTGATATTCTATATTTAATTGTACAATTTAAATCGTGCATTCACTCGTACTCTTGGAATTGTAAATTTAATTGTACTCTTAAATCTTTACTACAATTTCATTCTTGAAGTCATAACTCTACTTCTTGAAATCCTGCATTCAATTGTACAAACTTCTAACTTTAATTATATACTTAAAACCATAATTCTAATTGTATAATTAAAAACGTACATTTAATTGTACAGTAGAGTCCCAATTAAAAGAGTAAATGTGGTCCACGATTAACTCGGATAACCGAAAGAAAATGAGTAGGTATAAATTTAATATATTTAACAGATACAAAATTTATACGAGTACAGCACATACTATTCATATTATAATTAAAAAGCTCACTTAAAAACCCTTAAAGAGCAAACTTAACGAAAATTAAAGAATTTTTACTTTAAAAAGTCTTTAATCATTTCATTTTTTTGTTTTGAATTACTTTGGCTCTTTTCTGCAGCAATGTCTCGCCATTTTTTAGGAATAACAGGACGGCTAGTGTCGCCTCTTGTTCTATATATTCAGTAGGACTTTCAATAGCTTTTAGTCCTTCTGAATGAGAGACTCTTATGCGTTGATTTTCATAGTCACTGTCTTCATCATCTTCGCTAGATTCATTTTCATTTTTGACGATATTAACAATCATTTCATCGGTAATCTTGTGCTGTCCGTAAGCTTGTTTTCCTGAATGTTTGGAAGATAAAATTCGGAATTTCTTTCAGCTGTAGTTTTAAAAATAAGAAATAAACTAAAACAAAAAAAAAAAAATTCTTGAAATATTTGATAGTTCGGTTAAAGAGGAAACTTGGATAATCGGGACTCTACTGCACTTCTAAACAATAACTATAATTATATTTTCAAAATCTTAATTTTGATTGTATTTTTCAAATCCACACTAATTGACCTCGACTTTTTCCTTAAACTATTTTTTCTAAAGTCAAATGTCTGGAGGAAGTCTTTTGTCTCTTCTGTAATATAATTCAAGTTGATTTTGAAATTAAATTTCTCTTGTACGCTTTTGTTTTGTGTTACTTTTTTAATTATTATCAATTGAAAAATTGTAAAATTTCAGTTAAGCAACTTACTTGGTTTTCATTAATCGATTGCATAATATTGTTTTAAAAACTTTTAATAAGAAAAAGCTACATGTATTTTTAACTTCTAAGGTTTTAGTGTCTAGACTCAGTGACCTGTTGCCCTTCCTAAAACTGAATTAGATTGACAGTTAAAATTGCTTGGGATGTCTGCCAAAAATAAGCGTTTAGTCAATGTGAGGCAGAGGGGTGGACGGCTTTTGATATATGACGAATTTTAAGAAGCAACAATTGTCCTTGTAGCAAATATTGTCAGTCAGATCATTGCGTTTATTCTCCAATCATTGAAAAGTTGAATTTCAATATTAAATCTTGCATAACTTGATTAAAAGTAATGAAGCAAGTAAGCACGTTTTGGTTTCAAAGTCCTTAAGCAATGTGTTATGCTTTACCCTTTGACGCAGATGGGATACCGGTGTCTCTTTTATCTATTTTTTGTCCGACGTTCTAACTACAAGCAAAAATGTATTTTGGTGTTCTTAACATTTTGGCAATAAATGAAATATTTTTGCTAATATAATATTAGAAATATTAAATTTTCATACTACGAGAATGAAAAATTTAGGGTGATTTAATTTCAGAGATTTAACATTTGATAGCTCATGAAGCATTTCGAGTGTAGGGGAGAGTGGGGTCAATTGTAAAATTTTTTACTTCACTATTTTTAACTAACAAAAATCTAATATATTATTAGTATTAATTGACAGACGAGTAAAGTAGACTATCCTCTACTAGAAAAATAAATAAATACCTTATTTAAAATGTTATTATATTAGTTATTAAAAATTTTTGACAGTCGTGCACTTGTTACAGTTGTCCCCACTTACGGAGTCAATTGTAACAGTTCATAAATTCAACTAAAACATTGTTAATTATGCATATTATCATAGTTGTGATGTATTTTTTTATTGATCAAAATAGTAGTGATATTTTAGGAGTAAAAATAATAATGAGCAGAGACCTAAAGGGTTAAACTTTTATTTTTAAGGGGTTAAAATTTTTAATTTATGCTGTGAAAGGTGACGAATAAAATAATGCACATCTAACATAATATAAATGATATAGGAAACTATTGGTGGTTCTTAAAGAGTTAAGTAATGGTTTGTAAACATAAGATTATTTATTTTCAGCTGTTACATTCGTCCCTTTACTCATTTTTACAATCGTCCCCAAGACGCCATTTCAGCTTCATTTGTTAAAAACAATGCTAGTTAATTAACAAAACTAATCTTTTTTTTCTGAAATGTTAATTAAGGTGTCCAATTACATATTCGGTTAATAATTTTTATTTGTTTAAACAAAATTACTTTGTTACTTTGTATAATATTCTAATAGCAAAAAAAGTACTTACGTAGCGTGAAAATATCTTTTGTGAAGTAACTCTTTCAAAAGTTCATAAAAATGGTTGCCAGCAGGGGTGTACATGTAGTTTTATTAAATACACCTTGTGCGCCACCTAGGAACCAAATCTAGAACCCGTCACTCGAAATTTTTGCTCTGTTACAATCGTACCCTGTTACAATTTACACCACTCTCTCCTAGAATTCATTAAAATACTGTATATTAGCCGATAGATGTGATGTACTCTTAGAAACGTAACATTATAATACTTTTTGAAATATTTTCGATGAAGCTGTTTTAAAAGTATAACAATCTGATAATTCAGAAAAGCTTGAAACATTTCTGATGAAGCAATCTTAGAAACGTTACGTGAAACATTGCCAGTGTTATGCACTCTTAAAAATATTAAATAATATCTTGATATTTTATGAAACAATTCCGATTATGCAATCTTGGAAAGATGATGTTATGATACTATGCTTTATTAAACAATTCTGATGTCGTTATCTAATTTATAATAACAATTTGATAGTGCATGAAGCATTTGTGGTGATGTATTCTTGATAAAATAACATATTATTAGTAGGAAATTTTTTTTTGATGTGGTGTATTATTAAAAACATAATGCTTTGATACTTCATAAAACATATCTGATGAGGAAATATTGGAAATCTAACATTTTGATAATAATGCAATAATTCAAGAAACATTACTGACACCGTAACGATATGATACTACGTGAAATATTGAGATGCTTTCTTCGGAAAATTCTGCTTCGCTTATAAATTAAATTTTTATAAGAAGGTAAATTTATGGGAATAATAATAATAATAATAATAATAATAAATTTATGTGTTAAGTTGAAAAGAATAGAACCATGAAAAAAAAATTTTTTTTTATGGACTATTTGAGGGCTTAAAACTGTTTTGTTGACAAAACGGTTTTTTACCTATATATTAATAAACGGATTAAAACAATTAGATTGATTTCCACCTTTTGCTATCCAGTTTTGCAAACAGTATGAGCAAACTGGATAGGAAAAGGTGGTAGAAACTTTACCTTTTCTCAAATCATTTTACGATATTTTTGGTACTTGCTCTTATTTCTTAGCAATTATTTTATGGGTCTGAATATCGTATAAATAAAACTGCAATTTGACGTTATTGCCAATTGGGTGCTCTACCTGTTCTTTCTTTAGAGAATTTTTTTTTTAGTAATTTAAGTTGCGAATGGCAACAAGGTGGGTCAGTATAGTTTTATTTATTTGTTTATTTTTTTACTTAAGTATGATTTCAATGTGTGGGACTCTTAAGGTAAATATAGACTCAGACTTTTCTGCGTAATAGAACACTAGTGTCGCAGTGGCTCGGGGGACGAAGCACTCGTCTTCCAATGAGGTGACCCATATTTGAATACCTACGATGTCTAGTCGATGCAAACTCTGCTCCTGGCTCGCACCGACCACAGTGGTGGCGTAAAATTTTCATATTTGATGCGAGTACAAAGTTTATTAGTAACGTTTACAAGAAAAACTTGTTTTGATCAGGAAAAAAACTATTCTGACTGTGAAATTTTCTTTTTAATTTTTACTGAAAAAACTTGTTATAGCATTGTAAGAAACCGTTGTATCGTTCTCTGATTCAAGTCAAAATTACGATCTATGGATGAATGAATGGATGTATGACTGGGTCAGCCTTATAAACAGGTGCAACGTATGATGTAGCAGAAGTCGAATTCTTGGCCATAGATGGCGCCACTGAAAAACAAGAATCGCACACTCTGCCTTAAATTTGCTCGGTTTCACCAAGCAGGCTTGCTCGTGTGGCAAGTGGCATTAGAACCAACCAAATCAACCAGAAACCGTTGTGACTATGGATTTTAAAAAATGCGAAATTTTTACCGAAAAAAATTGTCTGTGCATGATAAAAAACAGTAGAGGCTACGGATTTACTTCCTAATTTTTCCGGTTTTGCACAATCAACCCAGTTGCCGGCTTAAAATCACAAAATTTATGGAATTTCTTTTTTGCAGTGTTTACTTTTTAAACAAAGTCTTTTATATCGTACAGTTCCTTTTGTTACGAATCATTATTTACTATACTTAATACTACAAACTCTAATCTTTAAAAGACCGTTAGTGATTATCTCTAGATATTTTAAGTCCTTTTAAAGAATTAATTTCAATATTATGATGACCCCTATAACCTTAAACAACTCTTATAATTTGTCGTTTTAAAGTGTTTCCTACTCCTTCATACATTAGACAAGATTATAAATAAGACAAGATTATAAATTTAACTTGTAAACTTGTTTAATTTATAAAGTGTCTTAATGCATCACATTCTGTAGAAAAAGGAAAGTTAAAAATTGATAAATAAGAAATGATTGTGAAATTTTTTTTTTTGTACAATAGTTTGCCCCAAAATTTTATTCATTTCTTTTTCCTTTTAATATGTTAATTTTTTTAATTCTTTCATTATTTAATTCGTTTATTAAGTCTTAGAGAAGCAATGTTTTTATTTCCTTCCTATGTGACTGTATATATATATATATATATATATCATTAAAACCTTTCATTTACGTTTCAGAAATGTTTTAAATTCGTGAAAAAAGCGTTTCAAATGGTTTCTTAAATCAAATATTCTACGCTATATATATATATATATATATATATATATATATATATATATATATATATATATATTCATAACCAGGATTAAACATTTATTCCGGATTGGATTTTTGGCAATTATCTAATCCTTAGCATTCTTATTTTCGGTTCAACCCAGAAGACAAGAGAACTCCTGTATGAAGTGGTGGTGCAGAGACAACTGGCTAATGTGTTAGTGGAGCATCTAGCCAATACTAAAACTTTAAATACTATACTATTCTTATCATGCATTTAAAATTTTTTTGACAGGTAAACGTGTGGCTTATTTGAAATATTTTACGGGAAATAGAAGATGTTTTTTTTTTCCAAGAAAATTTTAAATCAATAAAATATAAAAAAATTTTTGTACTTAGGAAAAAAATTCTTTTGAGGGAAATCCATCTCATATTACCTTACATTGTCGGCTTATTTTAATACATTATTCTACAAGCTCATTAGAATCTTTTTTTTTATTTATATAAGCTTGAGCCTCGATGGCACAATGACTAAGTCTCTGAGCTGTCTTTGTGAAGTATTGGGGCTCCATCTTCCATAGCGGCTTGCAACAACACCTCCTGGAAGAGAGAAGGTTTCCCCAAGGATCAATATAGTAATCCGACGTAACGAGCATAAACTGCGCAGTGGGGTAAAATAAGAAAGATGTCATGACGTTCGGGCTGCTAAAGAATCGTATTTCTTGTTTATGGTAACCCTTTCTTCTAGGAGATGTTGCTTGAAGTTTACCAAGCTTTAGTTTGATTGGTAACTTCCTGCGTAGCTAATTAAAGACGATCAGTGTGGGATGAGGCCCCATTGTAACCATCATGCCATCAATTCTAAAGCCAGACTTGTTGCTTTGTTTATGACTTGCGCTTATGTGCTTGCTGAATGCTTTTGTTTATGAATTTATTCATTTGATTTTTTTCTTATCTATGTTTCTCTTCGTAATAAAAAATAGAGGTATAAAATATAAAAGGTGACATTTTAAACTGTGTGATGATCATTTTTAATTTTATAAAATCAAATTTAAAGTGTAAATAGCATATTTGAATCAATATATTGAAATACATGATATGACGAAAATATAGGAAGCACTGCTATAAGCTAGTTTTGATTCGCTTGTAACGTTTATTTTTGTATTAAGACTCTAAAAATTTTTATTTTTTTTTTCAAAATATTTCATCTAAGGTTATAAATGTTTATCATATTTATTAAATGCTCACAAGCACTTAGAGAAGTTTTCACGCGATGTTTAATAAATTCAACAAAGAATCTCTTAAAATGGTTCTGGGAAAGGATAAACACCTTTTTAATATGTTCCAAATCTGTCTTTTCAATTTCCATGATTCCCTTGTTCGGTGAAATACGTTTTTACAAACTGGAGTTAATGTTGAATTGCCGCACAGAATGTTAAAGTCTCCTGACGTCATCAGCAACTGATAGTGAGAGGGCAAAGAAATGGCGTAAAGAAAAAAAAAAAGTTGCAGACGATCATTTATTTCTTTATTGGGGAATTCAGATGTTACATTGGAATTGTATAAAAAATAAGGCTTAAAAAATCGTTCTTTAAAGGGAGTTGTAATGTTTTGTTGGACTTCTTGTAAATACACTGCGATTATCTGTCACTGTAGAGTTTCTTATGGCTCCACCAAACGATTTTTTGCCATTTTAATTTTATTTCTCGCCACGAATCTTTTATATGTATTTATTATACTAAACGCATTATCTGCACTGCAGCAGATAGGGGTGGTTGTGGAATTTGAACATAAGCCAACTTTTTCAGAAGTGATTCTAAAGTTTTAACTATTGATTTATAAATCTAACATAAGAGCAGCTCTCGATAATAGCTATTGTTATTTATGAGCACGGAGTTAACAAGAAAATTTGCCTGCATTAAAAGCTGAACAACAACGGAGAAAAATGTTAAGATTTCATTTGATTTTGAACTGGCTTCAAGAAGTATAGGTTGAACGTGCAGTGCATTTATGGGAATAATAAAATAAATAAATATCACAGTATCTGGATTAAACAAAACTAATTTACTTTATTTCTTTTCTGGATTATGAAAATGTGTTTTTTCCCTTTAAAGTTCTTAAACTAGACTGTGACTTATTCAAAAGAGGTTATTATGGTATTGGGTTAGAGGTAGGACACCTCCTAAAATCATTATGTTTATGATAATATATTTGAACTACAAATTAAAGCTTTGTCAGATGTTTTTCTAAAACATATTAATTGATTCCACGTAAGAACGTGTTATCAGCCAGTTCATTGAATCTTAAGTTGAAAACTGGTGTAGGTTGAAAATTTTAAAATATTAATTATTTTTTTATTCTTCTCTACAATGATAAAGACAAATAGCGCTATAATAGAGGGGAGGTGATAAGAACGATTGAATGGTTCTCTTCAATTTATTAAAAAGACGCTATACAACGGGAAAAACTCTTCATCGCACTTTCTTTTTCCATAAGCAATTTAAAATTTAAAATATGGGAAATCTGAGTTCTGGCTAACCTAGAGAAAGAATTGAAGTTTCAAATACTGAAAAAGAAATTTTTAAAATATCAAAATGGGAACAAATTACGAGAGAATAACTTAGGATTGCGCAATGGGGAAGTTCTCTTCCAATAATATGCTTGTGTTTTTGATATTTTAAATTTTCTTTCAGTAATTGAAACTCTACTTTAAATTACTCTAGATTTCTCTGAACTCACTTTTTCTAAACCTTAAATTTAAATTAGTTATGGAGGTGAAACTGAATTTGTGTGAGAAAAAAAAGTATTTAATGTGTTGATAAAAATCTTGTAATAAATTTTTTTGCCATTCCTGTTATAAATTTGAAAGAAGAAATTGGTCCATATTTTATATCAAGATTCCGTATACATGATTCCATATATCAAGATTCCGAGTTTATATAGGTAAGAGGTTTTTTAATGTCGTGATTATCTTGTAACAAAAAAGTCTCGAAAAAGTTTTTCAATTATTTAACTGAAAATCTGAAGAATTGTATAAAGAAAGTGTGCTAGGCCTTGTTTTGAAGGAAAATGCATGAAATTTATAATTAAAAAAGAATTCCAGTACGCTTCGTTTGAGCATATGGATTTCAATACAGAAATATTATTAAAATAAAAATAAAAAAAAAATAAAAATTGATTTTAACATTTTGTAATTATAAAATATTAAATATAGTTTCTGATTCTATATCTAAAATGATCCTGTTCACCCGTGGCCTGAATTCCTGAAATCTAGCATAAATGGTATTACAAGTGAGGCACTCAGGTACACAAACTGTTCCTTTTGCCATTATAAATATGGCGCCAGATGCAATTTCTTCCATCATGCGTGAAAATAATATGCTTATTGGTAACCTTAAAGTTTTTTGCTTTATTGTTGGAACTTTTTCGATTAAATATAAATGAATTAAAAAAAATAATTATCGATATTCTTACCTATGAAATTATCTATGGTCAGCTTCTAAAATGACGAAAAATGAAAACAATCAAAATAATCCATCAAAAGATAAGGTATACCTTGTGCAATGTAGATTGAAGTAAGAAACAAAGTAAGTACAATATATTCACTTACTTTCGCGTATTTATATACTTTCATGCATATTTCGTATATAAATCCAATATATTTATGTTTTTTCATTTATGTTTTATTCTCGTTGTTTTTTGCTTTGATGAAAATAATACTTAAGAACTAAAAAGTTCTGTTTTCTGACTGGTTTTCGGATTAACTATTTTGCTGGTTGTCGCTATTTTGAGAGTTAAGAATACAGATCAGTTGAAAAGTAGTCATGTTTATTCAGTGATTGCAGATATATTTATTCAGCTGTATTGAGTTTTTTTTTCTAATGTGAATTTAGTTTTGGTGCCTGATTTAACTCAAACTATCGTTTGTTTTTATTATTTACTATATCTAAAATGTTCATATCAAACCATAAGGATTGCATCATTTTATTAAGTAAAATTCCCATTGTTAGATCAGAGGTTACTAATAGTATTACCTTTTTTTTGCCCACTGTACAATATATAACAAGAATAATCAATATAAGTGATATAGTGAAAAAAAAAAATTGTAAATTTTACATATTTTTTGCGATATAGTATAGCGAAGTTGATTTTTGTATCATTATTAGCTGTTTTGAAATTTTACTTTAAAAATAAGCAAAATAATGTTTTAAACATTAAAAAAAATATTCAGACTTAAGTTTGGGTTAAATATTCCCAAATCTTTTTCTTTGGATGTAAATGAAATTTATTTTGAAATTGTTGGAATTTCACCATTTTTATAGCTTGTTTATTTACTTGAAAGATAGATAAAAATAAATAATTTCAATCAAATTCTAAACAATTATAAAGCCATTATTTGCGAAGATATTTTTACTTTCAAAATTTTTATTAGCTGTTTCCGATGAGTGAAATATTGTAATTATTGAGAAAATATTGTAATTTTTAAGAAACGTAGAGTTAGGTTGGGAGTTACATTTTCAAATAATCATAATTTTTACTGTATTTGAAAATGTAAATAATCAATCAAATAATCATAATTGAATTTAATTTTGATTGGAATTAATCGAAGATCCATTATAATAAAAAGAAAAATTTGTAACAAGAATATGTTGAATAATTGTGATTGAGTTCAATGTACATCATGACGATGATGACAAATGTTGTTTTATGGATATCGAAATCAACTTTTTCATCAGAATTTTTTAATATTTGAAACTGTTATCAACGTAATCAACGTAATATTCATCGTGGATTACATGATTACTTGTAATTATGATTAAGTAAAGAGCGTAGTAGAAAAAAGAACCAAATGACATTCTTAAAAATATGTTATGATCAGCTATATGCACATAACTTAATTTTTTTATCGGCCAGGTCATTAAATAAATGAGTTTTAAATGGAAAAATTAGTTTCGTTAATAGCTTCCGACTGTTGTTTTATTTTTTTTTTAAAAAACGAACTTTCTAAATTCCCTAAAATGTCATTTAGAACTTTCCTCTACTTATAAGCTCTCTAATTGATAATTTGAATTCATGCTTATTTGCAACCTAGATTGCATGTAATAATGAGCATTTGCAACTATAGATCAAATGATAACTTGCAATTACGATTCCTTGCAATTGCTGATCATTATTATTTGTAACCATATTTACAATTGCCCAAGCATCTCGTTGCTCCATCTCTCTGCACTCATTTAAATTGCTCGTCCGAAACCAATTCCGGAACATGCTCTCAGAGAATTTCCGTCAAAGCAATATACACAAAACCTGGTTCAACCATATTTTAACTATCCCAAATCAGCCCAGGTTTAAGGCTCTCTTTAGACATTCTATTCTATTGACCTCTTTTTGCCTTGTTTTTCTTGTTATTTTATCCTTTTTGTTCTTTTAAATTGGCCTGCCTTTGGAAATATATAAAAAAATTATTTACAACTGTAATCGTAAATAATGATGGCATATTATTACCAATAAAAGTAATTGATTACTTTGTAACAATTATGTGATATCATTTTTAGTCGAAATAGCTTTTTGTAATCGATTCTCGTTTCTGAAATTCAGAACCTCATATTCTCCCGTGATCTTTTATACACTATAAAGATATAGTATGTTTTAAATGGAGATTATTTAATAAATATTGACATATAAAATTAAAGCATTATTGCAACAATCAGTTTGTTAGCCAGGAGAAATTATTGAAGTCAAGACTTCCAAATTTCGAGACTAGTGGTATGATTTTATTTTATTTTATTTTATAACCGTCGTTGAACAGCCGACCCAATTTCATGGGTTTACGACTACTGATGTTCAACTCCGTAGCCTTGTAATTTTGAACCAATCCAGAAGACAAGGAAACTCCTGAATCAGTACCCCCAGAGGTTTTGATTTGTTATGGGAACATGGAGGACTTTGAGACTCGACAGATTTAACGTGCATCAGTCACCATTTACTACACGGGGAGTCTTCGGCCGGCGAGGATCGAACCCACGACCTCTTGGACATGGGCCGAGCGCCCTACCGACCAGGCTATCCCGGCCCTAGTGGTATGATTGTAGCAATATGGTCAGCATTGAAGAATCTGTCGTCTTTACTTATGCTGGTACCCATTGAACTGAAATTGAAGAGGCTTCAAGCCGCCACTGGGTACAGAACCCTGTTCTTCTTAATAGCAACACAGTGCCTTAACCATTGGGCCATCGAGGTTCATTGAGATAATATTCTTACAAAAGGAAAACATGTTTATTTACTGAACTTTTCTGTAAATATTTTAATGATTTTTTTCCAACTAAATAAATTTTTCAGGGTATTTCATAATGGTCAACATTAATCAATGTGTTTTTAACACACCAAAAGTGAAGTAAAAAAGATAATATGTACAGTTGGCACTGATAATCAATATTTAAGCAATTAAAAAAAACGCCATCGAAATTGCTGAATTAATAGCGAGGAAGGTTGGGTGAAGAATTTATAAACCTCTTTGATTACCTGAAGAGACTTGGAGGTATTTCTAATAATTACTTTTCATTTCCGCTCTTTTTTTAATAGAAGGACTTTAAAAATGTTTGTTCTGTTGAAGAGGAAGCGGAATTTGAAATTTTGAGAAGCGGAATTTTTCAAAATCCGCTTTCATCAAAAGATTAGATTTTAATGTTGTTTTCGCTTTTCATTTTGCTTAAATATTGACTTAAAATCTTTTTTGTGATTTTTTTTACTACATTTTTAGACGAATTCCAAAATTATATATTAAAGGTGATCCTTATAGGACATCCAGTATAACTGAATAATTCAACATTTGATCAAACTTGAATAATAGTGATTGAAAGTTTAGATTGTTAAGAAACGGTAAACGTTATTAAAGAAAAAGACATTAAGAAATCACAAAATAATGAAAATAATGAACTTGAAAATTTTTATTGACAGCACAAATTCTAAAGCTAAATTCCTCGAGCAATTATTTAGAAAAATTATGACAACTAGAATGCAAATATCGGTGCTATTAGTATTTTTTTAATATAGTAAAAATTACTCAGAATTAGTACTGTCCTGATATATATTGAAACTTGAATATCGTGATATATTATTAAAATATATTAATTTCGGGCTGAGTTAGAAAAATTCTGAAAACTGTTTTGTTAAATGACGGAACTATTTATATTCATAGATTATTTTAGTATATAAAATAGCATAAAATCAGTGCTAAATGGTATTGTAATTTCAATTTCGCGATATATTGTCAGAAATCTTCGATATATAGTTAGAAAATCGTGAAGAATTAAAACAATTCAGGCACCTAATTTGTTAAATGTTTGGCATTATTCGTCTTTGCAGAGATTTTTTTTCGCAATATAGAAAATAGCTTATAACTAGCGTTGGGCGATATTGCTATTTTAATATCGCAAAACATAAATATTCTTGCATTGGGATATTGATTTTTCAGGGAATATTAGGAAATATTGATAAATACACTATATATTTAAAATTTAACTAAATTATCTTATTTTTTCCTTGGTACATTTTCTCATAACCCAAAACAATTAAGAATACTCAAGATAATATTGTTTTCGATAATTATCGTTATAGTGAATGATTCTTGTGATAATACCGCCGTCGATAAAGATCACAATATTAATGTTGTCTGTAAACAGAGGGATATTATCGTTGTCAATATTTCACTAACATTTGTCATTTGTCTGGAGGCATGGTATTCCCCATATATTGTGAAAATACGTATTAAAATATTGTTATTGAATAGTAGAAAAATATTCAGTTATTACTATAGATCGCTATATTGACCAGTTCTACCCACTTAGGATATTGGATTTCAACAATTCAATACTGGACTCCATTTTGGGTTGCTGCTTACAACTTAAGTGATTCTCTAATATACATAATATCAATTTTAAAAATAGGAAAAAAAAAAAAGAATTTTGCGTTGCATAAAGAAGTTCTAATTTCGTTTTGTTGAAATAAAAATACGATTAGCGTTTGTTATGTCCATAGAATTGTTCTAAATACTCCGATCATTCAATGCAGACTAGAAATCAAAAAATAAAAAATAATAAAAAATGGGCAAATGAAATGTTACATTTTCTGAAAGGTTGACAAGTTTTGGAATTTGCCCAAGATTTGGAAGATTCATTCTGATACAGATGTATCAAAATAAATCATTATAATGTTAGAATAAATATTTATAATTTCCGTCACGTTTTCTAAATCTTGTAAGGAAAATTTTTTTAAAGAGCATTCTTCCATAGAGGGCAACAAATTATTTCGAAATTTATGTTAGATTATGAGAATGGGTTATTCATTTCGTATTAAAATGTTTGAACGACTGAGAATTATAAAGAATTTGATTTAAATCAATAGAAGTTTGAAAAGTTTATTTTTTAGAAGGAAGAATTTATTTTCTTTAAATATTTAATAGTAACGATATCAAAATTAATTTGTTTTTCTTTTCATTACATTTAAAAAAATTGAATTTAAAATTAAAAGTTGAATTTGGAAAACTAGGTTTTGAATTTGTGTTAGCCATTTTTACAAAAAATGGAGGTAATTTGGCGACTGGTGATAGTTTTTCTAGAGACGTAGCAGAAAACCACACTATCTTTATGACCACAACTATGACTGACACTCATAATGGCTTTGCCTTAGTTGCTCAGAGCATAAAGCCCCCGCCCCCCAATGAGGTGACCCAGATTCAAATCCTAGCAATGGCTGGCCAGTACGAATTCTGCACCTAGCTTGCACCAACCAAAGTGCTGACGTAAAATATTCTCAGCGGTAGACGTATCACGAGTTAGTGTCCCCTTGCCATTAGACTAACCGTGAAAATTTTCGTGGTTTTCCTTTCTTTGTAACACAATGCCAGTCAGCTCTATCGATAAGTCCTCCATGGAGGCAGATTTCTCCCAACACTCGATCCAGGAGTTCCCTTGTCTTCTGGATTGAGTTCAAAATCACAAGGCTAGTTTGATTGATTGTAGTGACATAAAAATAATTGAATTTGCTGTTGAATGCCAGAAATAAAAATTGTGGACTCATTGAATCACTTTTTAATTTTAATAGCATTAACAGTTTTTCGTTATACACGGTTTATTATTATTATTATTATTATTTTAAACGATATGTGCCTTTGAATGTTTCGGAAAAATACCTTATAGCCAAATTAGCTCATTTTCATTTATTTTAATTCCGTCTCAGTAAATGCATTATCTTTTTTAATAGTTTTGTAAAGATAAAAAAATATTTGAAAACAAAGCGATGAAATTTATTTAGACCACTCATTCTAATGCGTTCCTTTGCGCAGAATATTTTTGTACTAGTTTAGAAACATGAAAAAATACGTTTTTCTTTTTGTGTTTCAATTTTTATAGGATAGAAGTAGAAGGGGTGTTAAATGTGAACATTAAACTTGGCGTATTTCCGTTATTTATCATTAAATATTTTACTAGAAATTTTTCATTTTTATTTTCAGCTACATGACACCACAGGGGTTTCCAACTTACATGAGGCCGGGGGCCACAATTAAAAACACATATCAAATGGCGGGCCACAACTTTATCAAAATTTTATGTAGAACTCTTATGTTTGAAGGAACATTAAATATTACTGTCAGATTTTTACCAATTTGTACAAAACAAAGGTATTGAATTACTAATTAAAATAAGAAGTAGAGTTTTTAAAATATTTAATCGTTATTAATAATATTTTTAAAAATCTTAAATAAATAATAAAAATTCGGGCTACAATAACTTTAATGTGCACCTATGTATTAAACAATTAATGTGCAACAGATATCTAATTGTTAAGATATAAAACTTTAAAAAGGTTGGTATTAAAACTTACATAGTAGCACACAAAATATTCAATGAGAAAATTGAGGTTTGTCTGCTGCAACCACCAGAGAATAGGTATTTACATTCCAAATTTAAAATTTACAAATGTGTGTGTAAATATTTTCGTCCAAAATGAGTGGTTTCAAAAAGTTAAATCGGAGAATTTTTTCGAGAAAATTTCTGATACGCACATGCTAAATTATATTCACAAAATACAAAAAAATGAAATAAAAAAGAGCAACATACACGATTATTTTTGTATTTGAATAAATATTTTCTTGGATGCAAAAACTGAGAAAATTTTTTTTTTGCACCGTTGTTACGTTAAATTTCACAGAAGCGAAGAAATTATGTTTTTATTAACGAGAAAAGTATTTTAAGCCCATATAGATTTTTTACGAAAAATTGCCTGCAAAAAAAATAACAACTAATATATTTTAGTTCGCGGGTGACAATAAAAGGCTTCGCGGGCCAGATTCGGCCCCCGGGCCGCCAGTTGTAAACCCCTGTGATACCATGTAGCTATGTTTAGAAGTATATTAAAAACTTAATTTTTTTTAAAAATGGAAAAGTAAATCAAAATTTGTTTTTGAAAATTCCTTTTGACAATTTTCACCACAACAAAAACATCTGTTTTTTTAAAAAATTTTTTTTTATGCATTTTGCTATCGTTAACAAGTAATACACAAATTTTTTTAAACTAAATTGAAAGAACTAATTAAACTGATGCTTAAAAATTTCGAAAAATGTATTTATTTTGTTAATATTTTTATAAAAATCATAAAAATTATAAAGAAAAATAATTATCTGAAAAGAAAGTTCAACCTGATTACTAATTTTTTTCGTCATATTTTACAGTTCTCAATTTTTTTCTATGATAAATAAAGAAATAGCATTGCAATTATGTACACTCTAATTAATATGCATATAAAATTACAATGCATTTATTTCAATTGCTTTTTTTCGAAATTATAGAAATTTATTGTATGAATTAAGAATAAAAAACAATATTTTTCAAATGACTTATACGCACTGAAGAGAAAGAAAAAGTGTATTTCAAAATATATGTTGCCTACTCACAATTCTGTATCCATGTCTATAAAGATGATAAGATAAATATAGATCTTATCAATTATTTATATTTTATGTAAACAAACACGTTTTGAAATTGATAACCAATTTTATGCCTGTAACACTAGTAATTGACTAAACTATAGTAATACATTTAAAATAATACATTTAAAAGAATTCCCCTAAAATATTTTTGTAGAATGATCTAGAAGTTAATTTTTTATGTATCGAAGCTTGAATATTTCTATTTTAAATTTTGTTGGATCGTTCAACTGGTATTTCTACAAACACCTCCTAGATGACGCTAGCAGTCCAGTTCCAGTAAAAGTTTTTATATTATAACAATACATTATTTTATTATCTTTTGATATGTTAAACGTAACAAGAAAGTTCAAAATAATAAGAAAAATGTAAATTAAAAAAGAAAAAAGAAAATAACATATTATATTAGACATTGTTTATAGTAATCAAAGAAAATTTTCAAACGCATCAAAGCAAACAAAACAATTCTTGAAAATATTACTTAAAAACAATTAAATTTTTTGCCATGATAAATTGTAAAAGTAAATTGTTTTATTTATAATTGTTTGATAAATAAAATACTACAATTAATGTTATTTATAACATGAGTTCAACGTATCAGCAAAGAGAAACTGTTAAAAAAATTATAATCACCTTTTATTCCTAATCTATAATTTTATTTATAATATGCTAATAAATAAAATATTACAATCCACGTAATTTATAGTTGATGAGTTTAGCGTATTGGCAAAGAGAAGCAATTAAGAAAATGATAATACAATTTATTTCCAAATCTACACTTTTATATAATTAACAGTTTTATTTATAATTGTTTTATAAATAAAATACGATAATCCATGTAATTTATAGTTGATGAGTTTAACGTATTAGGAAAAATAAACAAATAAAACAAAATTATGATCACACTTGTTTCCTAATCTACAGTCTTATTTATAATTGTTTTATAAATAAATAAAAGCCATGTAATTTATAATTGATGAGTTTAAAGTATCAGCAACTAGAAAAAGTTAAAAAAAACATTTTATTCCTAATCTACAATATTATTTATAATTGGTTTATAAATAAAATATTAAAATCTACGTCATTTATGGTTTATGAGTTTAACGTATTAGCAAAGAGAAACGGTTTAAAAATTATAATCACATTTGATTACTATTTTATAGTTTTGTTTATAATTTTTTTATAAATAAAATACTACAATTCCAATATGGTGGATGTTTTTAACGTATTAGCAAAGAAAAAGAGTTAAAATAAATTTATACTCACATTTGATTCCCAATCTACAAATGTATTTAAATTGTTTTAAAAATGAAATGCTGTAAGCCACATCATTTATAGTTGAAGAATTTAACTTATTAGCAAAGAGAAACAGTTAAAAAAATTATAATCACACTTGATTCCTAATTTGTAATTTTATTTATAATTTTTTAATTTTTATTGAATAAATATATAAATACGTGGATAAGGTTTATTATTTTAATCATAGATATAGTTTTTTTCCTAGTTTAATGCATTCAAAAAGATCAATATTAGTAGTTATATTTCATTATATTTAACGCAATATATTACAAGGAACGATATGAATGCAGAAGTTCAACTGCAAATAAAGCTATTTATTTGAGGACGAAAAAACATTAGTTAACATCAGTAAATTTAAGATGTGTTTTTTGAAATATAAATAAATAATTAAATTGTAACAGAGAGCATCTTTAATCAATTTTTTATAAACGAAACATAAACATTTTAAAATTGTTGTTAGCTATATATATATACTGTAAACAATATGACAATACCTTTTCTTTTGTACAGTTTATATTTTTTCCACTCTGTTTTATATTGAATAAGTTTCATAAAATTAAATATTTTATACAATAATTGATGCATCTGGTAGGAAAAAAGACGATTATTATTTTTTTAAAAAGTAAATGCGATATATAAAACTTAAGTTTTTGAACAAAAACGAAATGTGCATCCTTTCAATGCTGCCATCTATTGTCAGTGACTTGAAAATTCGAATTATTTCATTTTTAATTAATTTTAATCGAGCAGTTACTTGTGGTAAATGTTTATTTAAATAGTGTAAGTGTTTACGTTTTTGCAGTATTTATATTTAAAATTTAAATCAATCAATTATCTATTCACAAGTTTATTTTATTATTACTGCTTCGAATCATTTCTAAACTATTTAAGAATTTTATTTACGCATATAATTATCTGCCATTTATACACTATTGGTTTTGGTTATTATTTAAAATTTGACACTTAAAATCATATGGTTTTTATTATTTTCACCTGTATTAAATACAAATTTTTATTTTAATACGCGTTTTTCATGGTAAAGGGTTTTAGTTCGCCGAGTGTTGTACAAAGCTCATAGGCTAAGACAAATATGGATCATCCTCAGGGATGTCTCCCAGACCGTCGCCAATAGCCCATTGTGCAGCTCTAATGCGACGTAAATGAACTTACAACTACAACAACAGCAGGCTGTGCAAAGTGGTCACCTATTCTCACACCGTCAGCAGTCTGTGATGCTAGACTTCGGTGATCTGCTGGGAACTGTGCCTTGACGATTAGTCTACTATGGGACTTAAAATTTAATCCCTTAAACAAATTTTAATTAAAATAAATCATACATTTGATTGTAAAATAATTTTGGAAGATATTTGTTTTGGTCTTTTGCCATCTAAATAGTTTGAAAGAAAACATTGAACCTTTAACTTGTTTTTAGCCTTAAGTAATAAAAAAAAAATTAAGGACAAGTTCATGTATTAAGGTAAAAATGTTTAGAAAATTATACAATAAACTTATATGATAAACAAAAAACAGCAATCATAGTTGAGTTTTCTAAATTTATCAATCCATGTTTTCTTCTACACCTCAATATAATCTCTTATGAAAGTCTGGGGGGGGGGGGAAGACGGTTTTTGTGAATAAAAGCTGATTCTGAGAAAAAATGAACGCGCTAGCAGGCACAAGTTTTCCACAGCATGGCTCATCTTCACCATGTAATAATACTGAAAGAGAACCAATATTCCGCATTATTGATTTGCAAAATTAAGTAACCTTTAAAATGTAACAGATGACGATCCAATCACCATTTTTGTGAAAAATGGTCATAAACAGTTGTTCTCCTTTGATCTTTATATAGTTTAAAAGTTTTCAAGTTGTTGTTGCTGTAGTACATTTTCGTCGCACTAGAGCTGCACGATGGGTTATTGGCGATGGTCTGGAAAACATCTCTGAGGATGATCCGAAGACATGCCATCACAATTTTGATCCTCTGCAGAGGAAATGGCAACCCTGGTTTGGTAGCCAGCCCGACGACCTGCAAGCGAAGTCGAACACTTTACGGTAGAACAGCTTAACGAGGACCAATACCGCCCACCCTCGGTCCCTACGCAGACTGATCCAAGTGGTCACCCACCCGCACACTGTCCGCAACCAGTGATGCTTGACTTCGGTGATATGCTGGGAACTGTGTCTTAACGATCAGTCCACTGCGGGACTAAAAGTCTTCAAGACAAAATGACAAAAAATAATTTCAGATATAGTATGATTCCGATTCGATAAACTTCGCAATCCCATTCATATTAACGAGGGGTTTGACTTGTTATAATTAACGGTTGTATGATACACGAGGTAGTTTATTGGCTTTGGTTCAAAAACTTGTTATCTGTACTCTACAATTCAATATTTCGATTTTATTTAGGTACAAATAAATAATCATATGGTTTTGCTAGCAAACACTGAGGTTTTTCAGAAATTTCCTTTGGCTCAGGACCTACTTGCACCGCCATTCCGCCAAATGCTCTGTAGAGAGGAGGTAGCGTGTGCTTATCCCACCGTTACACGAGATGTAATTTTGTGCTGTCTTTCTCTAAGTTGTGCTACCATATCTTCAACTTGACAAGGTTTAACAGGGGACTGATCGCTAAAATTGTTTTACCTTAAAGTACTTGACTTCACGCGTAGGTTGTCTTTTTTTTTTTTTTTTTTTATCAAAGCTAGGGAGCTATCCCCCCTGCAGAGGATCAAAAATGTGATGGTATGTTTTTTTTTTTATCAACCCCAAGGATGTTTCTCAGATCATTGCCAATATCCCATTTGTGTAGCTCTAGTGCCACGTTAGCAAAATATTACCACTATTATTCATCTAGACAAGGGCTTATAAGTCATTCCTTGTAATGAGCACACAAGTCTGCATATATATGTATACAAATGAACGAATGAAATTACTTGAGTGTACCATATTTTCTATTTTAGGCTGGAATCTTAGTTCCATGACTAGGGGCGGATTAAACATACGCGGGGCCCTAGGCCATTAAAATTTTTGGGGCCCTTAGATTAAATTTTTTTCTCGTATATTTTTTATTTATTCAAATATAAAAGTATTTATATATCTTTTCATTTAAGAAAGCATATTTAAAATAAAAATAAATAACATCCTGGACCTCTTAAACAGTGACAATTTCAATATATAAAATTTGATTGAAAAGACCAGTTGTATGAGTTTTTTTCTAGAGTATATAAAACTTACTTATTATACTCGTATAGTAACAATAAACACTTACCTTTGAGTAAAATATTTTGTAATTATTTATTGATCAAATAGAATTACGGACACTAAAATAATTATGAGTAATATAAGTAATTATAAAGCACTAAAATAATTATGAGACACTTCAGTTGAGGCACTAAATAACTTCTTTTTCATTTAAAACGTCTCAATAATGTCAACAATATTTAATTCTTTGCTTCTTGTTTAAACAAGTCTCAGCTCACTATAGTACTGCTTTAAATTTTTTCGCGCGCAAATCAAAAGGACAAATTTGAACTTAAAAAACATTGATAAATATTATGATACATAAACTATAATAATACTTATAAATAATAACTAAAATAATTAATGAATGAATATGTAAAAAATTATGTAATAATTATGTAAAACAATTATCGTATTTTATTAATATATATTTGAAATTGATTTTTTTTAAAAAAATCATTGTTTTTCTTAATTTTTTTAAATTTATTTTCAAAATTTTTTTAAGGGGCCCCCTAATCATTGGGAGCCCCAGGCCATGGCCCAGTCTGGCCCAATGGGTAATCCGGCACTGTCCATGACCATCATTGCCCAATTTTTTATTTAAGTTTGGAAGGGATCTTCTGTAATTTAGAGCAATTGTTTTGAATGCACACTGACTCCTCCACTAAGTCCTCAGATCTAAATCTTTTTCAGTCCCGTAGTGAACTGATCGTTAAGACACGGTTCCCAACAGATTACCGAAGTCAAGTATCACTGGCTGCGGTCAGTGTGCGGGTGGGTGACCACTTGAATTATTCCGCGTAGGGACCGAGAGTGTGCGGTATTGGTCCTCGTTAAACTGTTCTATCGTAAAGTGCTCGACTTCACGCGCAGGTCTTCAGGCTATCGAAGCGGGGGTGCAATCCCTTCAACAGAGGATGAAAATTGTGATGGCATGTCTTCGGATCATCCTCAGGGATGTTTCCCAGACCGTTGCCAATAGCCCATTGTGCAGATCTAGTGCGACGTACATTAACTACAACATCCTCGTGGTTTCTGAGCAACGGAATTGTCTGTGAAACTTTCCCTCCTAATCCCATAGAATGTTTCCTTAAGAGGACACTATACCGGGGGAGAAGCCATTCATGGCAAATTATTCTTCCTATACATAAGTAATTTAAAATTTTATAGAAAATTGAGTTCAGGTAAATCTCGAGTAAACCATGAAGTTCAAATACTCACAGAATGATATCAAAATGCCAAAATGCAAACTAAGTATGACATCATTACCCTTGAATACGCAGGGAGAGATTAATCTTACAATAATTTATTTGCATTTCGATATTTTGATTAGAAATTTTCAGTATTTGAAACCTCAGAGTTTTCTCCAGGTTTACCTAAATTCACTTTTTTCTGATCTTTAAAATTTGAAATACCTATGGAGGTGAAACAGAATTTACAATGAAAGGTTTCTTCTGTGGTAAAATGTCATCATAAGTATCATCGAGCAGCTTTGTTCACGCATTAATTATGTGAAAATTCCTTCAAACTAGAATGAATAAATATATATTTGAAACAAAACCTTATCTTCGTCAGTGTTTTGATGGAAGATAAAGATAAAAAAACAAATTCATAATATTTATTTATTTAATAGTGAAATTTTATTTGATTTCATTTTATGACCAGCGTTGAAAAGCTGATTCATATAGGATGGGGGGCTTTTAATATTTAAACTCATAGCCTCGTAATTTGAACCAGACCTAGAATGTTAAAGTACTCATGGTTCAAGTATTGGGACAAACTCTTCTTCATTTTTAATTCTTACTTATTCCTAATTGTGTTACGGAAGGAAAAAAAAGATTACGAAAAACTTAACATGTTTAGCTCTAACACATGACCCCTCTACCAGAGACATTTAATCGCAGCAATGTTGCGAGAGCAGAATACGAATCAGTCGTCGCCGGGAATTAAACCTGGGTCATATCAAAATTAAGCGAGAGCTGCATTTCCTTTAAAACTTTTATGCTCAAACTATTCGTTTAGTTGCTAGCATCGCATTCGAGCTACTCTGATAAGCTATTGGTGATAGTCTGGGATTCATTCTTATTGATGACCCAAAGACAATACTGGTGTACACGCGCACTGTACTAATCTTAATTTAGATTTGGGGTGGATAGGGATAGTAATCATCTGGCTTCCATTTCAAGTTCGTCATACGTTTACTTTTCCGTTTTTGATACCACCCGAGATATTACATTAGAATGGATTATGAAACACTAAGATAATACCTTGGAAAGTTCAATCTGATACCCAGGATCAGACCTCAGCCCAAGCTGAGGTTGGCAAAGACTTTTCCAATTACACTGGCTGGGTTACTCCAGCTGGAATGACACACTTATCTCTAAAAGAGTGTAACAAATTACACTCGTGGACAATGGTCATTTTTAGGCATTAATGAGGCATTTGACGCATTGATTGACCATTGCAACTGCATCATTGAAGACGTGTGGAGAAATTAATATGAGGTATGACCATTTTTGATGGCAATGCAGATGTCACTACAAATTGTCACGTTCTTTACGATGGTTGATAAAGTCTTGAGACAATGAATCTCATCTCATTAAGGCTACTTTAGCGATTTAGGGAGTAGCGATATCCAAATGCTCTACCAAGAGCATCCCAGGAATGGTCTATGAGATTCAGATTTGTGGATCCAGTTGACCACTCCATATCCTGACTGTCTATTTTTTAGGTATTTCCAGATAGAATCACTGCGTTTTAGGTAGATCTATGAAGGTAGTGGGTTTGATTCTTGAGATAACACTTGTCTTTCATTCTCTTCTTGCTTGTTAGTACGTATGTGCCATCTACTGCTCTAGTTCGAAGTAAACGAACTACAACAACAACAACTATGTGCGACCTACTCTTAATTTCGAGGCGAGTTTGAAAACAGTTAATGCATTGATCGCACAAGCCTGTAGAGGTAGATATGTGCTTAGAAATATAAAAAAAAGTTACCAAAATATCACACTGCATTCCATATTAAATACACGAATCTTAACGCTTGAATGATTGAATTAAAATATTTTTCGCACAAAAGACAAGCAATACTGTTAGCATAAATGATAAAAGCAGCAGCAAGGTGAAGAATGTAGAAACTCATAGAGTTTTGGCAGAGATCGAACCTGCTACCCTTGATATCTACAAAGCTCTTGACGAAAATACAATATCTCGCAAGCAAAACGGACAACGAAACATTCATTTTCATAAAGTATTATCATAAGATGTAGTTGTAATTTTATTAACGTCACACTAGAGCTGCAAAATGGGTAAGTGATGTCGGTCTAGAAAGCATCTCTGAAGTTGATCCGAAGACATGCCATCCCAAATTTAATCCTCTAGGAGGGAAAGAGGGAATGGCACCCCTCTTTTGTAGTCGGGTGACTTCCACGCATTTTACTGTAAAACTGTTTAACGAGGACCGATACCACACACCCTCGGTCCATTATCAAAAGAATGTTTGTTTGGGAAACATATTTAGGTGTTAAAAAACTTGGGGAGAAAAATTTAACTCCTCTTGGAAAAAAAGGTTCGATTGTGTATCTTAAATGAAATTGAAACAAAAATACTAGTCTCTAAAATTCAAATTTTGACTTAAGGTCTCTAATTGCATGTCACTAGTTGTTACTAGATTCTAATAAGTACTGCTTTAGCATAGAAAGAAAAACAGTTAGAGTATATAAAATTATTTAAAATATATGCAGCTGTTTCGCTGCTTAAAAAAACACACCTGTATAAGAATAACGAATATATAAATAAGTATTGCAGAACTAAAACTAAAATTTTAGTGTAAATCTAGTTAAAACTTACAACGCGAAGCAAGGTTAAAGATTAAAAACCAGCTATCGTAAGATTAAAATGCAAATATGTTTTAATTTAATGGTGATTTTATTCTTTCGGGACAATAGAGATTATTTATTTTAGTATAAATTGCTATATTTTTTTTATAAGAAAATACAAGATTGTCAGATTCTCCTGTTCATCTTTCTAACTTTTCGTGCATAAATTATATTTCTATGCATTTTAAAATAATTTCTTTTTAATTATATTTCATTTCAAAAGGTTGATCTTACATAATAATGCAAAAAGTTTTTTTTTATAGTTCTTATAAATGCCCAATACATTTTTAAATTAATTTTTTTAAAACAAAATATCATTTTAATTATCGTTTAAGACAGTAAATTAAATTTTATTGATTTTTTACTGTTAAACATAAATATAATGAAAGAATAAAAGTTCTACAAAAAATAATAAACATAGTCTTCGTTTATACTAAAGAACTTGCGAAAATCCCTTTTTAACCCAGTCATTCTAATTTTTTTTAACAATATATTGTCAATTATATTAATATTTAAATCAGCACATTAAATTTTTCTTTATTATTTCGTTAAAATTACACAGTGAAAGAATTTGAAATTCTACTAAAAAGAATCAATCATTAAAGCATTCATGTATATTAAAAGAGAAAGGGCAGACTCTCGAATCTACAAATTATAATCATGAAACGCAGAAATGCTGAGATTTAATTTCTGAACCGAAAATGAGAGCATGCGCGCTGAGTAAAAAGCGAAACGATGTGCGCAATCGAGAAAAGTCGATAAAAGCCATCTACTCAACACTTCTTTCTCATTTCTCCCGAGACTAGAGCTATTGCGTTTAGTTACCATACTATTCAAGATGTCTGTCTTTGCTTTAGAAATCATCGTCCTCTTTTCGCTGTTCTTTTTAATCTCCTGCCATAATCATGGTCCGCAGAATTTTCAAAACGTGCAAGATCGGGACCATTTAAAGCAGCACCTTGATGGCATGGACGCTGACGATCTAAAGGACGAGGAACTAAGATTCCACTACTTCAATGCTCATGATATTGATGGTAACAAGAAACTGGATGGTTTAGAGATACTTCAGGCATTTACTCACTACCATGCAACTGATCCAACTTCAGATAAACATGAAAATGCAGCGTACTCTGACCTGGAGTTGCAAACAGCCATCGATCCTCTTTTAGTTTCTGCCATAGACAAAAACCAAGATGGCTATCTGGACTATGCGGAGTTTATACAAGCCGAAAAAACTTTGAAGGAGGGCCAAGCTTAATCTCTTTTGTGCTAAAAGATTTCTTCGACTAAGTTGATAAGAACTTTGAAAAGGGTTCAAACTCAATTGAACTCTGGAGTACATCTAAAGACATTCTTGTGAACATTGTCTTGGTCGAGAATACTGTGATTTTAAAGTTGATTGTGTTTTAAAAATTGACTTTTTAACTGGCAACTTACAAAATTTGACTTTAAAATCGTCGACGTAAGTTGCTTTTAGGAGTGGCTTCAAAAGCTAATTTTAAAAAGGTAATATATGCGAAATTATTGATCATGTTTTAAGTCCTTGACTAAAACTGCACTGTTTTCTCTGAATGTTTAATGTGTTTTATTAGTAAACAAAATTGGATTTTGTAAAATTTAGTGTCTATTACATTAATTGTAAATCTGTAATTTTATTTGTCTTAATAAACTAGTATACTAAACAATGTTTAATTATTTCTCGATATGAATTTAAGTATATTTTTTAACTATGATTAACTGGAGTATCTTTTTAGGTAGTAAGTTTCAATTCTTAATAACATTTTACAATTTCAAGACAAATGAATGTATTATTCAATTAAATGAGTGTATGGTTTAGTTAAAGGTGTTAAAACAAATCAGCACGTTTTAATAAAAATTTTGTAGAAAAATAAAAATTTAAACATGGTAATTTTTTCAGTGGTGCTAGATTATATAAAATACTTATGTTAAAGATTTAGCATTGCATTTTATCTAAAAGAATGAGCTTTAGTTTTACTGTAACAATGATAAAGAACACTAAATTTTCTGTTTGATATTCTGTTTCTAGTTCCTAATTTTAAATATTTTAACGTTACTCTTTTTAAATATCTTAACGAAATTATTTATAGCGAAGAAAACTTTGCATATTGGTCCATTTTATTAGTTAAACAGAAGAGTCACCAATTAAACAAGTTTTGTCAAAATAAATGATTTTTCTTTTACTTATACATATATATCAGAATGCTTCGAATATTAGTTCAAAGGCAATTAGGCAGCTCTGTTTAATATGAATTGTTTCGATGTAAACTTGTAGAATGAAAGATTAAGTAATTTTATTCTATTTGTAGCAATGTTGATGTTACATCATGTAAACTGTACAAAAGAAAATTGCGATTTAATAGCACCAGCAATTCAAACTTGTAGAGAGTTCTGCAGAACTGGATAAAATCTTGAGCGTGCAATTAACGTGTACAATTTTTTACTTTATTTAGTTTGACAACTTCGCTACCTGGTTCAATACTTTAAAAAATCATTCTTAACATAATTTCAAAATATAAAGACATCCTTGGACTTTGGATGGAAATCTTATTTCCATTGAAGCAATTTTCAAATCATAACTTATAAGAGGTACTTTAAAAATATCTTAGGATTTGCATTAATATAGTTTTTTTTTTCCTGAGATAACACGAGTCTGTTTAGGGCTAAGTTTTAAAGTTATAGAATTTTCGAGGATTATATTAAACTACTGTTGACTTTCCTTAAACACACTGTTTCTAAGAAAGAGTCAAGTTATTGAAATCTTCTAATTTACATGTATAGAATGATAATTTTTGTTGGAAATTGAATCAAGTCACCAGGCGACTATTTAATAGTGCAATATCGAATTAAGATATTGAATTTACAATTTGAACTTTAATCTAAAAATTCTTTGAAATGAAAGTTTATTGATGAGAACTTTGTTCTTATGATTTAATTTATTCCATGGAAAAAAAATCGTGGAAGCTTTTACATTTCATTCTTTTATTGACTTAGAATTTTCCTTGTTGAATTCAATAGTTTTCTCAACCGATGCTTTAGAATTTGATAAAGAATTAATCTGGAATATCTTTATTTTTGAAATATTTTAAACATTTGAATCAGGTAATATCTTTTATAATTATAGCAAATCTAAAACCAGATTTAGTACACATTATTACAGAAATAATTATACTTAATGCTCAACATATTATGTAAGATATTAAATTATGGGTTTTTATTGCATCACGTTAAGCTAATAAGTTAAGCTACAGAAATACTGTAATATCTGGTCACTAGAAGCTTAACATTCTTCGGGGTTTATAAAAAAAAATTTACGAAATAGTGTATTGACAAAATTAAGACTAAAATGGCACTTAACATTATAAATACAAACTCTGAAACAAGAACGCATGTAACAGATCTGCTTTCAGAGGATACTTTGAAAATTGCTACTACGAATATTTCATATATAATATCTAGCAAGATCTAATATATAGATTTTGCTTTTTAATTGCTGTATTTCTTTAGTGATTTCAGTTCACAGTTTACGTCGAAAATTTTCAGCCATCCTAGCATAAATCCAAATTAAGTCCCGTAGTCGTCTGATCGTAAAGACGCGGTTCCTAGTAGAGCACCGAAGTCAAGCAACACTGGCTGCGGTCAGTGGGCCGATGGGTGATCACTTTGATCAGCCTGCGTAGGGACAGAGGGTGCGCGGTATCGGTCCTCGATAAACTGTTCTGCCGTATATTGCTCGACTTTGTGCTCAGGTCGTTCGGCTACCAAAGCAGGGGAGCCATCCCCTCTGCAGAGGATCGAAATTGCGATGGCATGCCCTCGGATCACCCTCAGGGATGTTTCCCAGATCGTCGCCAATAGCCCATTGTGCAGCTCTAGTGCGACGTTAATAAAGTGCCTACCTACCCACCCGAATTATTAAAATGATTAATTAATACTTATTTTAAGTACTTGTATGCTATTTGTTTGAAAGTGCTGGAGTTTTCCTGTGATTCAGGCTACGAACCAGCAACCTTTCTTATCGTTGGCCACACCGAGGACAGATCATAAGACATGGTTCTCAGTAGATCACTGAAGTTAAGCATCACTGGCAGCAGTCATTGAGAGCGTGGATAATAACTTCGATCAGGCTGCGAAGGGATCAGCGGTGTACGGTATCAGTCCTTATTTAACTATTCCACAATAAAGTATTGAACCTCAAGCGCAAGTCGCCCGTTACCAAAGTGAGAGCCCACCCTTCCGCTGAGAATAAAAATTGTGATGATATGACTTTGAATCATTCTCATGGATGTTTCTTAGACCGTCGACAGTAGCCCACTGTGCAGCTCTAGTATGCCGTAAAAGAATTTCTACTTATTGTATAGCATGTTAAAATCTTCGCCATTATGTCTCATTCATTTATTTACCGGTTCATTTTAACCCAGTGGTTAAAGAATTGGATTCCGATTCGGAAGCCCCGGGCTTTGATCCTCGACTCCGCGAGACCCACTGAGAACATATCGCTGGTTCAAAACTAAAACGACACATCTGCAAACGTATTATGCTTGCAGATGCGTCGTTTTAGTTTTGAACCAGTGATAGGATACACGTGCTGGTAACATCTGTGGAATCCAAAAATCGTAAAATCTTGTGGTCGGTCGTTGAGCAGTATCATAGGTACAGGTATCTGGAGAAAATTTCTTCCTTTAGATATATGCCTAAATTGAGGAAGTGTCCACACATACATGAGATCCCTTCTACTGAGGATCAAAATGGCGATAGTATGTCTTCGTATCATCCTCAGTCCATTGTGCAGATCGAGTGTGACGTAAGTAAAGTGCCTAACTGTGTATTTGTAGATTTGTAGCATGCGACGAGCTATTTGCTTTCGCTTACAGCTCTGTATTTCCATTTATGAGGTCGAGGCTTGATTGATAGCTGAAGGTGGTAGATAAGTAAGAATTGGTTTCTGGCTTGGAAAAATTTGAGTTTGGTCCGAGGATTAAAGGTCATGTTCACGATGTCGGGACCTACCTGTATATTTATTGGTTTATTGGAATTACATACTTTGCAGGGCCTCCCTGGCCGAGTGGTATCGCCGGTCAAAACGCTCTGTTAAGCGTGGAGGTAGCGGGTTCGAATCCCGCCGTAACCCTGGATGTATTCTTTGTGATGTCTTTCTCTGAATTGTTCTATCTGTATTTTCTACTTGACAATGACTTATAAGCCTATATTGAGCACACAAGTCAGCAAATGTATGTAATTTCAATAAATATACTTTGCAGACTTTTGTGCTGAATGTAGGCTTATAAACCTTTGTCAATAGAAAGACAGATAGCACAATACAGAGAAGGATAGCACGAAGATACATCCAAGATAACAGCGAGATTCGAACCCGCTACCTTTACGCTTTGCACAGCATTTGGCAGGCGATACCGCTCTGCCACGGAGTCCTCAAGTACCTACCTATCATTTATTTACCATTTTTATTTATTATAATACATGCATAAGCAGGCTAGTGTGCTCATTACTAAGTATAGCTTCTGAGCCCTAATTAAGTTGAAGACGAGGTAATACAATTTTGAAATGGACATTGCAGAGATACATCATCACGGCAGAATTCGAATCCACTACGTCAACGCCTCAGAGCGTTTGTTGGAACGGTGAAACCAATCGGTGGCTTATAAGTTCTAATCAAATTGAAGAACACATAGTACAAATTACAGTATAAAGGTTACAAAGACATAGCCAGGTTTTCGATGGGTTTCAAATCTAAGCTTCATAATGTTTGGTGGAAGGGCAAAAGCAAATAATTTTAGGTAGTTAGGTCAATTTCAATACTAAAAGACAGGGTTCCCAGTATAACACTGAAGTCAAGGATCACTGTATGCGGTCAGTAAGTGGGTGAGTCACCACTTTGATCAGCCTGCGTAGGGACCAAGTTTGCACGGTATCGGTCCTTCGGTATCTGCTAGACTTCGCGTGAAGGTCGTCGGGCTACCAAAGCAGGGAAGCAATCTCTTCTACAGAGGATCAAAACTGCTATGGCATGTCTTCGGATCATCCTCTGAATGTTTCCCAGACCGACGCATATAGCCCATTGGGCAGCTCTAGTGCGACGCTAATTAAAGTACCTACCTACCTTCAATACTAAAAATATTTTGACTTAAAATTACTAGAAAAATGATCCGATAGAAGATTAAGCTATAATGTGTTAAATATCACCAAAGTTTTCAATGCTTAGGTATTAAATAAAATATAAATGCTTCTTGTTCCTGAATGGATTATCAAAAGAAAAAAAAAATTAAAAATAAATAAATAAAACAGAAATTGAGTTTAATATTATTTTCGGGATAGTTATATTTTAGCTATCCAACTATTTTCTTTTTCAACGTAAAATTTATTTAAAAAGATTAGATTTTTTATAGACTTCGTTAGTTGGTTAGTTTAAATTTTTTTTTTACAACTAATGCTGCAGTAAATTTTCGTAGAGTGTAATAAAAGTTCAAATTAAGAAAAAGGTTATGCTAAATGAAAATAAAAACCTAATTTAACATTTTTGTTAATATAAAAGCGGATTAAAATAACTTAATTAATTAAAGTTGAATTTTTATAAACTCTTAAGTGCATTTTCCCCATTATCAACATGAAACCTATATCAAGGTAAAAACCTTTAAAAGAAATTGTAATATTTCTTTTTCCATTGCATGTTACGTTTTGCGGAAATTCTTAGCCATTTCCGAAAATTGAAATAATAAAAAAAAAATGATTAAAACAAAGCACTAATGCTAAAATTTTTTGCACTTTAACCATATAAGACCTGACTCAGACAAAAAATCCATATTTTGATTATAATTATGCTTCAATGTTAAAACTAATTGTATTAAATAATTAGTTTTAGTGTGCCATATACATGCCCTATTGAATGTTTTAATGCAAGTTTTAAACAGATCTCATTCTGGAAAAAACAACATAACAGGCTGAAATACTCCAATTTACAATACGTCCCAAATATAAATTCGATTGCTGAGCAAAATTTAATTAAAAATCCTTGAATTATTTACAAAAAGATAAAAGAAAAGAAAAATAAAAGTAGAAAGGAAATTATGAACGAAAGAATCCTTTCCAAAAAGATTGAAGTTATTTTTCAAAGTTAAAATTTAGGTTTGAATTGGAATTTCACGCTAATGGAATTTCACGTTATTGATTTGAAATTAAATTAATAATTTAGAATCAGAAATTAGCTGAGAACTTTTCGATTGAAAAATCTATGCAAATATAATTATTTAAACTTTTTTGAATTGAAGCTGACTTTTAAAAATTCCGAATCAAAATCTAAATAGATTTTAAAGACTAATTAGTGAAACTTGTATCTTAATTAGTTAGAAATTGAAGTAATTTGTTTTACGTATAAAACTTTAGAGAAACTTAGATTTAAACATTTGAACGCATTTATGAGTTGCGACGCTACTTTTGTATAGTCAGTTGACATGGAAAGCGATATTTAGATATTATTTTGCTTCGTTTCGTCGCTTTATTTTTTCTTCGTTTTGTTTCATAAGCATACGTAAATCTGCTTTCGTAAATAATCGTTATTGCCAATCAGAATGCTGACAGCTATCAAAATGAGAAAACTGATTAAAACAGTTTCCCTTCTAACTAAAGAAACTATTAAATTTAATTTAAAACAACGTTTAAAATTATAAATGGAAAACATTTTTATTAAAATTTATACACATTTCGATGTTAGAATTGTACACCATTGGTAAGATGTAAAGCAAGGCATTGATCCGACATAGTTTATGTCATACATAATCGATAAGTATACGTTTAAAGGAAAAACATTAAATTGACAGAAAATTGAAACAAATAATGGTTTTCAAACGTTTGATAAACATAGTATATCCGCTAAATGAAGTTTTTGTTTTAAAAAACTTTATTGTGCATTGTTCTTGTTTTTTTAAAAAAACTGTTTCAATATTTTATTTGCCTACCCATTTGTCTGATAGTTTATTTTGTTAGAGCAAAATACAAGAGATACAGAAGGTCTTTAACTAAATAAAACTAATTTAAAAAGTCAATAAATAGAAGGGGAGAAAATTTTCGGTTTGCTGCGTTCTGATAAAGAAATTCAATAATTTATTTCACCATGTTTGAAAATTAGTTACGAAGTTCGCTAACAGATAGCGCTGCAAGCTGAGAAAATCGATATTACATGTTTCCAACTAGCCGTTATTTACAGCAATTACGTGACGCAGTGTGAGGACAAAATTAATCAACACTCGTGAATATATTTCTGTATGATATGCAGCCGCAAATGTTCTGTAATTTTCACGTTTTCAAGTTAACGCATAATTTTGAAAAAAAAAAAAAAAAAAAAGAAACTGTCATTGAGTGCCTATCTTTCTTTCAAGAAAATTGTATAAAACTGGGTGTAAGTACAATATTTTCTATTCAGTCTGGCTAATTTTTAGTTTGAAATAATGTTTTATTTAAGAAAATGCGCCATAAAGGGATTAGAAAATATATTTTATCACAGAACGCAAAGCACATGAATTCCTAAGGAGCCTAACTAAGTATCTGAGCTGAGATTATATAATGTTAACAATATATACATGTTTCATGTATATATGTTACAGATCTTTCATCATGCATACATGTTTCTCAACTATTCATGAGTACTGATATCTAGTTTAAAATAAATAATATTTAAACGCATAATAAATCGTCTGGTACTGCTATCTGATGGTTCGATTTGAAAAAGAAGCAAGATTCTGAGCATAAGAAATAGGTTTGCGTTAATATTTTTGGTTGGTTATTTTTGATCATTCTATTCCGGAAATATCACGCGACCAGAACTAAAAGGCGAAATATCAAGACGTAATTTTGATGAGAGCTAAAAGGACGTGCTTAACAGTGTTATCAGGTGACCATTTTTACATCTTATTTTGAAATTTGTTGAGAAAAAATTATATCGCTTCCTAAGAAGCAAAATGTAGGGTAAACTAACCAGTGAAGGAACACTTAAGCTTCGCTTGCCTTTTAAAAAATCATATTAATTTCAAAATTCATAATTTTAGTGAAATGACAGTGTCAACATATTTGTTACTAATTGCAAATTATGTAAAAAAATTGTAGAGAACTTAGATAATATTGTTTTAAATTTTTGGAGTTTCAAATAACAAGTAGTAAGAAGACCAAGTGAAGGAACAGCTCTTACCAGTGAATGAACACCCAGTGAAGGAACACTTAATTTTGGTTATTTTTTAATGCTCTTTATGAATTTATAAGCCATACACATATTTAAAAACAAGCCTATTCTTGAAATTACAACATATAAATACTTGGAAAACGTTAACTTTTTTTTTGTAATCATGAATTGAAAATTAAAGTGTCAACATATTAACACATACTGTTCATTCACTGGGAAATCTATGCCCAGTAAGGGAACATGCCTGTTCCCTCACTGGTTAGAAGTTGTTTTTCGTATTTTTAACATACTTTGGATGCGGAACATCAGTAAAGGTACAAGAAAGTTAAAGTTTATCTTTTATTTTAATTGACTTAGAAAAAAAAACCAGTAAAGGAACACTTGTTCCTTCACTGGTTTTTCATCGTTTGGTGATCCAGTGAATAAACACACCCCTATCTCAGTACTTTATTATGCTATGATGCTTCAAAAAAAAAATAAATAAATAAAACGTAACTTCAATAACTATATTTTGAATTCTCTTTCTCACAGTGAGAAAAATAAAACTATTACACGCAATTAATTCCACTTCAAACATATAAATACAAACACTCAACTTATAATTTTTTCAAAGAAACAAGGTGTTGCAGAGATAATAACAAATTCAAAATTTTTTCCAGAGAAGTCTATTTGACCAGGTAATGCAAAACATTGCTAGATGACTTCCTATTGTTTGGCAGTAAGCTATTGTTACCAATCAATCTAAAGAAAAACTTTCAAATTCTTATTTTTAATCAATATATATGAAATGTTCCTTCCCTGGGTAGTGTTCCTTCACTGGTTGGTTTACCCTACTATCTATTTTCTTTAATTTTTCTTGAATAGATTTTCAAACTATCGGTGTCAATTTTGTGACCATGTGTTTAATTTTTCCTTTAAATAAAGGAAGGAGATAGTTACTTTTTGCTGCTTTCTGCTAAAGAAATCAGATATTTTATTAAAATTTTTTTTTCCAACTGTTTAAATTTACCTGTACTAGAGAAATACTAGGTCTCATATATGTTAATTACGTTGATACTTGTATGCTTTTTTACTACTTCAATATATCTACATATGTATAAACCTACAAATAAACCGTCAATATTCCACTTTAATGACCAAGTCAAAATACTCTAAATACAACTAGAACTATCCGCATCCCATTTGGGATTTTTATTCCAAAAAAGTCACTGGTGTTTAGGTTATATGATTTTTGCAATTATTGACTTGGCCACTTTTGAGAGTACATATTCGTAATAAGTTTTGTGCTAAATATGTTGATAATAGTTTTTTCAAGACATAGTAATAATTTTATTTGGCATATATTATTTTACATAGTAAACAATTGAAAGCGATATTGTAAAACAACCACAATTATAGAATAAGTTTTTTCTTCCATCAAAAATTTAAAAGTATTGACAAAACCTTCTCCTTTTACTTTAAAGGTGCATAAAACAACTAGAATTAATTCTCTGTATGGCTGATTAAAAATATTATTTTTAAGGTTTGGAATTCTTCGAATATTTTTTTTAACGAAAGCAGTAGCAAAAGCGAAACACTATTTGTATATTTAATTCTAAACTTCTTAAAACTAATTTATTTTCAATCTTTTTTTTTTTTTTGTGGCTTACTATTGCTTTACAATATAGTCTTTCGTTAAAATCAATTAAAACTAAGCCAATGTAATTATATCTAAAAGCTAACACATTTCTTAAGTAATTATATAAAAATTATATAAAAACTCAAATTACCATTTTTGAAATATCCAACTGATAATTAAGTAGATGATAATAAAGATAATAATTTATAATCCCCCAGTGGCAACAGTAGTATAAAGCCCTTAAGAGCAAACGATAAATTCCAGTCTTTAATGGAATTTGTTTCATATTAATGATAGCAATTAGAGGCATTCTCGCCAAATATTTCAACAAAACATGAGAATTCCGTACGCCGTTTGATGGCCGTCCCTTTCACTTAAAATGAAACTGCGCTATATTTCCATCTGCAGCATAATTCGAATTCCAGATACTGACCTGTGACCTTTTGAGGTTGGGGAGCCCGGATTTCGGAAAGGGAGAATTTCGGAAGTCAGAAAATTCTTCTTTCCACTACAATTCCTTGATATCGGTATTTGAAAAAAATGCAAAACAAAATTATTACGAATTATAAATGATCTTTCATTATTAATATATGATTTAAAACTGTACTGTATGTTTATAAGTTTAAGGTTGTAAATAATTTATAACTATCCAATTAAAAGTTGGTATTTATTCACATGCTTAAAAAACTATCATACTCATTTGAATAGAATTTTAAAATGCAATAATTTCGCTGCAGAAGTATAATATTTTAATATTTAAATTTGTGAAAGAAATAATTTAATTATTAAACAAATTTCTGTGGCAAATCCAAAGAAAAGCAAGTTATTGGTACAATTTATTTATTATCTTAATGTTATTTATAATAAAAAAAATACATTTGTACTTTAATGTTTATTCGTACTGAAGAACGTGATTTAAAATGAATAATATAATAAACATGGACATGTTTTGAAGAAAAAAATACTATAAGTTCGTGATATAAATATTTAAACTATTAACTGAAATTTAAATTTTAATCGTACACATAGGGAAACATGTCAAATACTTTGGAATAAAATTTAAATATATAATCAATTTGTTGTAAAAAAAAAGTATGAAACGACGCTTCAATATGCAGTTCAAAAACGGTGAACTTTTATAGATTAGTCTGACACTTGTTATTTATCTCTTACTTGTTATTTTACTTTCATTACAAACTATAAAATTACATTATGCAACTATACTTGTTGTTTAATTATTAAATTGCTTCGAACAAAATATCGAATGTTCAAAGCAAGTTTATTGAAGCGAAAATATCCTGAAACTGACATCCTTTGTGATAAGCAATAATACAAAATTGAAATAAATTTGATATTTTTTTATAAATAAAAATCGTATTTTCAAATTATTATAGTATGAAAAATAAGATATATCAATAAAGTTCAATAATATATTTTAAATAGTAATAACATTCTCATTGCAAATGGTCTCCGATTTAAAACGCAATTCACTAAACGCGCTTCATTAGTTAAGATTTTTAATTCTCAAAGTACATTCAGTCAATTATATGAACATGTACTACCATATATTAAAAAAAAAATTCCTTTAATCCCATTTAGTGAGATATTTATAGCTAAACCTTATCAGCTATGTAAACCTATTTGGGTCATAACCTGCCATAAAAAATACACACCTAAGGTTTAATTAAATCTGATACAAGCGGCTTTTTACAATCGATTATTATATAGAATTCATTGTTAAAACACGTGCAAATTTACAGTTGTAAATTTTTTAAAAATTTGGTTTAGGTTTTCTCTTTAAATCTAATCACTCTCACGTGCTTCCCAAGAAAAAGCTTTTCTCAACAATTTCAACAATGTCAATAATGGAGAGAATACTTCAGTCACTCTTGTTTCCAGGAATATCGCATTCAAATTCGTATTTGTTTCTAAACCCGCCTATATTGGTGTCGGTGGCATTGGATATATTTTTATTTATTTTTGCTTTTGTGTGCATATAAATTAATTAAAATGTTTTAATAAGTAATTATTACGTGCCATCGAAATATCTCTCACGTGACACCTAGTGGCATGCGTGATATTGCTTCGAAAGTTAAACATAATGTTTGTTAATGCATTTCAAATGCCATGAAACGAAATATAGAAGCATTTTAAAAGTACAGGCTACTGAAATTTTCTTAATACCATGTATATTTAATAAAATAATTAATTAAAATGATTATGTATGCATTAACTGATGGAAAAAATCATTCGCTTAAAAAAACAAATAAAGAGGAAAAGACAGTCAGGATTTTTTAAGCGCTCAAAAAGCAGGTGCTCATTGCCAAGACTTACCAGACGTGAATGAGAAATTACAAAAGTGATTTGAAATATAAAACGCAAAGGAGGCAACGAAAAATGGAAAAATAAAAGTGAAAACATACTGAGAAACAAAATTAGAATAACCACAGTAGTCGAGAGATAAAAAAAGGAGCAAGAAAAATCACAGTAGCCAAGAGGGGCAAATCAGTATCCATTTCCCCCGACGGGATTTTTAAGTTCCACTAACATAATTTTCGGAAGCAGGGTGGCTAAGTAGTAGCGCATTGCGCTTCTTTGCTTCTGGTCATGGGTTCTACCCTCGAATCGGGCACGGTTGACTTAGGCTGTCATCCCTTTAGTGCATTGAAAGAATAAGTACCTAGCATGCTTGTGGACTAAACACTGGGATTCCGCGTTTTGCTGGGCACCCAACCGGAAATGCTTTCAGAACCCCAAAGCCTAAGGTCAAGAAAACTGAGATAGACACAGATCTTGGCTCTTCATGGGCTGTCGTGCCACTGAGTTTAGTTTAGTTTAAAATTATTTCCACATAGCATTGAAAAGGAACAAAATATCGACATTCATGTAATATCGTTTCCCGTTTATCGCTACTAGTTTACAACGCATGATTATTTGAAATTAACAATAACCTAGGGATGTTGATATATTTTTTTTCAATGACGCAATTTTTTGATTCCTCAAAATCGTTCCAAAATGAAACATTTTATGAAAAATTAGAAAATAATATAGAATATTAAAAAAATATTCGTAAAAGTGTAAAATATACATTATTGAATGGGATAAAAAAGTTTGGCAAACTTGTAATACTTTTTTACAAATTTGATAAACAAAGGGTTTAAAACATGTGCTCTAAGTTGGAATGAAATTTTAAGACGGTTTCATTTTGTGACAAAAAAAAAGTGTTTAAAATTTTTATTTCTATGATATAATTAGTTAAATTACTAAATTAAATATAACTATTCTTTACATACTTAGTAAATCATGTTATTTATACGATTAATTGTCTAAATGTACTTATCTATAATTGAATGATGAATACTAACCTATAATTAAAAATGTATTAAATTAATTTTTTTTTTTTTTTTTTTAAATTACAAAATGCAATTAAAATTGAAATGAAACTATAAATAGGAAAAAGATTCATTGTACTAAAAATTGAGGAAAAAATATAAAGTACTGTTATAAATTAAGATTTAAATACTTGAATTATTAACAGAATCCAAGTATTTGCTCACACATATTAAAAAAAAATATTTTACATGCATTGGAGTAAAATTTCAAGTATGAAATAATGCCATAAATAATTTTGTTAGTGATTAAATTAAATATATGACTTATTTACATACTCAAGAAAGTTTTCTATTTGAAATTAAATTAAACTAAATATAGAAACATTTATAACCATTAAGTAATGAAGCAAATAATTTTTTTGATTATTATATAATTAATAAAATATTGAATCAAATTATTTATTCGCATACTTAAAGCATGCTGTTGAAATTGGAATATTTCAATAACGGAATCATTTAGTGACAAAAAGTGTAAAATATTTATGTATATGATATAAGTAACTATATTAAATTAAACAAATGTATATAATCGCATAGGTATTCTGTTAGAGTTTTCATTCTAAAATCACTGTAAAATAACCATCTGTCTAGCAGTCAGAAGTTTGCCCATTCAATTAAAGATAAAATTTATGGTAATTTTTTTTTTACATTTATGGTTTTGAAATCGTTTACAGTGAGTATAGTTAAAAAACAGTAAAAAATAAATTTAACTGGATATTGGAGCTGTAAGGTTTTCGTCAGGTAATGAGCATTGGAGTTAGGTTGCGGTTGAGTTGTGTTTCATCAAATGAACCGTGAAATTTGGTTTAGTTAGTTTATCTGGTTTCTCATTAGAGATTGGAACGCTAGATTTTTTTCCGTCTTAAGCAGCTTTATGGTGCTTCCATCTATGCATGGATGAGAGCATCGTATTTTACTAGTCCAGGGTCAGAAATCGGGGAATGCAGGACATTGGAAACTCTTTAGGTGTTTAATGGAATAAAGCCTAGTTGGTGCGATAAAATTATGTTTGTTTGACAGTTTTAGGTGAAAGCAGTTAATAAACGGTTTTTAGTTCATTTTTTTCACTGTTAACTGTTCGAATACCATCTTATTTATGGTTATTTGACTGTTTTGTTTGAGTTTAGTAAAATAAAAATTGAAATTGCTATTTAACCATTTTTTCGAGAAATTTCTAACAATGTAAGAAAGCATGCTAGTCAAATCTAATCAAAAATATTAAAGTGGAATAATTTTATAATCGTATTACAAATGATTCTTTTAATGTTGTTAAACAACAATTTTTAACAATAAAAAAAAAACTTGGTTTAAATTGATAGAAATTTAAAATATGAAACATTTCGTGTAAAAATAAAAATAATGCTGTAAATAGTTAGGTTTGCGGTATATTAATTTAAACCATTATTTTTTTTTTACTTTCAAGAATATTTAAATAATTAATTAAAGCATAATATTTTCATGCTATTTAAATAGGAATAGCATGTTATTTAATGAATTAATGAAATTATGAATATGAAACCTTTCATGACACTAAAATAATGGCAAAAATAATTAACCTTATGCTAAGGATAATTAAAAGAGTATTTAGTTAAATTAGAAATATTTATTTGAATAGTTACGAAAGATTGTCACTTAAATTGAAACTAATTCTAAACGTAAAATAACTTTGTGGAATAAAAGTGTAAAATAATGTCGTAAATGTTTATGATAATGAATATTCAGCCTAGTAAATTAAATTAATTTGCTATTCATAGGCATAAAAAAGAGTGTTGCTTAAATTGAAATGAATTTATGAATACGAAATTAATTTGAGAGAAAAAAAAAATCAGAAAAAAATGCTGTATATAATAGGAATAATCATTTTTACCCAAAAAATAAATTTAATGCTTATTAAACTGAACTTATTTATTCAGATATGTAGGAAAGAATGAATATAAATTGGAAAGAAATTATTAATATGGGATCATCTTGTATACTTGAAATAATTATGGAAATAATTTTGTTAATTCCATATGCATCTAAAAACTATTAATTTTAACTGGATATTTATGTTCGTAAGATGAGACAACAAGTGATTTAAATCGGAATGAAATTGTAAATACGGAAATATTTTGTAAAGTTTTTTTTATTTATTTTTTATTAAAGTATTTTGTAATATTTTGCAAAAAAAAGTATAAAAATGTAAAAAGCATAGAGAGTTGTATATAAAATAAGCTCTTTATGAAATACATGATTTATTTTTTAATACCCATTAAAAGTTTATACGGCAAATTTTTAATGTATTTTTCTATGTGTGATTACTTTTCATTGAATTCATTTATATTATATTAATTCTTTTGGACACAGAATTCCATTTTTTATTCTGAAATTCATCAAATCTACTCGGTACAGATTCAAGACAGAGAAATAAAGGAGGCAAAATAAATTATCTTCACCAATAAATTTATTGTAAAATTAAATAGCTAGGGAAATTTCTCACGGAATTTTATTTTAAATTGTTCTATAGATTCTCGTATCTAATTAAAATAATTATCAAAGAGAAAATCAGTTAAAATGCTACTCTTATTATTTACTTACTAACAATGTTTCCCTCAAAAATATAATTAAAAGAAGTTTTATTAATATAAAATATCAATAATTTAACATAAGTGATTAAGGAATGATTTCTATTATTTTTTAGCTGTCAACCTGCAATTTTTTTATAACTGAAGGATTTATATTTATATATAAAACAACTAAAGGATTTATGTATAAAACAATGATAAGTCATAATTCAGAACAATGAGAAGTCACTTAAGTGAATAGTAGAAAAACTGAGTACAAATGTTTTGAAAGTTTATAAGATCTGTTAAATCTCTTAAACTTTTATATATTTCGGAATTCAGGTTCCAATTTCAGATATTATGATTTTGTTATTTTATTTATATTTTTTTGTGATTTAAACAGGATTTTTAGAACTTCTCCGTATTCCCCCGAATATTAATATTTTTAATAAAAAATACTTTGTTAAATAATAAATTAAAAAAAAAATATATTATTTAATTATCCACTCTTCCACTGTCCTTTAATGTGAAGTTGAATGAAAAAAGCGGTTCTAATTCTTTTAAAGAGAACTTATAATAATAAAATTTTGTACATACATATATAAATATTTTTATAAAAAGAGTAATGATGACCTATTTTATTTACACGATTCTGTTAGAAATTTTAATGAGAATGTTGCTTTCCAGTTTATTTTGAAATAAAAAGATGAAATATTTTATTTTACTGAAATTTTTAATTTATTTTTTAAAAAGATAAATGGGATTTATTTTAAATTTATCTGCTAAATTACCCGAAAAGTGTATTATAATTAGCTCACAAAGGATCTGAATGAGACATTTTTAACTAAGATCCATTTCCTCAGTTGCAGATATTTAATTAATTAGATTTTTATATAATAAAGGCGTTTGTTAAAGACCACTCATTATTTATATTTTCAGAAAATTTAGGAAAAATGAAGCCTTAATTTCTAACTGTTAAAGGTACTAAGTTGCGATTGTGAAAGACTGGGGTTCAATTCTCAGCTGCGATTTGAAGCCAAGAACATTCGTTTGGATTCAAGGGGGGAAATTAGGAAAACAAGCTGCGATTAATAGGATTCTTTATCCTTAAAAACTTTTTTATAAATGAAAAAAAAATATGTGTAAGAATTGGAGATTGCGTGTTAATATTTAAAGAAGGAAAAAACCGCTTTTTAAATCTGATTAAAAATATTTTTTAGTTTATTTTATAACTGGAGTTGAACTGCTGACCCAATTATAAGTTTACGACTATCAGTGTTTAACTCAGTGGCCCTGCAATTTCAATCCAACCTGGAAGATAAGGGAACTCCTGGATCAAGCATTGAGATATTAGTGGAGGACTTTTTGATGTAACTAACCCGCGTTTGCGTTACATGGATAGAAAAATCATAAATCATAATTTACCCGATGACAAGGGGATTCTAAACCATGGTCACCCTAACACTGATAATATTCACGTCAGCACTGTGGTCGGTGCGAGCCGGGTGCAGAATTTGCCTCATACAGCCACTGCTGAGATTTTAGTGATATAGTGGGCACGAAACGTCAGAAAAAGTTTTATTGCGGGGCGTTAAAACTGTAATTGCGGGTTGGGATAGCCCAGCCCATGTCCGAGAGGTCGTGAGTTCGATTCCCGCCTGCCGAAGACCACGAAGAAATGGTCACTGGAGTACGCTAACTCTGTCGGAGTCACAAAGTTCTCATAACAAATCAATACGTCTGGATGTACTGGATCCCCAATTGATCGTGCTCTGGTTCTGGTCGAAATTACGATCTGCTGTGCGAATGTGACTCCCTATAAAACTGGATGTGTCTTATGTATGTTGTACCCGGGTCATCCTCAGGGTTGTTTCCCAAACCGTCACCAATAGCCCATTGTGATGATCTAGTGCGACGTAAATAAAAGTACCGTAATGTACCGTAAAAACAGTTATTAGAAACACCTACAAGTTACAACCAGCAAAAAAAAAGGTACTTATGTTCTTTATAACCGATTCCTTTGCGATTTGCCATATTTCGATATCGTTTTTATATATTTTCTCTTTACAGCTAATGAGTTATTTTCGACTTCCAATGTATAAACCATTTTATCTTCAATTTTGATAAGACATAAAGGATTTGTTTCTTAAAATATACATTAAGAGTTGTTTTTCCGGAACTTTTTTTTATAGTAATGAGCTTAAATTAAATAAAGCCGCGATAAAATTAAACTTTTTTTGTAAGAATAGAATTTCAGTTGAAGTTAGCAATTTTAATTCTTTTCCGAATATAAAGTTTTTATTTTTCTCCCCAAATTAAAAACAAAAGTATTGGTAAAATTCTGGATGTATGGTAAAATTTGCAATTATTATTAATTTTAGTATTAGTAATTTTAGTAAAATTAGCAATAAAATATAATTTTATACTATGTGTTTATTTATACTATTGGTAATTGTGGTAAAATTTGGTAATTTTACCATGATTGCCTTTGATCATGGCATAAAAACCATTTAATAGGTTACATTTACTTTTCAGTAAACTAAATGTATAGTAATAAGAGCTATAATTTTAGGTACCAGAATTTCCGGTATAACATTGCCAAAAGAAGAGAAAAGTAATATATAAATGGTTTATTTACCACATATTTTAGTTTTATTAACCAGAGTTATGTTTTTAAAAAAAAATAGAAATGACGTTTCCTTAGCAGAACTTTTTTCTTCCGTACACGAACATACAACCCAGTATAATTTTAGTGGTATATAAAATTGTTGTGTTAAAGTTATCCACTAAATGTTAAGGCAAGGAAAAACAAACAATTGCAAGTAAATGTTTTAATTTCAAAGCGTTTAGTTTGAATGGTTAAATAAATATGAGCGAAACTAATCAAAAACCACTCAATAAAATGTTTTGAATATATTTTACAATGTTAAATATATTCATATATTCATTATCTGTCAGTAATAATTTAAAAAGATGTCAAAAAGGTGAATGTTCTTGAAAAGTTAAAAAAAAAAAAAAAGCGAAAATTAAATATTAGCAAAAGAATTCTTAATAAAAAGATTTAAATTGTACAAAGAGATATGAATCAATTTATAATGTTTAAGTTAATCTAATTTGTTTAACAAATGATCTTTGACATTATTAATATTGCATTGAATAAGAAGTTTAAGATTTCATTAGGAGATTAAAATTAATCAAGAGCTTCGCTATTGAAATATCTGTAAAAATTTTAATCAAGTTTGAAAATTTTATAAAATTTTTTTTTGGAAGATAAAATTAATTAAAATTGCGCATAAAACTTCAGAATTATAAATAAAATGCGCAAGTTCTTGACTCTAAAAGTTGATAATTATTTTTTTCTAATTTATTGTTTTTAAAAAATCAATGGTCATATTTTAATAATGCTTTTGACCCATAAAGTTGAAATATTTCAATAATGTCTCAATATATTACAAACATGCACTAATCTGGCAAATCTAATCTTTAGACTTTTGGAGGTCAAATTTTGAAAGAGATTTTGCTTTTTATTATTTTTTGTTTATTTTTTTTGTTTTAATATATGTATGGATTATAAATCGAAACATGATATTACTTCATCGAAATTTAAAAAATTGTTTTTTATTATGGCTGAGAATAATAGAGCAATACTGAGAAATAGCAAAATTTATCAGAAAATGACACTTTGTAAATCCCTTTGAAAATCTCATACCCCAGTTATAAGTTATTATTTTTGAATTTAATTTGATTTATATTTTTCGTAGATAATGAGCTTTAGGAATAGACTATGCATTATACATAATATTAATTTATTTGGTTTATATTGTTCGTAGATAATGAGCTTGAATAGACATTAGACATAATATTAATTTTCGAATTATTATTCGGTAAAAGCGATCAAAATGACAGTTATATAATATTTAAATTTGACAGTAAAATATAAAATAATAGATTGTTCAGTTCAAGTCTTGTCTCTTCCTTATTCTTATACCGCAATTGCCCCTTATGTACAGTGTGCAAAATAAAAAACGGGCCACCCAGAATAACTTTTGATCTAATGATCCGATCTTCACGTTCTAGGACTCAATCTTAATGATTCAAAGGGGTAGTAGTGCAGACGATATTTTAAGTTATAAAATCAGATACAAAAATGCATTTTATCTTAGTAAACATACTTTTTTTTCAGAGGCTTCGGATTTCTTATCCCCGAAATATAGAGAGTAGCCGCAATATAGAAAATATGGTCCCCATAGTTTGGGTGGTTCAAAGTTTGGAACCTTTAATGTTAATTTTATTTTTTTGAACATTTCGCCTTATCTCGAGAAATTTTAAACCGAATTGAAAACTTTTTTACAAAAAACTATAAAATTCGCTTATCTAAAGATGATTTCCTTGAAAAATATAACTTTTGGTATGTATTTATAATAGTTTATTATTTTTTATTATTTCATTTAATAAGAGTCGAAATTATTTTGAATTGTAAGGTATACAATTTTTACATGATTTTAAACAACATAATTTTAAATTGCAAAGTGCAAAATTTGAACGAAATCAGTCAAATAGTTTACTAAGAAATCGAATTTTAAAGAAGCCGTATTTTTAAAATTTAAATTTTCAGGAAATGTTCGACCGATTTGTTCAAATTTTGCATTGAAGTGACACAGGTTCGAATCCCAGATGAGGCTGGTTGATACAAACTCTGCTTCTGGCTCGCACCAACCACAGTGCAGACAAAAAATATCATCATTTGTAGATATATAGTGGATTAAAATCTCCTTACCGTAGGGCTAACCGTGTGAGGTTTTCCTCTCCATGTAACTCAAATGTGGGTTAGATTCATCAAAAAGTCTTCCATGAAGACTCCGTGAAGTTTATCCCAATGCTTGATCCAGGAGTTCCCTTGTCTTTTGGGTTAAATGTCAAAATTACAAGGTTACGGAGATAAACATTGATAGTCGTAAACTCAGAATTGGGACATCTGTTCCAAGCCGATTATAAAATAAAAATAAATCCTATCAAAATTCAGACTAGATTTGGAGCACAAAAAGGGTATATATTTATAAATAAATATACAAGCAAACTAAAGTTTGCATGTTCCAATTGTTTCTAATTCTTGAACTTTCAAAAATTGCTTATATAGGCTCGCATAGAAAAGATGTATAGAATACATGTTGGGCCAGTATTGCCTATTTGGTAGGATGTTGGGTTCGTGTTTGTGAGAACGTGAGTTTGAATCCAGCCGGCCGAAGAATTCCCTTCTCTCAAATGGTGACTGGTTTAAGTTAAATCTGTCGGGGTCACAAAGTCCTCCAAGTTCCCATAACAAATAAGTACCTCAGGGGGTTCCGAATTGGTGATTGATCGTTCTCTGTATCAAGTCAAAAATGCGATCTGTAGATGAATGAATGAATTATGATAGAGTCCTCCCTGTAAAGCAAGCTGTGACGTGTGTGTGGCGGAAGTTACATATATACTAAGGCATAAAGGGCGATACTAAAGAAACAAGAAACGCACCTTCCGTCTAAAAAATTCACTTTATTCTCTAGCAAACTTGCTGATATTGGCAAATGACATAAGTAACAACAACAAATATATAGAGATACATTAGATATATATCTCTGCTATATTTGTAATATGTTCTCCATAATCGACCTTTACCCTTTTTCACGAAAACCGTAAACTGGTTATTTATAACATATCTTACTTGTTACAATAAGAGAATAATCATTTATAGAAAAGTATAAATGGTTTTTGTAAATTGTTATGTTGTTCATATTAAAATTTTTCTCTCTATCTTTTTTTTAATTAATATTAATTTACTTTTGCTTTCATTTTAATCTTCATCTTTATTTTTAATTTTGATTTATATATGAATTATACCTACTAGTTCTCAGTATGAGGTTACAAGCAGATCTCTTCACCTGGATTTTTAAAAACTTAGCTCATACCCTTCTAGAGGTAAACAAATATGAAGTTTTTCTCCAACAAACTAAAGTTAATGAGTTCCTGTTGTTTTTAATTCCAGAGCTTTCAAATTTCGCATATAAATATTAGCTCGCGTAGAAAAGATGTAGAGAGATAATATTTTTGAGGTCGCGAATTTGTGGAAAAGGGATTAGTTCGCATTTTTCATTACTGTGTGCATCAGTTCCTGATGCATTTAAATTATGGTGTTACTGAGATAATTATTCTTTTATAACTGGAATTGGAGAAAAAATGTTGAAGTAATATTTAATGACTTTTGCAAAGCTGGATGTGTTGGCAAGCTGAACAATAAATGTTTTGTGAAATAAAATAAGGAGAACTTAACTACCTTAGTTTCTACATTATTTTATTTCATGAAACAAAAAATTTTTTTCCAGCAATTTATTTCTGTGCTTTATATTTTCAACTATTGCATTGGTCTTCAATATTTTCTGGATTCCTTATTAAAGCAATACGTCAGAGACTAGAAACAAAAGAAGTTTGATATTTGTAAAAAAATTTTCCTTCTTTCTAAGAATCTATATCCTCGGAAATGGTTTCAAATTATTATTTTTAGGTGGTGAAGACTTTTCATATGATGCTATTTTTACGATATTGAATAATATAAAGCAATAATAAATATTTGCAAGCAACAAATTTTTTTCCTCAAAAATCTGTATTCTTTTTAAAATATTATTTTTGTTAAGTTTCATGTATAAGGTAAAATTTTGGTTCACGTAATGTTTTTAAAAATGTAAAAACTTCAATGTTTTCAAAAAATTACAAATTTTTCTTCCTATTTTTTAAAAATGCAAAAACATTATTTTTTGTTAAGTTATTCAGTATGAATAATAGCAATTTCATAGTAAAAAATACAGATTACTAATCTTGCTATTTTTGTTCCCTGTTTTTTATGTATAGATCATTACTTATATTTTAAGAGATTGATCTAAAATTATATATTGTCAAAAAATATAACTACAGTAGATTTTGAGTAAAATTTCTCGACAAATGTTATACAGAAGAATTGTTTTAGCTAGTTGATATGTTGACCATTTTTGATCAAGTTTCGTTTAAGGTTTAGTTGTTGTTGTCGTGTAAATGGATGAGGGTTGTTCTTTAGATGCCATTAAAGGAGCGGTTGACCGCAGCCACCAGCTATAAAAAAAACTGTGCAGCTAACTATTTTCTGGTAAAAAAAAAAAAAAAATTCAAAAATACAAATTTTAGCTATTCATACAAGTTATTAATATTTTATTTTTATTTTTAAAAAGAGTGTTTTTTGAAACTTTTTGCTACTAACTATTAAAATAAATGTAATTTAAATACTAACATTGTATACACCTAAAAATATAGAAATTTGCTTTCAATTTTAGAAAATTTTACAAAAATACGATTCGAAAATAGCTCAAAGGTACGATATGAGGAAAGCAATATTAGTTTTAATTGAATCGGAGATGGATAAATCCATTTCTTTTATTGCCTTTAATTTTTATTATAACTTTTTCGTTTTCTTGTATTTCTGCTTAAGTTTTGTTTTACTTTTTAAAAAAAAAATATCTTTCATATTTCATTTAATTGCAGAATCGTCATGGATTTAAATCAATGTTTGTGATATTGTGTTCTCTATCTTCTTCTTTCTTCTTGAGCTTTAAACACATTATTTTGTTTTTAAATACCGTTTGTTATTTGAACTAAATATTCAGCAAATAAGAAGCATGGAGACTTATTTAAAGATCCTATTACAGTTTATGAATTAGGAGTTTTAAATAAATTATTTATTATCCACTACTAAACATTGATGAAAAAAAATTTATTCTTAACCGAATAACATAAGATCATTATTATCTCTGGCATGAAAGAAGCTTTTTTTGTTGCAATACTTTTTATTTATTGTTTAACTTTTTGATAATTAAGTGTATTGAAATATTCAAAAAATAATTTTCTTACTAGCATATAATTAAAGAAAGTGAAAAAAAATAAAGCAAAGTTTATTCGTAAGTTTAATAACCTAATAAACTCTATAAACTTAAAAGTAAAAACATTTCAAAATAAATATAATTACAACTTAAAAATATAAACAAACATAAGTCTGTTAGAATAATTAATTAGCTTATTTAGAAACAAATTACTAAAGACCTGAAATAGGAAGTTAATTCCTTTTAATGCACCCTTACGAGTTTTAAGAGATTTATCATAATAAATCCTTAGTTAAGCTCGTACATTAGACTAAAACAACAGATTCTCTGGAGGAAGTCCGAATCTGCAGGTGATTAGAGTTCGTATAAATCGGAAGCTTTGGCTGAGTGATTAATTACAATTACTAATTACTACTAAACAATAATGAACAATAAGTTATTCCATGGCCTAGGAATTCTTTTCTTCTGCGACCAGACGATAAATTCTTTCACTCTGAGATAAAATTATCATTATCGTTTGCAGGAAAAAAAAACAGTTTTGTCGTTTGGCATTTTATTTTTTGTTTGCTAATTTTTATGCTCTGCTAGTTTCAAGGCAGTTACAAACAGATAAGGACGAATTCTCCGATTTGTGATATCGTTCGATTTTTTTTTTGGTGATGCCATTTTGCCTGAAGATATTTATTCTGATCATTAACGGAAGCGAAATATAAGTTACAAAATTCCAGGAAGACGTAAATCGATTGGATGCTGTTCTACAGCTTAGGAGGGCATTGTTTGGAATAAAAAAAATCTTTAATTTTGATTTATGAAATAAATACATCATATCTAAGAAATGTGCCTGAGACTTATTCTTTTTAAACTAAAAAAAAAAAATATAAGAAAATCTTGAATGATAACAGCTCGCCAAATCATTAATTTGTAAATTGTGATAATGCTTAAAATTTTATGCAAGGTATTATTGTTTTATATTTAAAACTATTGGTATTAAATTAATTAATTGTATTTAATAAGTTTATAATCGTGATGGATGTTAAATTTATTGACGAACTAATTTTGATTACATGATTCAATTACAATGGGAAAAAAATTATATCGAATTTTATAAACGTTTTTTGTTATACATTTCCCAACTTTTCTCTAACTTTTTTCATATTTTCATTCGTTTAAAAAGAAACGTTTCTACATATGAAATAATTAAACATGCTAATAATGTTTATACTACTTCCACATTTCTTACATTTTAATAGTTAAAGTGAAAGAAAGAGTTTGACGGATTAAGCATTTAAACTAGAAGAGGATTTAAAAAGTATAAGAAAATTTAAACAAGTTTGTTTTGTTTAAAATTAAGTTTATTATTTTTCTAAAAATAATACATGTAACATAAATACTAAAATTTGGGGCTATATTTCGAGGAATAATTAATGTATAAAATATATAGTAAGAACGAAACATAATTAGGGAGATATAAAATCAATGTTGGACTTTTTTATTTAAATTTATTTTTGTTATTAAAATAAAAATATACAAATTCAATAAGAAATTAAGATTCAAATAACAAAATTAAAAATATTGTAAGTTATACACGCTTTTCGTTACATATTTTCCATATTTCAATAATATTTTTAGATCTTTTGTAACATATTTTTAATGTTTTCAGTAGAAACGTTTTAATATATGAAATAAGCGAAACATGTTATTAAAACTAAAAACATAAAATGCGTAACTATACAAAAGATTTAACAAAAGTTTAGTTTCTCTACCAAAGCTTACGACCACGGTTTCCCATAGCTATTAAGCTCTCAACTTTGAAAACTGCAACAAAAGGTATTTTTAAATTTCTAAGAGATATTTCGAGAAAATCTCCTGAGTATTCAAAAAATTTACAAGATGTTCTACTCATATTCTAAATTTCTTTTGAAATTGATACTTAAATGTTGTAAAGAATCCTTAAATTGTTGGTTATTCACTTTTATAAGAGGAGAGAATTCTTACGTTTTAATATGCACTGGAAGATACAAAAAAGAGTATGATGGATTTACTAGTTTTTACTTTAAGGAGGTGGTTAAACGAAAAAGAAGATTTAAGTTGTTGAGTTAGTTTTAAATAAGAGCTTTTTTTGGTTAAATTAAAGTTTATTTATTTATTTTTTATTTATTTATTTATTTATTTATTTATTTATTTTTTTAAATTTAGATTGAATTTAAAGTACAGGGTGAATTGGATAATTTATTTATTCATGAGAGTTAGATTTTATTTATATTGCAAAATCAAAATATTTAAAACTTACTTTGGATGTTTTTAATATTTTATTTCAGTTATTAAAATACAAAGCTTTGAATGGGAGATAATTTGAAAAAAAAAAAAAATCGTCAAGAATTTTTTTTATTTATTGTTTATAAATCTATACTTTTGCAACTTATTTGGCTCATGTTAAAAGAAATAGAAAAAGTATATGACATAGATAAATTGTACAGAACATATTTTTTATACAACTTTATATCGTAGTTAAAAAATTTCTTTGAATAACATTGAATTCATTAATTAGAAGTCTCAAACTATAGTTTTAGTCTTGGAGAGAAAAAAAAGCTTCAACAAAATCTGACATATCACTATTGCTAATAGCGTGTTTAAAATCTTCAAAATCTGTTTGATTGCCCCCAAAAAAGAGAATCTGATAAATTACTATTACAAACAGTTTCATGCGGACCAGGTAAATGGAACTAGTTAATAACATTCTTAATCCCTTATAGAATAGAACTTTAACGTTTATTCTATCAGGTGTTTATTGTATTTCTAAGTCTTAGTAAAATATAGAATTAATCTGGAGAATATATTTAAAAATATGGAGAAAACAAGGAAAAAGAAAGATTTTTTAAAGGAGAAGAATAAATATTATTAACTGTATACAAAAGAATCACAAATTTAAAAAAAAATTTAAAATTGGAAAAAAAAGGAAAATAAAATTAGATAAAGATATAATTTCGTCATCAGCTCAAACTATTATATCCGAAAAAATAGTGTTTTCTACTAGTGTATTAATATAGCTGAACCAAAACACATCAATACAATAGTATACCAAATATATAAATAAAATATCAACTATTTAAATATAAAATGTAGCACTAAAGCAAAACATATCATTAGTATTGTATTGACATGTTTTGCTTTGACAATATTAATACAATATTAGAAAGCACTGTTTTTTTTCGGATTTAATTGTGTGAGCTGATGACGAAATAATATCTTTTTCGTATTTTATTTTCTAATTTTTTTTTTGAATTTGTAAGTTTTTTTAAAATTGTGAATTTTTTTAAAAACATTTTTTAGGCCCGGGATAGCCTGGTTGGTAGGGCACTGGCCCCACGTTCAAGAGGTCATGGGTTCGATACCCGCCAGCCGAAGACACCCCGTGTAGTGTATGGAGATTGATGCACTTTAAATCTGTCCTAATATTCCCATAAAAGCGAAAAAGTCCTAAATATTCACAAAGTCCTAAATATTCCCATAACAAATCATAACTCTGTGGGTACTGACCCAGGAGTTTCCTTGTCTTCTGGATTTGTTCCAAATTACAAGGCTACGGGGTTGAACATTAGTAGTCGTAAACCTAAAATTCGGTCGGCTCATCAGCGACAGTTATATATATGAAAAAAAACATTTTTAATAATATTTTTTTTACTTTAAAAAATCTTTATATTTTTAACTTATTTCTATGTACTTGCAGCTTATGCGCAGTAAATAAGACTTATTATTATTTTTCAATTTTAATCTCTCGCCTCTTTTATACTTTTTGTTTTTATTACATATATCGGTGTGTTGCAATTGCCCGTGATTTCTGAATCTTTTAGAAAAACAATTAATTCAATGCAGTTAATTGTTGTTCTATGAAGTTTTAAACTTGTTTAAAAAACATAAGACAGAGTGATATACTTTATTGAGATTAAGCTAACTGCAAAATAATTATCTTTTATTTATTTTTTTATAAGTTTTTAAAATAATGTTTAAATCATAAATATCTATTTCTTTTATGCTTTCTATCGAAAAGTTTTGCAATTTTTTGTGCAAATTTTGGTAATGAAGTTTCCGCAGAAATACAATCAACAATATTAATATCTCAACTAAAATTTCAAATTATTTTCAACAGTTCATACCTATTGTGTGCCGATAAGACTCATAATGACAAATAAATTGTCACCAACATTTCATGTTTAGCTTGTTCAATTTGCTGTCTTTTCAAAAAAAGATTTAAAGCCTTAAATGAACAGAAGTTAGTGTCGTTCAGCAAACGATGCATCGTAAGTGCTCCACCCACATTACACGTATTGTCTGGACAACGGTCATCAATCGCCAACTAGGTAAAAGTTCTGAAATGTGACAGCGGTTGATAGAGGGCTGAGTTGTGCAAGATAAACGTGATTTCGATGAGTACCCGGTGAAAAAGAAGGGGGTCGTGCAAAAAATGTTTTTCCAATTTAGAATTAATCTTTTCCTCCTGTGCTTCGCTTTAAATTGTAATTATTGCATTCATTATGAGGATCTTCAAATTATAAGTCTTCGACCTGCTTTAAATTTGATATTCTAAGCCTTTACGAGTTACTTGTCTGGTCAAAGAAATTTAAATACCAAGATTAATTTCTTAAAAGCGTTTTTCTCCGTTTTAATTTTCTAATTTTTATTTATTTTATTTTTGCGTTTTGAATAGTTATCGATCATGTTGTACTAAGTATTTTTTTATGAAAATAGAATGTTTCTCAAGTTTGTTTTCTGCATACCCGCTACCGAATCCTACCCATAAAATTCCTACTTTTAATTCTTTTTTCAAGAGAACGTAATTAGAAATTTTTTATGATATTAATATATGCATATTATTTGACACTTGTGCTATCTATTAGTTTCGTTCTTATTTTAATAAAATAAATTTGGTTAGAGCTTCTAATGCTAGTCGTGTTTATTTTTGTTACAAGCGTTTAGATGTTTGAAAAGATGTAGACATGGCTTGCAAGAAAAATAAATTTCGAATTTTTTAATATGTTGAGAACCAATAGTTACTTTAATTTGATTCGTTTATTTTTTTTTCTTATAAAGAATTTAATAAATTTGTCTTGAATATAGCGTAGCTTATTATAAGATTGTAATATAATTCCCACCTCATACTTATAAGCCATAATAACTGAAAGAGTGTACCCATGCATCATATAAAGTTGCAAGAAATTAATTATTTACATTAAATTTTGAATAATAGAATCTACTCAAAATATATCTTAACTTTCTTATTATGTAAGTTATACGGGTTTTCTGTTATAAATTTAAATCAATATGCATGCCCAAGTATTTTATCGTGGTTACGGATTCTAATTTCGTACATCTGAATTTTAATTGTTTTGCGCAAGTATATGTTTTACGCAAAAACTGAAGGGTTGTTTATTAAGTAAGGGCTGTTTTGCTGTGTTCACTAATTGGTGACGCATGCGTCGCAACGAGTAGTGCCTTGTTCCGGCATTTCTAGAGAACAACTGTGCTCAGTTGCAGCTGTGTAGATAAACTGTACGGTCAGTTCTATGTCTTTAAAATGTTCAAATTTAAGAACTCACCCGCCCATCCCAAGATACGATCAGTGATGCGCTTTTAGTTGGCAAAAAAAACCTGTCTGCTGCATATTTTCACTAGAAGAGTACTGTTTGTCTACGATAGGTACTCTGCCAGACATTCGTCTGGAGCTGTGGCGGTGACTATGGTAATGAGGCATGATTATTTCACGTAGGGATGCGGGGTCTCTCTTTAGGACTGGTTTCAGTGAAAGAAAAGGAGACCTCCTCATCGAAGCCACCCTCCCTAAAATGCCCTCTTCTCGTTTCCATAGCACCAGACTGCCGCAGACTTAGTGACGGTCAGAGTACCTATCTTAGACAAACAGTAGTGGTATTACGATTTGTGAAGAAGTAAAATTCCCTGCCATGCTGACAGGGAATTTTGCTACTCTATGACAATGACTCTCTTCGCAACTTAGAATACTGCTTTTTTGTTATCTGAGTTGGGAGGTTTTGAACCACCCCTCCCTACAGCCAGACCTTGCGCTGAGTGATTTTCATCTTTTCCGATATTTCAAACATCATTTTGGCGGCAATCACTACAACGATAACGAATACGTGAAAACGGCCGTGATCTCTTGGTTAATGGAGTAGGCGGCAACAGGGCCTGATTATGGCCTAGGACCAATAGGCATGGGCCTAGGGCCCACAATTTAGGAGGGAACTCATAAATTAGTAAAAAGTCTTATGGGAGGTGGGATAGCTTTGTGTTGGTTTAAGTAGTAAATAAAAAATAATTACAGCTTACAATTAAAAAGTTACTTTTAGCAAAAATCACTGATTTCAATTGTTTTTGGTCACCAAACTACTTTTATTTTGACATAACATTATTTTATTGTTTGATATTTTGCATACGTAAACTTTATCTTAGAAATATAATCTTCAATTGACTGCTTTAAAAATTTCTTAAAATATTTATCTTGAATCATGCAGTTCAATAGATTTACTATTGTTAGGACTAATTACTGAAAATATTATGGAAACTTCAGTAATTTAATTTCAAAATATTTTGTAAAGGACCCGGAAAATTTGGTGGGCCTTGGGCCAGAATTTGTCTTGATCGGTCCCTGGGCGGCAAGATTGTTTAAAGAGAGTATTCGAAATCTAGTTGTAAAGCATGGAAAGTGTTTAAACAAACTTGGCAATTATGCTATAAAAAAAAGAGAAACGTATATAGAATCTGAAAATAAATTTTCTTCTTGAAAATTTTATTCGATGATATAATATGCCAGCTTTTCACATAATGACTAATTGTTGAAGCCGGAATGTATGTTGTACTAGTAGCGCCACCTACATTAATTAGAACAGAAAGTTACTTCCTTGTTGAATTCAATTTTGCGTCTACAGAGATAGACCAATGCGCAGCTATTAATAAACTAACTAATTATTAATACGCAATTCATTATTTTAGTTGTCATTTATCTAACATCAGTTCTGCACTATCTTTATGAGCTCGTAATACGAACCACGCAAACGCAAATCAAATACAAAATATCAACATGGTGAAGTCGAGCCGCAGCATGGCTCGTGAAGATAGTGTTGCGCATTAAATAATAATCAACGCCCAACGCCTTCCAGTGGATTACAAACGCATGATATGGTAATATATTCTAAACATTTATCCCGAAGAAGGGGTAAGTAAACTTTATAGTTATTTTAAACTATTTTAGACATTAAACATGGCAAGAGGATTAGAACTCCAAAAAGTAAAAACAAAACTGTCTTCTATACGAAGAGCAGTAACTGGTTATTTGAAAAAAATAGAAGGTAATTTATCAGTAGAAGAAATTAATTTTGATGAACTATCTGAAAACTTAGAGCTTTTAAAAATAAAAGAAACTGAGTTAAAAAAGATAAACTCTGCAGTTGAAAATCTTATTGAAGATGAAACTGAATTGAATAACGAACTAGATAAGGCAAACGAGTATGAAGAAAAAATTATATTATGGAAATTTCGGGGTGAGAAAAAACTAAAAGAGCAACCGAGAAATGAGTCAGTTTTTTCTGCTCCAAACTTCGAGAAAAACGCGAGTGAAACTATAAAACTTCCGAAACTCTCCTTACCTTTTTTTAGCGGTAATATTACCGAGTGGCTAACTTTTAAAGATTTATTTAAGGCGACTGTAACAAAAAATGACTCGTTATCAAACGCGCAAAAGCTTCAGTATTTAAAGACATCTTTAAAAGGTGATGCCTCGCGAATCGTTCAATCTATCGCAATTTCAGATAATAATTTTGAAATAGCTTGGAATTTGTTAGACGAAAGGTATTCAAATACGAGAGAACAAACTTTCGCTCATATTAAACGCTTTTTAAATCTTCCGAATATTCATAATGAATCCGCTACATCTTTATTGAGCTTGGTTGATAATGTAAATGAAATTATTCGTTCATTAGAAACTTTAGGCCAAAAAATGGATACTTTTAGTGACACTTTAATGTTGTATTTAATATTGCAAAAGTTAGATAGTTCCACTAAATTGTGGTGGGAGCGCCAATTAAATAATACTGAAATACCCAAACTCAAGGATTTAATAGAATTTTTGAAAAGCTATGCTAGAACTCTTCAAAACAGCAAAAGTTCATCCAGTAAATTTCAAAAACCTATTAATGCTAAAGTTAATTCTTTTGTTTCGCTTTCTATATGTGTATATTGTAAAGATAATCATTACATTTCAAAGTGTTCGAAATTTTGTAATTTACCAGTTCAGCAAAAGATTGATTTCGTAAAAAATAATAATCTTTGTTATAACTGTTTATCGGGAATTCACACTATAAAAAAATGTAAATCTTCTAACACCTGTTTTAAATGTAATCGCAGACATCACAGCTCTTTGCATAGAGATGAGAAACCGAAACCCTTTTATCCCTCTTTAAGTGCCCCTGAATTTATACCCAGAGCAGATGAACAGAATTCAACGACGCCATCAGCCGCGCCCATTAATGAAGTTTCGTCTACAGTTTGTGCGAATTATTCGAATAGTGAGCAATTGGGAGATAACATAAATCAAAAGAATTCTTCGGTTCTTTTATGCACAGCTATAGTCAAGGTTATAAATTCTCAAAACGAATTAATTAACTGTCGAATCCTCTTAGACTCGGGATCTGAGAAAAACTTTATTTCACGCGAATGTGTCAGCAAGTTGAAATTAAAAATAAATCCAGCTCAAATATCTATTTCTTGTTTAGGAAGTTGTAATACTTCGAGTAATGGGCAAGTAGATTTATTATTTTCGCCTCATTTTAATGATAATTTAAGATTTTCAACATCCGCATATGTTATTGATAAAATTTGCGGAAAAATACCGAACTCTTCCATGCCAATTGATTTGTCCAGAAAATATCAAGATCTCGTACTAGCTGACCCATATTTTTGGAAATCAGGAGATATTGATATTTTATGCGGTGTAAATGTATTCTTTACATTAATTAACGGAGAAGTAATTAAACGCGATGAAAATCTCCCTTTCACAGTATGCTCTAAGCTAGGTTGGATAATTTCCGGAGCAACTACTTTTGAATGCGCTAAACCCAACCAGTTTTCAGTTAATAATTTTAATATTAGTACTGATGACTTAGTTAAAACATTCTGGGAATTGGAACAAATTCCTTCAACACAACCGCTAACAAAGGAAGAAAACCTTTGTGAAACACATTTTGTGGAAAATGTTACGCGTAGTATAGAAGGCAGGTATACCGTCAGACTACCATTTAAACCAAATAAGGGGATTTTGGGAAATTCAAAGGCCTCCGCTTTTAAACTGCTTTTTAGTCTAGAAAGAAGGCTTTAAAAAACCCCAGATATTTATTTGCAGTACAAAAACTTTATGTCAGAGTACCTTTCTCTAGGGCATATGGAGGAAACTAATATCCTAAATTTAAATAGCAAAAATGAGCACTATTTTATCCCGCATCATCATGTAATTAATGATTCTAGTCCAACCACAAAATTGAGGGTTGTTTTTAACGCCAGCGCAAAAACTACATCAGGTTTATCACTGAATGAAACGCTAATGAATGGTCCTAAGGTACAAGACGATCTTTTCGCTATTCTTTTAAGGTTTAGATGTTACAATATCGCTATAACATGTGATTTGCAAAAAATGTATCGACAAATAGAGATTCATAGTGAAGATCGCAATTTTCAAAAAATTCTTTGGAGAGATGATCCCATGAAACCAGTTAGGGAATATAGCTTGTGTACCGTAACTTATGGTACCGCGCCGGCCAGTTATTTGGCAACGCGAGTTTTAAAACAATTAGTCATCGATGAAGGATTGGGTTTTCCTAAAGCAGCTAATTTAATCTTACATAATTTTTATATAGATGACGGCTTGTTTGGAGCAGAAGGTGCTGACGAAGCCGTTGCATTAATAAATGAACTAAGTGAGCTGTTGAGAAAAGGAAAATTCGAGCTTCACAAATGGTGTACCAATAGTCCTTCTGTTTTAGAATTTTTAAGTCAACCTAAAAATATAGACAATACACCATGTAGAACTGCTGATTCTAAATTTATTAAGGTGCTAGGGTTGAGATGGGACCCAAAAAATGATGAGTTTACCTACAATATTTCCTTTTGTGATGATTTTAAGGATGAAAATCCTACAAAAAGGTCCATTCTTTCCTGTGTGTCAAAAATCTTTGATCCACTAGGATGGTTATCCCCTATTATCATAACGGCAAAAATTCTAATTCAGGAATTGTGGAAGCATCAGTTGGCTTGGGATGATCCAGTGCCCCAGGATATAAAAGAGCAGTGGATTAAATATCGAGAAGATATTTCCCAAGTTACGTTAACTGTACCTAGAAAAGTTCTTCTACACTCACCATCTGGAATAGAACTTTATTGTTTCTGTGATGCGTCGGAAAAGGCGTACGCTGCCGTCATATACTTAAAATCAACTACCATCACCACTACGCATGTTAGTGTACTTACATCCAAAACAGGCGTCGCACCATTGAAAACGATATCAATACCACGCCTTGAACTTTGTTCAGCCGTTTTATTAGTGCACCTTTTACAAACGGTCCTCAAGTCCTTGAATATTCAAATTGACGCAATACGTGCTTATACGGACTCAACTATAGTTCTTTCATGGTTGAAATCTGAGCCATCACGTTGGCAAATTTTTGTTGCCAATCGTGTTTCCGAAATTCAGTCTATTCTTCCAGTTCAACATTGGAATCATATCAGCTCTGGTCAAAACCCTGCTGATTGCGCTAGTAGAGGTCTACCACCAAATGAGCTAGTTGATTTTGATTTATGGTGGTCAGGTCCTCATTGGATGAAAAGTGGTGAAGTATCTCATTTAGAGGAAATCCCTCTCTCAACAGACGCTCTTAAAGAAGAGCGCAAAAAAACATCGTGTTTGATTGAAACAACTCCTATTGACTTTCCTATCATTTACAATGTTTCATCATATGTTAAGTTGAAAAGAATTATAGCTTGGTGTCTCCGCTTCATAATAAACTGTAAATCTCCGAACAATCGCATAAATGGTTATTTAACTAGTAGTGAGATAACACTAGCTAGAAACGTTTTGGTTAAAATAGTCCAAAAACAAGAATTTCCAAACGAATATCAGCAGCTAAAAAATAACAAACCAGTTTCTTCGAGCAGTAAGATCCTCTCCTTGAATCCGTTTTTGGATGAAGAGGGCCTTATCCGTGTGGGCGGTAGGTTAGAAAATACACACTTATCAAATGAAAGAAAACATCCTATTCTCCTACCGAAAAATCTTCACTTAACTAATCTAATTATAATTCACTATCATGAATCCTTCTGGCATGCTGGAACACTTTTACTATTATCAGTTATTCGCAAAGAATTTTGGATAGTAAACGCTAGATCAGTTATAAAAAGGCAAATTTGGAAATGCATAAAATGCTTTCGATTAAAAGAAAACACGCGACACAGATAATGGCTCAGTTACCACCTTCAAGAGTAACGCTTTCTAGAGTATTTTCCAAGACTGGTCTGGATTATGCAGGTCCATTTTTTGTGAAACCACGATCTGGACGTGGAGTCAGATCAGTTAAAATGTACATTTGTATTTTTGTGTGTTTCGCGACGAAAGCAGTGCACATCGAAGTTGTTGGAAATTTATCTGCTGAATCATTTATTGCAGCTTTAAAAAGATTTGTTGCGCGAAGAGGAAAACCAAATGAATTATTTTCAGACTGTGGTTCAAATTTCGTTGCTGCAAATAAGGAAATTAATCGAGTGGTTAAATCTCTTCAAAAAGAAGAATCCATCCATCAGTATTTTGCCGATGAACAAATTAAATGGCACTTCAACCCACCTTCAGCACCTCACTTTGGAGGAATTTGGGAAGCTGCTGTGAAATCCGCAAAATCGCATTTGAAAAGAACAATAGGTGATCATAAATTGACCCTTGAAGAGTTTTTAACTCTTACTGCACAAATCGAATCCTGCTTGAACTCTCGTCCTTTGTGTCCTGTGTCGGACGATCCCTTTGAACTTTCAGCACTTACCCCAGGACATTTCCTTGTGGGAACCTCTCTTTCTTCAATACCAGAAGAGAACTCTCTGGACAAAAACATATCCCCTTTAAAACGTTGGCAGTTGACTCAAAAACTTTTCCAGAATTTTTGGAAAAGATGGGTTAACGAGTATATTTCCAGCTTACAGCAGCGCCCCAAATGGTTGCGAGTACAGCCTAATTTGAAAATTAACGATTTAGTTCTCATTAAAGAGGACAATATTCCACCTTTGAAGTGGAAATTAGGGCGTATACAAGAAGTTTTCCCTAGTGCTGACGCTAAGGTAAGAGTCGTCAGTGTCAAAACTGAGACTGGAACTTATAAAAGACCCATTCACAAACTGTCAGTTTTACCTATTGACTGATTAACTTTCTTTATTTTAGACTGTTCTTTTTTTTTTTTTTTTTGCTTTGTGTTATATATAGTTATCCGGTTTATACCAAGGAATCTATACTTCTGTTTATGATACATATTTTCAATTTCATGTATGTTGCATTAGTTTTTTATAATTATCTTTTTATTAGATTTATACAGTTTAATCTTCCTTTTGTTAATTTATGTGTAAATTTTGAAACTATGTTTCAAGGTGGCCCGGTATGTTGAAGCCGGAATGTATGTTGTACTAGTAGCGCCACCTACATTAATTAGAACAGAAAGTTACTTCCTTGTTGAATTCAATTTTGCGTCTACAGAGATAGACCAATGCGCAGCTATTAATAAACTAACTAATTATTAATACGCAATTCATTATTTTAGTTGTCATTTATCTAACATCAGTTCTGCACTATCTTTATGAGCTCGTAATACGAACCACGCAAACGCAAATCAAATACAAAATATCAACACTAATATATATACATCTATATATACACACACACATATATATATATATATATATATATATATATATATATATATATATATATATATATATATACATAAAGTTTTTCCACAATATTTGAACTTCATAATTTAAAGTAAAGTCACGAAGTTAGGAAGGCTTCAGAAACAATTCGAAGCCATATCATGAATTTATAATTACTTCAATTAATTTTTTTGCTTTCTTTCTAACTAAGGAAATACTTACACAAAATTTATGGTTATATTAGCTACTTTCTTATATTTTTATGGGGAAAGTAATTACATATAACAATTTCCATTAGGGTACTTAAATATGCAAGTACTACGAAGTGCGTGTCTACACCCCATTCAGAAACAGAAAAATAAGTTCATTTACACATTGCCGATCCCAATTTAAAAAAAAAAAAAGATACCAATTAGAAGTTTTCCACCTACAATTGCGGATTTTTATTTTTACAATGTCCCCCGCTTTGTCAATTTTTTTTTGTCTTTTTTTTAAAACGAATATTTTGAGGAAAAGGCAAGGGTCTTTTACAACTATGTAACAAAATGCACAAGTTGGCGAAAAATGTGGGAAGTTCGAATTGCGCAAGCGTGCATTCAAATGTAACAAAAAAGAAGCTGAAAGATTTTTTGGAATATATAAACTTTTTATTCCAGATGCGAACAAAAAGTTATAGCAGCATAATCTTGAATTTTGAAGTTTTACGAACGTTAAGTATTTGCCATGCTGTTTTCAGCGCAGAAGTTATGTACTGTAAGGTTTGTTGTTTTATTTCTCGATCTTTTATGTTTATTCGAAATAGTAAAAGTGTGAAATGTTTAAAGTATCAATGTCAGAATAATTTTTTCAGTTTTGGTGTTACAGATACGGATGACATCAGCACTTATATAAAAAATAATAATAAACGGGCCTTTATGAAACACAATATGCTTTTTTTATTGCTTAAATTTAGTCAGTAAAGCAATTAGTAAAGAATGATTTATACTAATAAATTACAATTGTAATTGTTTAAAGTAATTATAAGGTATAATTACTTAGAACAAAAATTAATTTGTTATTAATGTTACAAAATCATTAGTTATTGTTTATTTAAACAATAATTAAGGAATTTTTCAAACATTAATATTTGTTCTAAGACATACTTTGTGTTTCATTCAGTATTTATACTAAGACAATGTTTTTAGATTTAAAAAAATATGGATTTTAAATTAAATTTTTTTTATGAAATCTTAAAAACAATTACTGGAAATAAGTATTCTTATTAAAAAAATTATTAAAATTTATTAATATATATTACTGTATTTTTATAAAAGGAGTGTTTTAAGGAGTCGATAGTGCAATTTTTAAAAAAAAGTATTTTTGTAAAGCTATAAAAAGGATAACGTTTTCAAATTGTGAAATATTGTACATAGTTTAAAATAATATAAATATTTTTTATACTTTATAATTTAAAAATTTGAAGTAAAATAATGATAAGTGGCGCATTTTCAAAAAATGCAGTTTTGCATTAAACCGTTCCTCAGTAATGTTTCCTGATTTCCTGATAGAAATTTTATAAGTTTCCAGAATTTCTACTAGATGATAGCACATTAAACTTAAACACCTTATGGATTACATGAAAATCTATTTTTTTTTCAAAAATCTTCTTTTAAAGATACTGAAAATGTGACTTATTTATGTCATCGCATTCAAATTTTTTGGCTTATTAAGTAATGATTTTTTAAAGGTTAAAAATATAAATAAATGAAGAGTTATTCAATTTTGCAAAAATAAAATGTAAAGTAGTAAAGAATTATTAAAAATGTTTCCCATGAAAATATATTTTCATAGACGAAAGTGTTTGGTGCAAGAATTGAGATGGAGGTATTAATCGACCAATTTCCTTTGATTGTCTGGTTGAATAATATCTCTTTTGGGTAACAAGTATGCTCATTCAATCTATGCGATTTAACCAATCCAGGTGTTACGTCAAGCGCTCTAGTTGCACTTTTTGATCTAGTTGCATTTTTTGATCTAGCTGCGCTTGTATGATCTAGTTGCCCTTTTGATTTATGCTAAGTTATTTTTCAAAAATTTTTATGGCTGGCAACAGCATTTTTTTGTTTTCTTTTAGAATTCGTTCTTTTTTTGAAAAATGTTTCTTTTAATTTGTAATGTTGTTTAGCAGAATTCTTTGCCGGCTGTTTCCCTGTATATACGAAGAAAATAAATTAAATATTTTTAAAGTGTTGTGAAAAGAATTTTTAGTTGTACAAAGTACTTCACCAGGCTTTTTTCAGTGTTTTTGAGATCAAAGGATTTGTAAACGAGCCTTACGACTCAGCGAATCCCGAAAGAGGATGGTACACATTGCGTCAATGAATTAAAGCCACAAGTATGCCAAACCGCGCGTGAAAATTTAAAAACGTGAAGGTGGTACCAAAGAGGAGATAATTTATCCGTTTTGCCACTCGAAGTATAATTGTGACACATCTACATTTCGATGAAAGTTAAAATTTCAGCAATAAACATGACTGAAATCTATATCGTCATGCAATTGAAAAAATCACACTTGTACTTCATGATAGATTTAGAGATAAGTGGCTTGTCCAACTAATTTTTTTTACTTTGCTGATGCTGTATATAGCATATCTCTAAAACCATTCTTTCATTTAGTGGCTGGGTGGCGCAGTTGGTTTGTCGTCGGTCTTCTGAGCCCAAGTCTGCGGGTTCGATCCCCGGCCCAGACACCGGATTTTCGGGATGCAGAGAGTCCTCAGCGGCCATGTCGTATGATTATGCGGCATGTAAAAGATCCCTGGAGTGCCTTATTGGCTCTTGGCATTTCCGGCAAAATTAAATTCCTAGTGCACTTTAGCATCCAAATAGAGTCTCGTTGCTGCCACCTAGTGTGGCAGAAACTAGACGTCCAAATTAACATGGCCAACGGTATCTCACCCATTGTGGTGGTCCTGAAAGAGTGGATACCACTTCTGGAGAACGCACTAAGTCTGCTCATCGGGAAAACTGATTGTGCAGCTCATAGGAAATTAAAAAAAAAAAAAAAAACATTTTAATAACAATTGCTTATGAACACCGATGCGTCCTTTCTTACGTTAAGGAGAGTCGGTAAGGCATATACCAATAATGCTAAAACTGACTTTTTTTGATGTAGCTTTTCTAAATTACTTATAATATCGCTAGGAAACTTCTGCTGAATATTTGGGATTATATTAGTTGTATGGTATGATAATGTTTTAGTGTTAAAAAGATCACTTTTTGAGTTATGAAAGATTAAAATTGATGAAACATTTTAAAAATTTTAAGAGTGGATACCACTTCTGGAGAACGCACTAGGTCTGCTCATTGGGAAGACTGATTGTGCAGCTCATAAGAAATTAAAAAAAATCTTTCATTTTAAGAATTTCATCACATATCGATCAGCTTTTAAACTGTTTCTTTTGTTCAGCGAAACAAAATCCCACTGCTTCAGGCATATTCAGATCATCATGCAAATCTGACCAGTCAGATTTTGACCATCAGGTTACCCGTGGGAGGTTCTAGTGGTCTTCTTTTCCATGTAACGTAATTGCGGGTTAGTTCCTTCAAAAAGTCCTCCATGAAGACAAATTTCTCTCAATTTTTGATCCAGGGATTAACTTGTCTTCCGGACTGGGTTCAAAATTAAAAGGCTACTGAGTTGAACATTAGTAGTCGTAAACCCAAACAATTGAGTCGGCTGTTCAACGACGGTTAAAAAATTAAATATAAAAGCGGTTCTTTTTATTGCTTTAGAAAGTCAAATTTCAATTATGACCTACAACAATACGTATAACAAAAATGTTTCGATTAAAAATGACTAATAGTAAAAACTATAAATACTATTCTGTTTACTAGCCATCTAAATATTTTTCCATTTAGTTCCTCAAGAAGAGTTCCATTTATTCCTTATGGACAGCAAACAACTTCTCCACAACTCATATTTTATGATTCTCTGTTCTGACAGCCGTTTTGTTTATATTTTAGGAAAAAGAAGGCGAATTTTCTGGTTCTTTTACAAAAACATTTTCCAGATCACGAAAATAAATAAAATATTTTTCGAGTCTATAAACTGAATAGGTTTGGATAAAATTTTGCTGTTGGCGCTAAAATTTTCTTAAAAAGGGTGTGAGGCACTGGGAATCCATTTTCCATCAATATATACTTAAGAGGAAAAGTTCGCGAGAAAATATGGAGAACTATTTTAGAATTCAATACTTTTTGTTCAGATGGAGAAAAAGTAACAGTTCCTTTTGAAACAGATGTAGTGAAATATTTTATCATTGTTTACTGTTTATATAAATGGTGAATTTCTACAGTATACAGTCAATTATTAAACAGTCTAAATTATTAGACGAACTATAAAATTCTGGGTAAAATCTTAATATCAGATGATAATATGCAGATTTATTGTTTTTACGCGGCTGAAATCGGTTTGCACTTGTTAACGTTTGTGTATCAATTGGTTAACATTGTAATGCAATACGTTAAAAATAAATATAAGTAGGAAGTAAAGAATTTCCTAAATAAAAACCGATTACAAATATTTTTAAATATAAAAGTATTGCATATAAACTCGTGCAAAACATGTAACTACTTAAAAACTACAGTGTATCTAATAATTTGATATAATTATTGTAACGTAATAATATATATCTGATATAATAAATATTCTATATTTATATGATATATCGCCTTATTTAACCAGTTGATACTCGAACTTAACGAAGTACAAACCGGTTTCAGTCGTGTAAAAACAATAAAGCTGTATAGTATCACCGGATAATTAAGATTTTACATAGAATCTCTTAGTGCGTCTAATAATTTGGCCAGGACTGTATTTTCCTCAATTTCTATTTACCTCATTAGTGTCTCTTATTGCTAAATACCGAAGACCGTTAATATGCACTGTGAGGGCCGGGATAGCCTGGTCGGTAGGGCGCTGGGCCCATACCCAAGAGGTCGTGGGTTCGATCCTCGCCGGCCGAAGATTCCCCGTGTAGTAAATGGTGACTGATGCAAGTTAAATCTGTCGAATCTCAAAGTCCTCCATGTTCCCATAACAAATCAATACCTCTGGGGGTACTGATCCAGGAGTTTCCTTGTCTTCTGGATTGGTTCAAAATTACAAGGCTACGGAGTTGAACATTAGTAGTCGTAAACCCATGAAATTGGGTCGGCTGTTCAACGACGGTTATAAAATAAAATAAAATATGCACTGTGAAAAATTCCGGATCAAATTACGGTAAAAGTTCACGGAAAGGAGAAATCGATATACCGTAATTTTATATACAGTAATATTTACGATAAAATCAGTCCCGCAGTGGACTGATCGTTAAGACACGGCAGATCACCGAAGTAAAGCATCACTGGCTGCGGTCAGTGTGCGGGTGGGTGACCACTTGGATCAGTCTGCGTAGGGACCGAGGGTGTGCGGTATTGGTCCTCGTTAAACTGTTCTACCGTAAAGTGCTCGACTTCGCGTGCAGGTCGTTGGGCTACCGAAGCAGGGGTGCCATCCCCTCTGCAGAGGATCAAAATTGTGATGGCATGTCTTCGGATCATCCTCAGGGATGTTTCCCAGACCGTCGCCAATAGCTCATTGTGCAGCTTTAGTGTGACGTAAATTAACTACATCTACATCTACGATAAAATCAATGAATCACTGTGATTAAATAAATATTGCAGTAAAAATTGCGGTATAAAACTTTACGGTAAAAATGGAATTCATGAAAAAAAGCCTTTAACGGATGATGCACTCTGGGTACTGGCACTTTTTACCGTAAATTGGTCCTGAAATTTTTACAGCATGCTCATTATTATAGATTAACTAGGGTAATACTTTTAAGTGCTAGTGTTTTTCGTATTTTACCTAGGTAATATGCGCGGTAATGTTACAGTATCGATAAAATTCAAACGTTTGTCGCTCGCATTCCATCTACTAATTTGTTGGTTGTTTGAATTTTTTGACTTGGTACTTTAGATAATAAAAAATAAATAAATGACTTGTTAATTTCCTCAATTTCAATAATACTAGATTAAAACTCTCAGAAAATCAGTTTAACGGTACTATAATTTCGCTATCTTCAATCATAGTATGATACAAATTCACAGCAATTTTAAATTGAGTCATGTCCGTTTCAGAACTATGTAAAAAAGTTAAAGAAGTACAATAATTTGTTTAAACTTCCGTATTATTATTATCCGTATTTGAACTTTCACTAATTAGCTTTCCATAACTCTTTAAAAGTTTGATCTCCGATTTTCGGAAATGAAGTTGTATTTTTTTCCCTTCTGTATGCTGACAGACGTGAAACCGGAAGTTAACTACCGAAAACGAAACTAAAATGTTTTATTTTGCTTTGAAAAAATTAACCCCTATTTATTTGAAGAAATTATAATTTTTAGTCAAATAAAATTCAATTTCGGGAATTAATTTTCGAATTTTTATTATTTTTTTGTCGGTATTTTCTTACATTTTCGAATTTTCTTGCTTTTAATGCATTTTCTGAAAAACTTTGGTTTCTGGAAAAATTCTTCAAGCTAATAAACGTTTCAAATTTTTTTTAATAGATTTCTTTGAATTTTTCTTTTGTAGATTTTGTATAATATTAGCTAAGTTTTGAGAGGTCTAAGTGTGAGTTTTCTATTTTTATCAAGCTTTAAGTAGGAATGTTTAGAATTTTTCTTTTAAAAATCATTAATAAATAATGTATTTAGCTCTATTATTTTTTTTCAAAAATGTTAAGATTTTAGTTCAAAACACAGGTTATTACATTATTGATCTAGAATTTTTTTGTTTCGTAATTTATTTGGTGATGAAATGTTAGAACGACTTGAAAAATTTATAGTTTTTAAGCTCAAATTTGCCCTTACTTTGAAAATCATTTTATAAATGTTTATACTTTACTTTAAATTTATAATTTTAGGTACTTTGCTTGCCAAACATAAAATCAAAATTTTATTTGATCCTTTTTTTATAAAAAAAAAGAAAAGTGTCAAAACCAGTCGGATACTACAGCTATATTATGGTTTAAAATTTCTAACAGTGAATACTTAAAAATTAAAAAAAATTTTTTTTGCAATTTTTTTATCAGTTTAAAAAAAGTGTTAGTAAACAGGACAATGCTTAAACTTATTTAAATATGCTAAAATGAGTGCTGAATTACAAAATGAGTTGAGAAAAAAAAATGATGAATAAATATTAGATTACAAGATTTTCAGAATATTGCACAACAATGTAGCAGCAGAACAACAAAAGATCTGCACCTTTCTTCCAGATAGAAAACATTTTTTATGAAAAAAAAAAATTAACTTATCAGTTCCCCTTAACTTAGTTAAGTTCAGAGGAATGCTAAACTAGCAATTGGCCCACGTCCAAAAAGGTGAACAAAGAAGATACGCATCGCTATGGAAATTCATCTTACATTCAAGTATTTCATGGGCACAAAATAGGCGTTCGTATACGTGGCTTCTCTCCCAATAACTGCATGAATTTTTTAAACTTCGTTGTTTTAGTTGTTTTCGAGTTAAGCTTCTTTTGGATCAGGGCCACGAAATATTCTTGCTGTGGAATATTACTCAGCCCATGATGTTGGATTCGTTCTATTTGTGTTCGAAATCTCGAACATATTTTATTTTTTATTTGCTTTTAAGGATTATGTGGGAATAAAAATGAGAAGCATCGGGTTTAAAATAATGGATGAATTTAAGTTAACGTATAGAGCTCAGAGATAGAAAGGATTTTGTTCAGTTTGAAATTGTATTAATACCTATTGTTTTTTGGCAAGCGTATGTATATAGAAAGAACGGATCTAGAAGGGGGGTGGTAGAGCAATGTACCCCTAGTGGGAAGTTTAAGGAAGCAAAAAATAACATTTTTGGTACAAACATTTTATATTCATCAGCAAAAACGAAAACTTATTTTTGGTATATATAAAGTAAATATATTGAAAGAACACTCAGAAAGTAGTGGTCGCTTTGAAATTCATAGGCTTTTTTCATAGGTTACATTTTAATATCAGACTACATCTTTGTATTATTTTCCAATTGTTCATTTTTAAATTTTTGTTGTCCATCTTAATAGCAGTATAATAATTTTTTCATAAATATTGTATGGAAATATCCTATTTTCACCAGATGTCACTAGAAATGTCACAAAAGTGTCACCAAAATCACTAGGCTGAACATTTTAATAATGTGACTAGTACTGCTTTAAGTGCTTTGCATTCAGGGTTATAATTATAAATATGTTTAGGGTTATAATAATAAAAAAAAGGTAAAAAATTATATAAATGTTCAAATGTCTTGAAAAAGGCACATCAGATCGAAATTGTTAAAATATACTTGTGAAATATTTAATAAATGTATTCAATGCTACTAAACTTTGTCTTTCTAACCTTAGCGCTTTTCTATAGGGGGATTTTAATGTCTTCAATAAGAGCCCTTATTTTTTTATGCAGATTTGGATACTTCAGAAAGTATCCAAATTTGACCAACAGGTTTTCACAATTATGTTCACAGATTGAGTAATGACTGCAAAATAAAAAGTATTATTTCTGATTAATTAGTATTTTTCAATAGTTCAAGTTCAAATTTCCGAAGTTTCTCTAAATAATAGTATAATCATTTTGCCAACATAAAAATTGCAAGGAAACATCTTATTATCTCCAAATGTCACTAGAAATGTCGCCGAAGTGTCACCAAAATCTATAGGCTGAATATTTTAAAAATGTAGTCTAAACTGCTTCACTTGCTTTGCATGCATGGTGTTTCAAAATTATAGAAATGGTCATATGTCGCAAGAAATGCACATCAAATAAAAAATTTAAAAATATGCATATGAAATATTTTCAAAAGATGTATTCAATTTTATTAAACTGACTTCCTAACCTTAGCGCTTGGATTTGGGGACTTTAAAGTCTTAAATCAGAACCCTTATTTTTTATGCAGATTTAGATACTTCAAAAAAATGTAACCAAGATTAACCAACGGGTTTTTAAAATTATGTTCACTGATCGGGCCGTAATTGCAAGACGATAAAATTGCTCAAAATAGAGATATTTAGTGATGATCGTGATATTATCGTGAGTTTCTCAGTGAATGATCCTTGTGTCACTTATTTAAATATTTAGGGTAAACTTTACACCAAAAATTAAAAATTTTAATTTTATTACCCATGTCAGTGATCGTGTTTATTGTGAATACTTACACTATAAGTTTTAAAATACTATATTTGAAATGAGCTCTGGTATAATAATTATACTTGACTTGATACTGCGAATCAAATTGGCTAACTCGGACGAGTTAGTTTCCCGTGGGTAGTAGATTAATGTGCTGACTCACGATTAATTAATTGACACAGATTAATGTGACTGCTAATTTTGGCTAAAATACTAAGTGTAACTTTGATGTTCCTCTATTTGACTACATTTAAGAAATCAATAATTGACTTTTCCTTTTGTCCCAATGCTATATTCAAGAGTTCTTTTGTTTTTTGGTTTGGGTTCAAAATTTCAAGGCTACGGAGTTGAACATTTATATTCGTAAGCTCAGAGTTGGGTCGTTCAACGAATGTTATAAATAAAATAAACCTTTCTCAGTTTTATTCTATTTGATCAAAATACAGATGGGATTTGAAATTCATGGTGTTATAAGATCCGATTGTATTATTCTACCTGATTAAGTGCTTATAAAAAGTTTTACGAGTATTTGCCAATTTTTTTATTATAATTTATGACTATATTAAAAGACAATGTTTGAAATTAGTGTTAACTTTACTCATTGTAAATAAGATAAATCTAAGCAAATAGTTTTAATGTCTTTCTATAGCCCTTTAGTAAATTTTTTTACGTCGATTGAGCAGTATTATTTCATAATAATTGTATGGTTAAGACATGCTTCCTATACGTTGATGAGCTACATAAACTAAATATAACTAAATAAGAGATTTCTTGGTTCCATTTCAAACGTCTGTGTATATCTTGACATAAATAAGACACTACTCGCAGACTACATTAATTACGGAAGATAAACTACTTCTAGACGTAATTGGATGTAGTTACGTCTAATGCGAGTTAATAAGGATTGAAGCACGTGTAATTAGTAGATTACAAATTACAGATGTTAAGCTTCATACATCACATCTTAGACGATCCTAGCCAACTTGGAATCAATAGAATTATAGCTCTAAAGTTATTTGTAAAAGTTTTTGATTTAATATAACAGAAGTTTTGTTAAGGGAATATTTTGAAGTTATTACTTTGTTCCAACCAATTTTTTTAATAGCAATCTAAAAATTTGTTATTTGATAAATGAACAATGTCTCTCAAAGGCAGCACAAATTTTAAATTTATAATAAAATGCAATTTTTTCAACTTATTTGTGCTTCAAGTCCCACAGAGAAAAATTTATCTTAAACATACGAGAATTATTTCTACGGCATGACTTTTACGTTAGAAATTTTAAATATTTATTCGTAAATTATTTGACGCTAAATATTTTTACTTGATTTAGAATATGTATAAAGCATTTCACTGGCGAAGTTGATTACAAATTTGTTATTCGATAATGGGATATACCATAGTAATTCGGTAACTAACTTTAGCCATGGCGTGGCGCTAGCAGTATTTGAAGCGCACCATAATTTCTTCAAGAAATTAGTAAGCTTCTAGCTTTTATAGTTTAAAAATTATTCTGCTGCGCGTTTGTTGGTTATAACATCACAAAATTGTGCGTTTCCATTTAAAGTCCCGTTAAACACGAGCAGAGATGAAATAAGTTTACTTTATTGCTTTGAGGGAAATTAAAAGAGCAATCCAAAACAAGTTTTACGATCTGCTGACATTAGTGGTGTTACTGCAAGAATACGCTCGCCCTCACATTGCTCGATCAGAACGAGATTCTTTGCTCCAATTTAAATGGGGCGTGTTTAATCACCTCTAATACAGACTGGACTTTTCTCTTTTTGATCACTATTTATCTATTAAAAATTGACTTGAGATTAGGCATTTTGTTGACAACTAGGAACTTTAAGCTACGGTAAAGCCGAGGGCGAAGTTGATATATGCTGGAGGTAATAATAAGTTTGCAAAATGCTATGGCAAAGTGCTTGAAGATTCAAGGTAATTTTATTAGGAAAATAATGGATAGTTGTAATTTTTAAATGTAAATGATTAATTTGTTGAATTTATTAGGGTTTATTAATAACAACGATATGGAGGTTAGTTCCGAATTACTCTCGTATTTTTAAGATAAAAAAAAATTAGACTAGATTATAATTTGTTTCCGTTCTTTATTATACATGCTTATAACAGAATGCACAGAGTACATGTACAGAGGGCTCATCAGTTACTCAAATCAGAATTTATCTGATTAGTAGTAGTACACTTTGAGAAGCTAACATCTATTCTATGTGTGTAAACATGGATTTTGTTTATTAAAAAATGCTTATTGGTAAACACTAAAGAAAGCTGATTGGTATCTCGATATACAAATGAATATTTAAATTTTTACTGTATAATTAGAACTTAAAATTGGTTAAATTTAAATGAACCAGAGTGCAAAGCAAAAGTTAGCTCTTGTAAAATTAAGTATGATAAATGTTATTGAGTATTAGATACAGAAATTTTTAGATCCATCAAAGGGAAAAATGAATTTTACTTGGTGCAAACATAGAAATAAAGATAAATGGTAGCTTGTAAAGGTGAAATGTTATTTATTGTGTTACAATGAGCGATGATTGTCGATTCGAGGAAATAATGATTTCACACACGAAAAATATCAATTTCTTTCAGTTTTCAGATGATGTAAAGCACATTATCTAGAAAATTATACTTTTCTTGAAGAATGCAGTTTGTTTATTTAACAAATCGGAGCTAATGCTTACTCTCTAAATATTTTTTAACTAATAAATCTTCAAAATTAATGGGAAGCTTACAGTAACAGTCCTTAAATTTTAAACCGAACATTATATTAAAAATAAATAGTGTTAAAATTTATTTTTATGATTATGGTATATTATGTAGAAAAAAGTTATGTTATTAGCTGCGCTTGTAATTACTTGCTTCTAAAACGAGTAATAATAATGAAAAACATAAACATTAGTAGTCAAATGTTTCAAAACTTTTGAATAGTTTAACGAAAAAGTTCTGATGAATTTTATTGATTCTACATTAAATAGATTATAAAAAAATGTGATATTTCAGTTTACTTTAAAAATCATTTAAATCTTGCTTGAGTTTTGACTTATGCCAACTGGATCATTCTAAAAAATACAATAAATTTTTTAAAATAATTTAAAAAATATAATTTTTCTTTCTCTCGACATTTTATAACCGTAGTTGAACAGGCGACTCAATTTGTAATTTTGAACCCAATCCAGAAGACAAAGGAACTCCTGGAGGACATTGGGACAAAATAGCCTTTGTGGATTACTTTTTAATTGGACTAATTCGTAGTTGCATTACATGAAGAGGAAAAAGACGAAAATCTTCCACGATTAGCCTGACAGAAAGGTGTTTCTTACCCATGATCCGTCTACCAGTGAGAATGTTTTATGTTAGCACTGGGATCAGTGGGAGGTCCGAGTAGAATTCGTATTTACCAGCCACCGCTGGGATTCGAACCTGTTTCACCAATTTGGTTGGCGAGTGCTCTATCCACTGAGCCTCGCGACTCTCCACATTTTAAGGTAAATGCAGTAACTGTAGAAAGCAAAAAAGAAAAAAAAATAGTACACCTTTGCATAAATTGTTTAAAACAATTATAGTTAAGTCCATCTGAATCTTTTGAAATAGATCCTGTTTTTGTACCGAAATGAATGTTCGATTAAAAGCTTGCTATGAATTATTAGAATAGAAGCTTATAAATATCGATTGAAGATAACAATCTTAAATGTTTTCTGGACATATTTGTTACCTTCCGAAATCCAGTTTGAAATCGTACAATAAACGAAAAAAGTCAACTTAATTAATAAATCTATAAATTGCTCTCATACTTGCCTTTTCAAACCAACGACACCAAAGATTGTATATTCAAGTAAATGTGAAATATAGTTGAGAGAGAAATGTACTTAGTCAGCATTTTCAGAATATACATTATTTATATATTTTTTTGTTCATGGTTATAGTTAGGTGCGAAACAGAAACCCAGTTTTTTTACAGACCCGTTTCTTTTCCTTCACTGGTTTTGTTATTAAAAATTATCATCAACTATTTACGTTTGCATCAGAAAAACTTGTTAACTATTACGTGACCAATATAAAACAAATTAATAATTTCGGCGCATCAAAAACCCAAACGGGGCAATCATTACGTTATGAATTAAAAACCGAATCGGAGCAAGTATTATAGTCAAAAATAAAACCCAAATAGGAAAATCATTATCGCACAATTAAAAATCCAAATTGAACTACCATTACGGTACCGAATGGGACGATTATTATGGTACGAATAAAAATTCAAATGAGACAACCATTACTGTATAAATAAAAAAATCGATATAACCATACTGTATAATAAGGTACAAAAAAAGAGGCTACCATAAGTTGCATATAAAAAACTCGGTGAGGCGATACTTAATAAACCTATGAAAAAAAACCAAACAGGACAAATATTAACGTAGAAATAAAAACCCAAACGGGACAATCATTACGGTACAAATATAGCCCCATATGGTAAAAATATAACCTCATATGGTAATATCATTACTATACAAATAAAATCCAAATGTACAGTAAATAATTCCAGATCGAATTATGGTAAAAAGTACCGTCAGTCCTTTTTTACCGTGAAATCCAATTTTATCGGAACATGTTATGGAATAAAGATTTTGTACACTGTAATAATCACCGTAATATATCTGAATCACCCAAATTAACTAAATATTAATGTAAAAATTACGGTATAGTATTTTATTGTAAAATGAATTTTAATGGGTTTTACGTATGATACACCCAAAATGCCGGTACTTTATACCGCAATTTAATCCGGAATTTTTAACAGTGTGGGACAATCAATATGATTGAAATAAAAAAACTAATTAGGGTAATGAAATTTTATTTTTATTGCTAGAGTATTTTCAGGTATTTTTCAGGTACTTTCATGTAAGCAAAAACAGATTACTATAAATAAAGTAATATAGATTCGATAAGGTGCCACTTGAATAAATGACAATTTAAACACCTTTTTATAAATAACTATCACTATTTTGTTGATAAAGAAAACTAAATATAGTTTAGGAAAAAAAATGTTTGTTTTTTTCCATACAATCGATGCGCGATAAGCATAAATTTTGATTTAAAATATCAACTTGCATCAGTGCCATAAATGTTCATTATTCGATGTAACATATTTTGGGATACACTTTCTTCAACGCATAAAGCATCTTTAATATTCATCTAAGAGCTGTCTAGTTCTTTAAATAACGCTTTTCTCTATATTAAACGTATTGTTCTTTTCCAGGGGTTGAAAGCAAGATTCAAGTATTCCATTATTGAAATCAAATAATGGTAAAATCGAAAAACTGCACCTTCAGCTTTCAAAGCGAAATGAAGGAGAGCGAAAATCAATTCTAAATTCTCCTCCTCTTGGAATTTTTTTCTCTTTGTTCATCACAAAAATTGGTTTCCATTTTTTAGAAAACGGGAAGATTAATTTAAATATTTGAAGGATACAAATGTGTAAACGTTTTCACTTTGCATACAAATAAATCTAAGGTTTGTATATTTTTCGATTACGAATTTTTTTTTCTTTCCTGCTGAGCTCTATTTAAATTTTTATGAGTATTTCCGTTTGCATATTTATAAAATGTCTTCTGTTTTCGATATTGCGAAGTAATTATCATTTTTACACAAGGGACTCAGAAAAGTTAATTGCTTTTTAAATTCCCCGATTTATTTGATTGTGAAAAAAGTATGCTGAGATATATTTTTCTTTCTAATCTCTAAATCGAAACGACAACTACATATGAGTATTTCAGCTGGGTATTTCTTTTTTATTTCCTTTTCATTTCTTTTTTATAATTTGCATTAAATAGAAATTAAAATTATTTATTTAAAGATTAATTGTTGACATTAACTATCAATTGATCATAAAAAATTTATAAAAATATTAGCCCCCTTTTCTGGCATTAATCTGAATAAAGTTTATAGTTAGGATTAGGTGCAACGAGTCGAAGGCTATTTTGAATAATTCATTTAATGAAATTCAAAAGAGTTATCTACATTTGTTAGTGTTAGTATAATGGCAACAGTAAGCGCAAAATTCCACACTCATTAGAAGCTGTTGGCCATTGTTGGAACCAGTTGCGAGCTAACACCTTTATTTCATCGTTGTTTGTGAGTTTTCTGAGCACTTTTGTTGAGGGAAGATCCCATGGAGATAGATCCAGACTATGGAGTGGATAGCTGAGGTTTTCCCACTTAAAACTTTCACAAAGTTTCTTTTATTACCTTGGCTGTGTCTGGTCTGGCGTTGACGTGAAACACATTTACTTCAAGAAAAATTTTCGATTTGTTAGTATTTTTAAGTACCGCTAATCAGGGTCTCTAACTCTAGGAAATCGGTAAGAGGCTCTTTACGATCGGTTCTTCGATAAGGCGTTGCTGTCAGAATCTGAAGAAAAAGATTGACAAGTGCTAAGTTAGAATCTATTTTTCTTAAATTTAATGCCAATTACTGCGTCATGAAAAACGCTGGAATCCTTTTTGACACACAAGTAACTACATTTCATGCCAATCTTCATTCCTCTTAATTATTATTTTTCTTAATGTTTTTTGCCTTACTATTTCTAGACAGTGTATCATGAAACAAAATTCCATAATGCTTTACATACTTTATTTTGATAATGTCATGGAATATCATAATCATAAATTTTTTTTAATAACATATGATGTTATGGTATAGGAATACTTTTATTGGTACTTCATAACTTTTGTAGTCCTCAAAGGATTTGCTTTATAAAAGTAATCACAGATCCCACAATTTCAATTAATCCATATTTTTTTTTTCATTTTTTGCGTCAAACTTAGTTTATAACACTGGCTAATACTGCTACAATTGCGCATTGTCGTTTGATCTTGGTATGATATAACCCATCCTGACTATTTTTAATTGCTAATTCATTCGTTATTTTTGTAATAATGCATTATTTTGAACAATTTTCGAATTAATTGCTTGTTTAAGGGGGAAAAATATCATTTATCTTAGAAATATTGACAGAAAAATGAAACTCTAACTGAAATGTTTCCCTTAAAAAATTTTCAACAATTTGAATTTCCAAAATCTTTTTCATTTAATTTTTTTCACAATTTTAAAACTTTATTTTTTAAATTATTCAAACTTCGCTGTTTATTTTATTATGCCTATTAATGTGCTTTTTATATGTATTCCGAAGGGTAAAACAAATTGTATAAAACAAATCGTAAAAATAAATACGAAACAAATTGCATCGTAAAAACAAAACAATTTTGTTAGAAATATTTTAGAATTCCTTTACTTTTTAGATACTTAAGAAACACATTGTGAATAAAATGTTAGATTTTTGGAAAGATGTCAACGATTTCAGTATAATCTATTTTAAACTTTAAAAAAACTTATATATAAATACAAAAACAATAAAAAAAATATTTGCTTATGTTTTATCCAAAAAATTTTAGGAAATATTCCTAAATCGATAAATTTATTTGTTTTGAATTTTATAACGTGTAATCACGCAAAAATACTATTTTATTTTCAGGTAGACTAGAAACATTTATTCATGAGATTTGCAGAAATGCATAAAATATTCACACGTTCTGTTGAACTCTACAGAGTTGCTTTAGTAACGGTAAATTCCAGAAAACAATCGAAAATTTATGAATAAACAATGAAATAAATTAAGAAAACAAATGTAGAATTATTTTGGCCAATTTTTGGAATCAGAACTTAATAAGTTTACTAGATGAACATTTATCAAAGCTCCTCTGTAAAAGTTTGATAAATGTCTATACCTTTACTTTTTAAAGCATATTTTAAACTTATGTCCATAAATTAAGGATAAAGCCAGCTCCTGCATTTAAAGGTTCAGAAACAAAACAGACGTAAGAAAAAAAAACGAAAAAAAGATGGTGTACGTGTCATACTAATCATAAAATCTTCAATTTTTGCTCTCTGGAGAAATTATAAAAAATATCTCTTTTACAAAAACTTAATATTACATGGTTAATAAGACGGTTAATTCATTGTATGTCTCCCATGCGATGAAATACTAGGCATGGAGTGTCGAATTATCAGGTTAATCTTTTTATTTTATTTTATAACCATTGTTCAACAGCAGACATAATTTTTTGGTATTGCGCCTGCTAATGTTCAAGTTCGTAGCTTTGTAATTTTGAACCCAATCCAGAAGACTAGAGAACTCCTGGATCAAGTATTGTGAGAAATTTTCCTTCGCGGAGGACTTTTAGATGAAACTAACTCGCAATTGTGTTACATGGAGAGGAAAACCACTCAAACCTTCCATGGTTAGGAGACTCTAACCAATGATCTGTCTACCACTGAGAATATTTTATGTCAGCACTATGGTCTGTGCAAGCCGGATACAGAATTTGTATTGACCGGCCGATGCTCGGATTCGAATCTAGTTCACCTCATTGAATGGCGTATCCTCTATTCCCTGAGCCATCACGGCTCAGTTGATAAAATTGATCATAAGCTCAGTTGATCCTAAGTTGATGTTGGGTAAAATTACTACAATCAGCAAGCAATACTCTCCATAGATCAGGCATACAAGTAGGAGGTCGTTGACGGGCTGCAACTCGTTGCCAAGCATGCCCAACACATGCTGTAATGGATTCAAGTCAGGTGAAAATGATGGTCATTTCATACTGGTGATATTTACAGTGAAGACGGTGTTGTCATCTACAAATACAAATTGCATCCAATGGCAAGCCAATTTTTCCAGAATGATGTTTCTATAATTTTGATTTGTTATGATTCCAATTTGAACATGTATATATATTTTGGACCTCGGTATGATTCCACGCCAAAGGAGTAATCCTGCCTCACCGTAACAGTGGCATTCAATGCCAATTGAAATTTTTCAATTTTTAATAATAAATTTTTATAAATGAACCCTTTGAAAGCTATATTCTTTAATTGTTAAAAATTTTTCGAATTTATGATAATTTTTTTACATTTTAAAATTATTTTTGCTTAAATTTTTCTATTCTTTTAATTGTGAAGTAGAGTTTCAGTTCTTTGCTGATTCTTCATATAATACTATTATCTGTACAAATTACTATGAAATTTTTAATATTTTATTTAGAGCATTTTGTTTGCAAAATAGTAATAACTATTCAAAAGTAAAATTTTTGTAATTAAGAAGTGAAAGTTAATTTTATTAAAACGCTGTTTTTGACATGTTTATAAACTTAAAACTGCTGCAGTGAAATGAATTTTTTTTATAAACTGAAAATTGTCATTATATATCTCTAGTTTTGTGGGGAAATTTATTTTGAAATTTAAAAACAGCACATTAGCGCAACATACTGCAGCTATATAATGACTCTTTTAAAAATACATCTGCTTGATTTTTACAGTTTTTTTATTATTTGTTTTTACGTTAAAAAGTGGAAAATGTACTGCCAACAGTTATTTTACATTATTTTATGAGATTTTAGTTCAAATCATCATTTAGTTTTACCTGCTATCAAAGAAATATAAGTAAAAATCATGTCACATTTTTTTACGAAATCTTCAAATGTTTTAATGAATAAAGATAAAATTCCGATACTTCCAAAATTACTATAATTAAACACAATTACACATCGTAATCTGAAAATAAAATTTGCACACATCAACACGCAACGGGGAAAACAGACAAAGAGACTTGCAGCCTCATCTGCCGCAAAATCTTTGAACAAAAACCAGAAATTTATAACCTGCTACATGGATTTGTTGCAAGAATTTATTTTTTACTCCAAATGTTTCTTGTTTTGAAAAGGAATTTTCGTTTTTAAATTTTTGTGTATCGTTTTAGAAAAATTCATTTTTAACAGTTCACTAGTTGCATTAAAGAGGGTTTAATTTTTTGAGAAATTTTGTAAATCGCTTTAGAAAAATTCATTTCGAAAAGTTCATGAAAGAAAAAATTCATTCATTCATTTAGAAAAATTCATTTTTAAAAGTATCTCATTTTCTCGCTGTCTTAAATTCCCAAAATCGGTTAATTTTTAACATCTCTATCTTTCCCTAACACATTGGTTTATTTTTTTAACAATTTCTGTTGCTAAATATAAATTATGCAAAATGTGGATTCATTCCTTTTTACAGTTCACTAGTGGCATAAACACGTATTTTAGTTTAGAATCTCCATTTGTTCCATCGTCTTGCTGATTTAAAGTCCCAAAATCTGCTTATATTTAACCTCTTTTTAATAGCTATATATATATATATATATATATATATATATATATATATATATATATATATATATATATATATATATATATATATATATATATATATATATATATATATATATAATGATACTTTTTTACATGAAATATATATAAATATAAATATATATATATACAAAATGAGGATTCATTCATTTTTACAGTTCACTAGTGGCATAAACACGTATTTTAGTTTAGAATCTCCATTTGCTCCATCGTCTTGCTGATTTAAAGTCCCAAAATCTGCTTATATTTAACCTCTATTTAATAGCTATATATATATATATATATATATATATATATATATATATATATATATATATATATATATAATGATACTTTTTTACATGAAATATATATAAATATAAATATATATATATACAAAATGAGGATTCATTCCTTTTTACAGTTCACTAGTGGCATAAACAGCGTAAATTATATTAAACGTAAAAACAAAACAATTTTGTTAGAAATATTTTAGAATTCCTTTACTTTTTAGATACTTAAGAAACACATTGTGAATAAAATGTTAGATTTTTGGAAAGATGTCAACGATTTCAGTATAATCTATTTTAAACTTTAAAAAAACTTATATATAAATACAAAAACAATAAAAAAAATATTTGCTTATGTTTTATCCAAAAAATTTTAGGAAATATTCCTAAATCGATAAATTTATTTGTTTTGAATTTTATAACGTGTAATCACGCAAAAATACTATTTTATTTTCAGGTAGACTAGAAACATTTATTCATGAGATTTGCAGAAATGCATAAAATATTCACACGTTCTGTTGAACTCTACAGAGTTGCTTTAGTAACGGTAAATTCCAGAAAACAATCGAAAATTTATGAATAAACAATGAAATAAATTAAGAAAACAAATGTAGAATTATTTTGGCCAATTTTTGGAATCAGAACTTAATAAGTTTACTAGATGAACATTTATCAAAGCTCCTCTGTAAAAGTTTGATAAATGTCTATACCTTTACTTTTTAAAGCATATTTTAAACTTATGTCCATAAATTAAGGATAAAGCCAGCTCCTGCATTTAAAGGTTCAGAAACAAAACAGACGTAAGAAAAAAAAACGAAAAAAAGATGGTGTACGTGTCATACTAATCATAAAATCTTCAATTTTTGCTCTCTGGAGAAATTATAAAAAATATCTCTTTTACAAAAACTTAATATTACATGGTTAATAAGACGGTTAATTCATTGTATGTCTCCCATGCGATGAAATACTAGGCATGGAGTGTCGAATTATCAGGTTAATCTTTTTATTTTATTTTATAACCATTGTTCAACAGCAGACATAATTTTTTGGTATTGCGCCTGCTAATGTTCAAGTTCGTAGCTTTGTAATTTTGAACCCAATCCAGAAGACTAGAGAACTCCTGGATCAAGTATTGTGAGAAATTTTCCTTCGCGGAGGACTTTTAGATGAAACTAACTCGCAATTGTGTTACATGGAGAGGAAAACCACTCAAACCTTCCATGGTTAGGAGACTCTAACCAATGATCTGTCTACCACTGAGAATATTTTATGTCAGCACTATGGTCTGTGCAAGCCGGATACAGAATTTGTATTGACCGGCCGATGCTCGGATTCGAATCTAGTTCACCTCATTGAATGGCGTATCCTCTATTCCCTGAGCCATCACGGCTCAGTTGATAAAATTGATCATAAGCTCAGTTGATCCTAAGTTGATGTTGGGTAAAATTACTACAATCAGCAAGCAATACTCTCCATAGATCAGGCATACAAGTAGGAGGTCGTTGACGGGCTGCAACTCGTTGCCAAGCATGCCCAACACATGCTGTAATGGATTCAAGTCAGGTGAAAATGATGGTCATTTCATACTGGTGATATTTACAGTGAAGACGGTGTTGTCATCTACAAATACAAATTGCATCCAATGGCAAGCCAATTTTTCCAGAATGATGTTTCTATAATTTTGATTTGTTATGATTCCAATTTGAACATGTATATATATTTTGGACCTCGGTATGATTCCACGCCAAAGGAGTAATCCTGCCTCACCGTAACAGTGGCATTCAATGCCAATTGAAATTTTTCAATTTTTAATAATAAATTTTTATAAATGAACCCTTTGAAAGCTATATTCTTTAATTGTTAAAAATTTTTCGAATTTATGATAATTTTTTTACATTTTAAAATTATTTTTGCTTAAATTTTTCTATTCTTTTAATTGTGAAGTAGAGTTTCAGTTCTTTGCTGATTCTTCATATAATACTATTATCTGTACAAATTACTATGAAATTTTTAATATTTTATTTAGAGCATTTTGTTTGCAAAATAGTAATAACTATTCAAAAGTAAAATTTTTGTAATTAAGAAGTGAAAGTTAATTTTATTAAAACGCTGTTTTTGACATGTTTATAAACTTAAAACTGCTGCAGTGAAATGAATTTTTTTTATAAACTGAAAATTGTCATTATATATCTCTAGTTTTGTGGGGAAATTTATTTTGAAATTTAAAAACAGCACATTAGCGCAACATACTGCAGCTATATAATGACTCTTTTAAAAATACATCTGCTTGATTTTTACAGTTTTTTTATTATTTGTTTTTACGTTAAAAAGTGGAAAATGTACTGCCAACAGTTATTTTACATTATTTTATGAGATTTTAGTTCAAATCATCATTTAGTTTTACCTGCTATCAAAGAAATATAAGTAAAAATCATGTCACATTTTTTTACGAAATCTTCAAATGTTTTAATGAATAAAGATAAAATTCCGATACTTCCAAAATTACTATAATTAAACACAATTACACATCGTAATCTGAAAATAAAATTTGCACACATCAACACGCAACGGGGAAAACAGACAAAGAGACTTGCAGCCTCATCTGCCGCAAAATCTTTGAACAAAAACCAGAAATTTATAACCTGCTACATGGATTTGTTGCAAGAATTTATTTTTTACTCCAAATGTTTCTTGTTTTGAAAAGGAATTTTCGTTTTTAAATTTTTGTGTATCGTTTTAGAAAAATTCATTTTTAACAGTTCACTAGTTGCATTAAAGAGGGTTTAATTTTTTGAGAAATTTTGTAAATCGCTTTAGAAAAATTCATTTCGAAAAGTTCATGAAAGAAAAAATTCATTCATTCATTTAGAAAAATTCATTTTTAAAAGTATCTCATTTTCTCGCTGTCTTAAATTCCCAAAATCGGTTAATTTTTAACATCTCTATCTTTCCCTAACACATTGGTTTATTTTTTTAACAATTTCTGTTGCTAAATATAAATTATGCAAAATGTGGATTCATTCCTTTTTACAGTTCACTAGTGGCATAAACACGTATTTTAGTTTAGAATCTCCATTTGTTCCATCGTCTTGCTGATTTAAAGTCCCAAAATCTGCTTATATTTAACCTCTTTTTAATAGCTATATATATATATATATATATATATATATATATATATATATATATATATATATATATATATATATATATATATATATATATATATATATATATATATAATGATACTTTTTTACATGAAATATATATAAATATAAATATATATATATACAAAATGAGGATTCATTCATTTTTACAGTTCACTAGTGGCATAAACACGTATTTTAGTTTAGAATCTCCATTTGCTCCATCGTCTTGCTGATTTAAAGTCCCAAAATCTGCTTATATTTAACCTCTATTTAATAGCTATATATATATATATATATATATATATATATATATATATATATATATATATATATATATATATATATATATATATATAATGATACTTTTTTACATGAAATATATATAAATATAAATATATATATATACAAAATGAGGATTCATTCCTTTTTACAGTTCACTAGTGGCATAAACACGTATTTTAGTTTAGAATCTCCATTTGCTCCATCGTCTTGCTGATTTAAAGTCCCAAAATCTGCTTATATTTAACCTCTTTTTAATAGCTATATATATATATATATATATATATATATATAATGATACTTTTTTACATGAAATATATATAAATATAAATATATATATATACAAAATGAGGATTCATTCCTTTTTACAGTTCACTAGTGGCATAAACACGTATTTTAGTTTAGAATCTCCATTTGCTCCATCGTCTTGCTGATTTAAAGTCCCAAAATCTGCTTATATTTAACCTCTTTTTAATAGCTATATATATATATATATATATATATATATATATATATATATATATATATATATATATAATGATACTTTTTTACATGAAATATATATAAATATAAATATATATATATACAAAATGAGGATTCATTCCTTTTTACAGTTCACTAGTGGCATAAACACGTATTTTAGTTTAGAATCTCCATTTGCTCCATCGTCTTGCTGATTTAAAGTCCCAAAATCTGCTTATATTTAACCTCTTTTTAATAGCTATATATATATATATATATATATATATATAATGATACTTTTTTACATGAAATATATATAAATATAAATATATATATATACAAAATGAGGATTCATTCATTTTTACAGTTCACTAGTGGCATAAACACGTATTTTAGTTTAGAATCTCCATTTGCTCCATCGTCTTGCTGATTTAAAGTCCCAAAATCTGCTTATATTTAACCTCTTTTTAATAGCTATATATATATATATATATATATATATATATATATAATGATACTTTTTTACATGAAATATATATAAATATAAATATATATATATACAAAATGAGGATTCATTCATTTTTACAGTTCACTAGTGGCATAAACACGTATTTTAGTTTAGAATCTCCATTTGCTCCATCGTCTTGCTGATTTAAAGTCCCAAAATCTGCTTATATTTAACCTCTTTTTAATAGCTATATATATATATATATATATATATATATAATGATACTTTTTTACATGAAATATATATAAATATAAATATATATATATACAAAATGAGGATTCATTCATTTTTACAGTTCACTAGTGGCATAAACACGTATTTTAGTTTAGAATCTCCATTTGCTCCATCGTCTTGCTGATTTAAAGTCCCAAAATCTGCTTATATTTAACCTCTTTTTAATAGCTATATATATATATATATATATATATATATATATAATGATACTTTTTTACATAAAATATATATAAATATAAATATATATATATACAAAATGAGGATTCATTCATTTTTACAGTTCACTAATTGCAAAAAAAGTTTTTTTTTTGTTTTAGAATATTTATTTATGCCATTGTCTTGCTGTCTTAAATTCCCTAAATCTGCTAATACTTAACACCTTTATAATAGTCCGACATATTGGTTCTTTTTTTTACAATCTCTGTTAAGAAATATGGAATAATTTAGACAACTGGTTAAATTTGCTTCAATATAATCTTTGATAAATCATAAATTCAAAATAGGCAGAATAATTTTTTTTACTTCCTTGAATTATTTTTAAAAAAATGTCCGCTAAATATTGAAAAGAATCCAATTAAAGAAAAACTGTTATTGGAACGAGAAATGAAATTAGTCAATCCGAGAATGCCAGAAAAATTAGCTAAATGTTTTTCAGATATCGTCACTGCCTTCATTTAGACAATGATACAGATATAAATCTTAATAAATTAAATTAACTGCTTTATATGAAAGTTTTACGAACCATTTAGCATAATTGAAAGCAAGCAGTGCCAAAAGAGGTCCATTTTGAATTTTAAAAAAAACTGCTTTTCAAATGGATTATGTCACATTCTTTTACTCGGAGAATATTTCAAAATACAATATATTTCACTAATTTCACCAGAAAGAAAAAAAAAAAAATCCTAAAACGAACAAAAAAAAACTATTGTAGTTAATTTTAATTCGTTATCTGGAATTCCTGAAATGTTGCCAGCAAAGTATTTAAAAATTTGCAGAAGAATGACGTCATAATCCGTTAACTGAATTAATCTAAACTCTAAAATACTCTTTGCTGCTGCCAACGCATTAAAGTAATTGCTCTTCCCCAAAACAAATGGTACTAAAGTTAATACTAGTTTTCATTTATCAAAACAGCGAACACCGTATGCCATATAATACCCCCTCTCCTACCTAATATTTCAGTAGCTCTTTTTAAAGTTGATTTGTTTTGCACGAGTTATTTGCTTTGTGAGAAATTGGAATACAGTTCGCGATTTGTCATAGTGAATAATTCCCTGATTTTAGAACCTTTGTTTTTGAGTAATAGCTGGGATTTGCTGATATTCCTGGTTGCTTAAGATAAGGAAGTAAAGGCAGGAGTTAACAACCATGAAAAATGCTTCACTTTGTCTTCGTGAGGAAGGAAAGGCCAATTTCTCATTTCTTGGAAAATTGCTGATTATGGAGTTGGAAACAGATTGTTATTAGAATTGGGTGTTAAAATTTGTGTGACAATTTCTACATATTATTGCGTGACAATTTCTACATGAATTTGGACAATATCTAACTTTTATTTAATTGTTTTATGTAATTTTTCCTTGTTGATAAACTGATATTTGTCTGATGTCTTTTTTGTCGTAGAATTATACGATATAGACTTTTGTGTACCTTGTTTTTGACGTAATACTACGTTCTGGTTTAGTCCTTGTATTTTCTCTTGTTTTTTACCATGATTTTCTTCTCTGCGTCTTGCTTGCGTATTGCCAAAGAGAGACGAAAAAGTAAACAACATTAAAGCAGGCAAGAAGTTAGCATTATAAATGGGGGTAACTACTTTGCATAAATGCACATCTATTCTTGCATTTAGGAAATTAAAAAAAAACTAAAGCACTTTCTCAACAATCAGTTGTGAGTCAGGGTGGTATTGAAGGTAAGAGCTCCATGATTTGAAGACTATTTTCATGATGGTGACAGCTTTGCTCACCAGTTATCCTTACTTCACATACAAGCTGGTATCCACTCAATCTGAAGCTCGTTGGGCTTCAAATTGCTACCAGGAATAGAACCAAAATTCTTTATTATAGTAGCTCAGTGCCTTCATCATTGCATCATCGAGGCTCATAACTGCACAAATACTTACAATAGTTTCTATTAAAACCATAGTTCAATAATTCTTAACTATTTAATTTATATAAATGCTTCACTGTTTCCTCATACTGTAATAGAACTAACATATTTTAGGTTATTTAAGATTTTAGACTTTCACGATGATGTACCCATTTGCAAAACTATTTTAATGGAAACTATTTTCAAAATACAGCGCGAAAGTAAAGTTACTTTAAACACACTATTAAAATATAACGTATCTTTTCTTATACATTTCATCCTTGTATTATAGACTCCTTCTCTCTTATATTTCTTCCTTGGAGGATAAGCCACAACAACAACGACAACAGACTCCTCTTTTATATTTCATCCTTGTATTATAGACTCCTTCTCTCTTATATTTCATCCTCGTATTATAGACTCTTTCTCTCTTATATTTCCCTAATTGACACATTGACAAGATGTAATCCAACTAACACACCTTTCTCGAACTCAGACAACTCTTTCCGTGGCGGCATCTGGACAAAAACAAATCTAGTGAACCCCACAGAGTATTTATATGATATGGCTGACACGTGATACCTATTATTGCGCATGTGTCAGCTGTATTGTCGACTTTTCTACTTTTCGAGGGGTGTCCCGCCACTTTCTTCCAGATAGTGTATTTCATCCTTGTATTATAGACTCCTCCTCTCTTATATTTCATCCTTGGAGGATAAGCTACAACAACAACGATAACAGACTCATTCTCTCTTATATTTCATCCTTGTATTATAGATTCCTTCTCTCTTATATTTCATCCTTGTATTATAGACTTTTCTCTCTCTTTTATTTCCTCCTTGTATTATTTCTAGTTCTCTATAATTCAAAGATAATGTGCTGTTTGGGCAAAACTATTGTGCCGATAACAGTCTAAGAAGACGTCATGAGTAGAATTTGAAAATAAAAGTCACTTCACAACCTCATATAAAGCATCATCAACTAGTTTTTATTAAATCTAAATTTGAGTTAATGAACTTAGAGAAAAACTCAAATATTTTAAGGTGCCTCGTTTAAGTACCGAGTAATTCCAATTCTTTAAATGATGCAATTCTAAGAAAATGTGCCTTTCAGAACTAAATTGTTATGACGGTTTAGTTTTTAGAAGACATTATAAAGTTATTTTTTAATAGCAGTTACTTTACATATCCATACAAAATATTATCAATTTTCACTAAATCTAAATGAGAATCATTGAACTTTGATTAAAACTCAAACGTTTGAAAGTTCTACTTGATAGAACAAAACTCTTACGGTTCTTCAAAAAAGATTTCCAAGATAATGTACCAATTATGCAAAACGGCCGTGTTTATGAAGACAGAATTAAGTTTCTTTAAAAACATTTACTTCGCGCAATCATACAAACTATAATTTATCAATTTACATTAGCACTACAACGACGGATAGGGCTGATGTGGTCCCTCTAGTTTTTTGTTGCTCTGAAAAATTAACTTGCTGAAAGTGATGAGTATTTCTTATTTTTCGTAATTTAATGTAATTTAAGTGCTTGTTTAATCTTTCATGTACTATCCTTATGATATAGAAATGTATATATAGAACCTTATACTTAGAATGACGGTAGAGAACAGAGGGAGCCATTAAGCATTTTTGTATGTATCCTAAAACCCCAGGTAGGTTTGGGTATAAGGCACCTTTTGATAAGCATAATGTGTCCCAGTTTCAAAGAAAAAGTATTTCAACATATGTATAATTATTATTTATAAAGAAAAGGAAGCTTAACTATCTACGAAACTAATGTATAAGTATAATTGAAAAGCCAGTATATACATTTAATCAAATATTTTTGCTAACCAAGTAGAATAAAAGACCGTGGAATTGCGATGATTAAGTCTATGTTTCCAATACTTTAATTATAATTATATTTTAAGATTTTGGATGTCAAATCGAACTACATACAAACATTCTAGGAAAGATCACATTGTTCCCTTCAGTCTCTCCAAGTATACAACAATGTTAAGTTTTTTTTAGTGTTAAATCTAAATGTGAATTACTGAACTTTGATTAAGACTCAAATATTTCAATGTCTCTCATTCAGGTACAAAATAATTCTTTTTCGTTAAAACAATACATAAATAAGGGTATATGTCTCTCAGTACAAAGCTGTTGTGCTGGTTTAACTTGCTGGTTTAACTTTTAAAGGACAACATAAAATTACTTTACTCACCCATACAAAATGTTATCAATCAATTTTCATTGAATCTCAATGAGAATCATTGAACTTTGGTTAAGACTCGAATGTTTCAAAGTTCCTCTTTCGGTGATAAAATACTTTCGCTTCTATAGAATAATACATTTCGATAATGTGCCATTTATGTAAAAGTGTTATGCCTGTTAAACTTTTAGAAAGCAGCATAAAGTTATTTTGGAAAAAGTTACTTAATGCACTCATGCAAAATATTATCAGCCATTTTTAATTAAATCTTAATGAGAATCATTGAACTTTGATTAAGGCTCAAATATTTCAAAGCTCCACTTCCGGGGACAAAATAATTCAGTCACCAAAACAACAGAGAAAAGTTGAAAGGAGGCTTTGTAATTAGCGTCATAGCTGTACTTCATTATGTCTTGCATCGAAGTAATTAGGTCCTGCAAAGCAGTTCTGTCCCTTGAGATAATCAATAAACAGGAACAGAGGAAACGTTTAATTATGTCCCAGTTACGAACACCTTGACGAAGTGCGATTTTCCAATTCAATGTGCTACCATGTCTTTATATTCTCTGAATCGTCTACCCTAAATTCTAAGAATGTTAAGAACATAATTAAGAGTTAGATTGGGAAGATCATTATGTGTTAGATTAAGGTCTTAAGTGCATATTTGAATATAATTTTTATTTAGTGTTTAGCCTTAAACGCGAGTTGAGAAGTTTATAGGAAATGATTTTTCGAATAAAGTTTTAATCAGAAGTAGCTTCATCGTAAAATTTCTCCTATGAACTGGTATTTGAAAATTGCATTTTCGGTGTATATTACTTTAAAATTTTATAATTATATTTTCATTTGTAATACACATCCCCAAACATTATCTAAATGGTAAATATAGTTACAATAATAAAGGTTCATTTGTGCGTAAAACTCTCTTAAAAATCCAGAACCTTTTGTGCAAGGATTCCTAAATTCGAACAGCAAATCCCCGGAGCAATTTGAGCCCTTGATCCTATAAATCCTTCCAAAATTTTACTTAGAATTGATCGAGAGGGTTGCTTGAATTTTTCATAAGATATGCCTTCCTCTGAGAAATGCTAATCTTTCGTATGAGATAACTAAATACTATCTAGTACAAATTGCAGACAGTTTTGTTTCTTTTTTTAGTTTTTTAAAATACGACATCTGTGATATTTGCTAATTGCCGTTTTCCACGATTAAAATGAGTCTAGCTACGAGTTTATAATACTTTATATAATGATTATTCATCCGTGATTCATTGTGTTTAGAAGCACAAATTCAATTTATGAATGAAACTTAAAATTTGATTTTAAAAATTTAGTTTTAGAAGCATGGATAGAAGATGGTATTTTATCATCGAATTACTAATTTTAAAGTTGCCTGAAACTATGGCTTTTATTTCTAGTTACGCCTGTGCAACGCGTTCCCACAGATAAATATTTAAAGAGTTTTAACTCGAATGATTGAGCATATAAAAAACGAAGCAAAGCGCAGTAAAAGGGCAACACTTTCGCTAAAATGTTTTCAACACCATGCCAAGGTTAAAAGCTAAGCTTCTAGTTCAATTGAAGAGTTTATCGTTTTCTTTTGTAAATTAATTAAACTTATGAAGCTATAATCGTTTGGTAATTTTTTTTTAGTTTCATAAAATGCTTAGATGTTAATTTTTAGTGATTTCATGTGTTAATAATGAAGACCAAAATATATTTTGTAAGTTAGATTAGGATTTATTACCTTTTCAATTTCTCACAATTTTCTTTTTTCTTAAATTTATTTCAATGTTTAATAAAATGCATATTTATATGCGCCATTAATCTTTTTAAACTAATAGAAGAATAAATACGGAAAGGCGTTATTAAGGTAGAATTCTTCTTCTTCCTGCTTATAATAGATTTTATGATGTGAGAAAATGAAGTAAGCAGGAGTAAATAAAAATATGGCAATGGCTTTCTACGATAATATAACTACTAAAATCTAGGTTAAGAGATTTGGAATTAATTGAAAAACTGCACAAATGCAGCATGAAAATTTCGAAACACTAACATAAATTCACGTAATACTACATATATTCATTAATTTAAAAAGAAACGAACTCAACTTTAGAACTTTAAATCACAAAGAAATATCATTCGTTCATGTTATAAATATAATCGAAGAGAAACAAACAAAATTAAAACTAACCAAAACACTGAATTATCGGCCGTTGAGGGTCAACTATTTAAATTAATACTATCAACTAACATTTTTCTTTTAGTGTTATTAAGAGGTGCAGTAATCAATTGGGCAAATAAAAATCTGAAAAAAGAATTGTCGTGATGAATTCAGTGTGGATCGTTCTTAAGTAATATCGTTCATTGGTTTTACATTATTGTTATAGATAAAACCAGAGAAGATTCTGCTGTGTTGGTCGCTATCAATGGCATCGTTCTCAGTACCGATTGGTTCTGGCTATATTTTATATTATAATCGGCGTTAAACAGCCGACCCAATTCTGAGTTCAAGGCTATCAATGTTCAACTAGGTAGTAATTTTTAATCCAAACCCGAAGATAGGGGATTTCCTGTATCGAGCATCGGGACAAACTTGCCTTCGTAGAGGACTTTTTGATGGAACAGACTCCCGTTTCTGTTACATGGAGAGGAAAACTACTACAACCTCCCACGATGGCAAGGGGATACTAACCCACGATCCGTTTATCCCTGATTATGTTTTACATCAGTACTGTGTTCTTATTCAGTATTGTTTCAGTGAGAGTTGGAAGCAGAATTCGTATCAACCAGCTACCGTTGGGATCGAACCTGGATCACCTTATTCGGAGACAAATGCTTTTTCCCCTCAGCCACCGCTGCTATATTTAAATTGTTTTATTTTATTTTATAATTGGCGTTAAACAGCAAATCCAATTCTGAGCTTACAGCTATGAATATTCAACTCCGTTTCCTTCTGAATTTGAACCCAACGCAGAACACAAGGAAACTCCTAGATCAAGCATTGAAGCAAACTTTTGTTCCTGGAGGACTTATTGATGGAATTAACTCGCATTTGTGTTGCATGGAGATGAAAATCACGAAAACCTCCCACAGTTATCCCGACGGTAAGGGGATTTTGACTCATGATCCGTCTACCAATGAGGATATTTTAAGTCAGCACTGTGGTTGGAGCGATTCGGAAGCGAATTTCGTATCAACCAGCCCTCGCTGGGTACGAACCGGAGTCATTTTATTGGTAGACGAATGCCCTATTGAGGATGCCTTACATTTTTTTTTATCGTTGCGTATTGTTAAGTTATAGAAATTTATTGACTATTTAAAATTCTTTATATTCTGTCTAGTTTAATTTATAACATAAGTAAACATTCAGCTTTTTTAACTATAACATCTTTTTATAATCGTTTTCGGTTCTAAAATGTGATAATAATCTTCCAATTTAAATCACCTTTTTTATTACTTAAAATAATTATTTTTTAATTAACAAGATACAGGGAGTGGACAAAATAATGGAAACACTTCTATACTAATAAATTTTTCCATATTTTTTGAGAAATAATTTAAGTTTCATTTTATACTTAGAGGCGATTTCTCATACTTCTCAATGAAATTAAAAGCTTTTAGAGGTTTGAGGGGCCGACAATGAATTACAAACGCAGAATAGTGTTTTTGAACTTCCAATGGCGCAAAAAATTTAGCAATAAGTTTTTAACTTGTAACAACTATTTTAATTATTATATGCAATAATTGCACTAAAATGTGTAGGTCTAGTTTTGATATTTATGAAGGTATTGACATTTTTATGAAAAACTAATTTTTTCATCATATATTTTTTTTATTAAAATATTCAATAAAACTAATCAAATTTTTTAGAGCAATTTAAAATTAATTACAAAATTTTTGTTTTAAAATTTTAAAGAAAAAAAAATTGGTTTGAAAGCTGTGCAATATATAATTAATTAAAGTAGTTCTTATATACTGCACATGAGCGGAATAAATTTACGTTTTTTACTCATAATTCTGTAGTGAATCGATTTTAGGAATTAATGAAAAAATTCCGATTTGAATGTCTTAATTGAAAAAGTTTCAATCACTTTTCTATGTAGTTTTTGTACTTTTAAAAAGAAACTCAAAATGATAAGGGGTTTGCTAAAAATATTATTTTGTTTCATAAGGCAAAATTAAATAACAAATGAGACCTTACAATAAACGTTCATACACCGAAATATGATTGTATAAAGAAAGAAAACAGGCAGAAGAAAAGATGCTTTTATGGGGGATGATCCTCAATAGTGTTGGTGTCATTTTTAAAATATCTTGGTTTAATAGTACAAAATGAAACTTGTGTGAAACCTCTTATCATTTTAAGTTTCATTTGAAAAGTACGAAAATACTAGGAAAACTGCTTAAAACTTCTAATATTTTAAAAATATTCAAATCGGACTTTTTTTTTTATTAGTTGCCAAATACGATTCACTACAAAATTTAAAAAAAATTCTCATTTTCCCACTCATACGCTTTATCAAACAACTACTTTAATTGTTCACATTTTGCGAAATTCTTAATAAATTTATCCTAAATTTTAAAACAATAATTTTATAATAAATTTTTAATTGCTCCAAAAATTTAGTTAATTTATATTGAATATTTTTAAAGTTATAGAAAAAAGACGTAAGAAAAAAAAATCGTTTTGTTACAAAAATGTCCAGATCTCCATAAATATCTTAGCTAGGCTTACGAAATTCTGTGTAATTATCGCATATAATAGCCAAAATAATTGATAATAGTTGCAAAATTGCACTTTTTGAATAGGGTGTTCAAAAACACCATTTTCCATTTATAATTTAATGTCGTGTCACTCTTCTGAAAAATTTGATTTTAATTGAAAAGTAAGAGAAATCGTACAACCTAAACATTTTTAAATTTATAAAATTATTCTCTTACTATTTTTGAGAAAAATAAAGAAAAATGTGTTAGTATAGAAATGTTTCAGTTATTGTGTCCAACGCCTGTATTAAGGCCTTCTACGCGTTATTTTAGTATGTATACTCCTTTTTAATTGTTTAAAGTCGTATATGATTAATCCAGCCATTATATCGATTGTCATTGTATAATTATGTCAATATGTTTCAAAATCTCAACTCATCCTTCAAAGTCTTATCAGTGTTGTCAAAAGTAAACGAACAATAGTTATGATGATTAAAAAAAGGTTTTATAAACATGAATGGTACTAATCGAAAATCGAAGAAAAACGAGATATTGAACAACGTTCCCGCCTTCTATTTGAAATTTTTTACTTCTCTTAGAGTGCAATAAAATGCAGCTCAAAAGTTAGTGAATAAAATTATTTCTAAAGAGTTAGTTTAAGTTGTGATAAACTTTTTATTAAATGGCTTCCTCGGATAATTTTTAAGTTGGATATTTAAGCATTCATAATTTTATTTCTTCATTCATTTAAAGTCTCAAGGGAAATAAAATTTATATTCTAGTACAACCTGGATTCATAAAAATGATCGGGGACTTGGAGAATAAGTTAAAAGTAAAGAAAACGAGGACATTAGAAATCTACGCTAAATTGAGTTCAGTTTTCTTTCCGAGTTTCAAAGTAAGTTACAAATCTCGACAACAGGTGGCATTGCTAGTCGAGTAAAAGGAATTTTTATTCACATTAGCCACAATTTGAGTCCACCACGTTATGTAGTTTGAGGGCAAAATAATGTTTCTGTTGGAAAGGTTTAGCAAGTAGCAGAAAATACTGTTTCAGAGTCTTAAGTCAACAGTGCCATCTGTTGGCAAAGTTTGTAACTAATTTTTAAATTTGGTTAGAATAAATGTCTGGTATTCTTCTGCAGAACTCTGCCAACCGTCTATTTGTACCTCCTTACTATATCTTTTTTTTAATTCTTCAAATAGTGATGCATTTTTTAGACATCTGGTATTTTTAATATTATATCAACGATAGTTTCGTTTAATAGCTGCTTCTACACCGTTACACCTGAATATAATTTTGTTTTAAAATTTTCGTTTCATTTTTTGGTAAACTTTTACTAGTCTGTTTCTTATAATCTTTACTAGTTTGTCTGTTACAATGACTTTAATATTTAGCTTAGTTCATACTTTTTTTAATAACGAAACTAAAGTAGCAAATAGCAAACATTGTTTATTAACATAAGGGTTTAAAATTCCCTGGATATAAAGTTTAATAATAAAAAGAGAACTTCTATGTTTTGTTATGCCATGTTAGATAAAAATAATCCTTATAAATTTACTAAGTGGAATTAAAAATTAGGAGTTAAAAGTTAATTTCAGATTCATTCCAAAGTATTTCTTTACATTTGCTTTAGTTCAATATGTATGTCCTGGGCGAATTAGAAAATCCAACGCTTTGAAATGGACAGTCAACATTTTGCAATGCATTTAGCTAATTAAAAATATCTCCAGTATTTTCATTTTAGCCTTATATTTTTTAAGTTTATTGCAAAGAGTGTAGATATCTTTATGCTAGTTAGAATATATATCATAACTTAGTTAGCCTGGTTTATTTCAGGTCATTTGTAATGAGCCTAAGCTAGTGACAGTAAAGTTCGCAGCAATCAACCATTAGAAGTGACGATCAAGTCACTGCAATAAGCCTAGAGAAAATCAAGACTTAATGAGTAATATTTCAAGTATTTTCTCTAAAGGCACTTGGGTGGATTGCAATAAGCGTAACAATATCGGGTAACTATAAAATGTTAGAGATATTTTCGAATAGCCTGGTTTATTGCGAAATGCTGGCGGTAATTGCAAAGAGCCGAATTTTCCCATTTCTCCCGTAACATAAGGGTTAGCATTGTGAGAAATAAAAAAAATGCTGTTAAATTATTTTTTGCGTCATAATAACTGAATGCAAATTTTTAGCAATGGAATACAAATAAAATGAAGTTAAAGTTTAATTCAAAACTTTCTGTCTTGAAAAAATTTTAAGCGTTTGTTATAAAATGAATAGAATACAGAATGCATATATTCAGAAAGCTTTTTGGCATTAAATAACACTCATGATCAGAACTGAACTTTTTCAATATTTACATACAGTTGAAATTCATTTCTTCTTTAGAGCTTGTATGCAAATTTGTCATGCGGTTAAAAATTATAATAGAAATTATCTGTTTACAAAAGAGAGTAAAAAAAAAAAAAACTACCTAGAAGGTTATTTTTTCGATAAAAATATCTTGCATTAATCAAAATTGGGGACAAACCTTTTTTTAAATCAATATTTGAAAAAAAACACATTTCCTTTTTAAGAAGCATTAATTCCTATTTCATTTTATTGCATTTTCACTGTAGAATAAGACATACAGTTACTACTTTGTTTGCTGAATAGGAAAATCAATATAGAAAAAATAATTCTTGTTTACGAGTAAATAAAGCGTGGGCGTAGATATTGTAAATCTATTTCAAGCGAAAGCATACAAAATGTTGTTCATTGCACCGAAGAATTTCATCAAAATGATTATTTAAATGTCGTGCAAAGCATAATGTATTAGAAAAGAACGCAAACAACTCTTAACGAGCCAATGCAAATTGGCTCATCAAAAGTTCAAAACAAAGTCTAAAAAAAAGCTATAAGACTCATAAGGGATCAAAAATATATTAAAAATTTCATTTTCATTAAGATTTTAATTATCAAAAACTTGTACCGCTTTGTTCTAATTTTTTTTATAAAAACATACATCTCCTCATTATAAAAGTATTTTATTAAATTGCATAAAAATGTTACAAAACAAGTTACAAAAACAGAATTTACATGAAAATAGATCGCACGATATCTAAAAGACACATGGTGTCTTAACATTGGAGAATAACATTGGAGAATCGGACCACAAGATGGCGATCTATAAAATTTGTTTACGCTATCAAAAACACTGCTTTTGCAACATTATACTATCAGACAATTATAATTATGCGCATGAGCAGAAAGCTTCAATGAAGAATGTTTGAACAAGCCAGATACATACTATAGAAGACAAACTGTTCCAGCAAAAATAGTTCAGAAAAGCGACTCGCCTTTGCTCCTTTGGCTGTAAGAAATTGTGATCAGACCAATGGTAATCTATGTTCAGAGACTTGGAACTTGACCCCAACACATGAAAAGATAATAATTACTTGGGAAATAAAAAATTTTGGGAACAGTTAAAGAGCTGATGTTCTGTCCAAAAATGGTAAAAGAATTATAATCATGGTGTTAATGATAGTAGGTTCATAAAATCGTTAGTATCATTATATATGCTAATAACGGTTAAATCAAAACCATACACAAGGTTTAATTGTTTTGACTCGGTTTAAAACATTGTTTAGTTCTTTTAAATTTGAATGAGAAATATCGTTTACTTGTGCTCTATATAGTAAATTCATAAAAGTAATATGGATTGCACATTTATATTCTGAGCTAAAAATCATCATAATTTTTTTTGTTGCATTTATACACAGGCTTAATCTTGCCTAATTCGGATGTGGGAATCTGGAATTAGTTTATATTCTTTGTATATATTCTTTGTATATATATATTCTTTGTGAGCTAACGCACATTATCGGGATAAAAACAATATAAGAGGCCATGCGTGAATAATGAAGTTGTTTTTAATATTTGATAGATAGTGTAGAACTTTAAAAAAAAAAAAAAAAAAAAAAAAAATATATATATATATATATATATATATATATATATATATATATATATATATATATATATATATATATATATATATATATATATATATATATAAATAAAATACTTGTGTAAAACACTTGCATTTAAAAAAAACTGACTGTAAAATAATCATCGCGCGAATTATAAAATTACGCTTTATAGAGAAAATTGCAATTTTTTTTTTGAGAGAAGGTTTAAAGATGTATGAGTTATACTTAGTAATATATCTTTCCACGTATGTGTGATTGGTGGTTGCTTTAGACAGAATAGATAATTAAGCGAATGACCTATCAAGATCATACGAGGAAGAAATAAAGAAGATGAAGTAGTTTAGTTTATGGGTAATAACACAGTAAGTAGCTTGCCAGTTACCAATAACAAAAATCATCATCAGAGAATATCAAAGGGTGCATATAAAGATGAAAAAAATGTTCATGCGTAAAACGTATTTTGAATTAATTATAAATTTTATTATTTAAATATTAAAGTTGAAAAAACATGCTTTAAAATTAACGAGAAAAAAAAAGATTATTGAAGTATTCACACAATAAAAATTTGAAAATTTTTTTTAAAAATATTAACTCTAGAAAAATGGATGAGATCAATTTGGACATAATGCTTTGAGTGATGATGCTGATGCTTTGATGGTTTGTAATTAAAAGAAACTTAATCAAAATGCTGAGTATTTATGACGTTTAATAATTTGATCCTATTCAAGTGCTTATTTAATTCTTCACATGTCAGCCTTTTAGAAACGTATAGATTGAATATTATGCCTAGAATGACGGGAAGGGACAGAGAGGCTCGTTATGTATTTTGATTGTTATCCCATAATCCCACTTAGTTTTAGGCATAAGGTAGGGGAGAGTGGGGTCAATTGTAACAGGGTACGATTGTAACAGAGTAAAAATTTCGAGTGTCGAGTGTTGGCCCGGGATTTGGTTCCTAGGTGGCGCATAGGGTGTATTTAATAAATCTACATGTATACCCCTGCTGGCAACCATTTTTATGTACTTTTGAAAGAGTTGCATCACAAAAGTTATTTTCACGCTACGTAAGTACTTTTTTTGGTATTAATACTTATTAACCGAATATGTAAGTGTACACTTTTAAAAAAAAAGATTAGTTTTGTTAATTAACTAGCATTGTTTTTAACAAATGAAGCTGAAATGGCGTCTTGGGGACGATTGTAACAATAAGTAAAGGGACGAATGTAACAGCTGAAAATTAATAATCTTATGTTTACAAACCATTACTTAACTCTTTAAGAACCACCACTAGTTTCCTATATCATTTATATTATGTTGCATGTGCATTATTTTATTTGTCACCTTTCACAGCATTAATTGAAATTTTTAACCCCTTAAAGTTAAAAATTTGACCCTTTAGGTCTCTGCTCATTATTATTTTTATTCCTAAAATAACACTAATATTTGGATCAATAAAAAAATATATCCCAACTATAATATATATAATTAACTATGTTTTAGTTGAATTTATGAACTCTTACAATTGACCCCGTAAGTGGGGACAATTGTAACAAGTGCACGACTGTCAAAAATTGTTACTAACTAATATAACATTTAAAATAAGGTATTTTTTTTTTCTAGTAGAGGATAGTCTAATTTACTCGTCTGTCAATTAATACTAATAATATATTGGATTTTTTGTTAGTTAAAAATAGTTAAGTAAAAAATGTTACAATTGACCCCACCCTCCCCTACCCTTTGGTGTATGTATGGTATCATAGTTTCATTACAAAACAAGAGTATTTCAACATATTAATTGTTATTTATAGCGAAAAGGAAACTCAATTATTTAAGAAAGTAATGCACGCTTATAATTGAAAAGAAAGTGTTCTGTTGAATTAAATATTTTCGTTAACGAAATTTAATGAAATGTCATAGAATTTCAATGATCAAGATCATAATATGTTTTATTAAAAATTAATTATCATTATAGTTTAAGAATTTGGATTTCTAAATGCATTATTAGAAATAGCATTTAATAATAACAATCAATCTTATTATGGCAAATGAAAAAAAAAATGGAATTTTTTTTTTAAACCTTAAAATCTTTTTTTTTTACTGAAACATGCTACGGAACAAAAAATTTGAAAAACAGATCTGAATCTGAATAAATCTGAAAAACTAAACCGCTAAAACAACTTAAAAGTAAAAATTTTTATATGTTGCTTCAGGTTCGCGAGTAGTTTTCAGACAAAACAGTTTTATATATAGACTGTACTAAAATATTGTTCTCGAATAAGAAAATCAAGTTTGTATTCTACAGCACTTACATTAATGAGCATAGAAATAGCATTTAATAATAACAATCAATCTCATTAGGGCAAATAAAAAAAAAAAATAGAAAATAGAATTCCGCCATTCTTTGACAGAGACTGACATTGTCTGAAGCTGAACGCTTTTTCTTCAGAGATCAACGTGACTGTCATGCAAATTTTGTAAAGGATGGGCGTAATAACACAAAGGAGAATGTTTAACAATTTATGCTTCTATTTTAGATAACTGCTAGACAAAAAAAAATGTATTATATTATTTTGAAAGTTTGAGTATGACATGAGGACACGCGACATGGACAAGGTCCACGAAATCGCGACATTTACGAGAAACACTTTATTTTTGTTTTCAATTCGCACGATTATTTAGTTGAAACTGAAGAATATTTTTATAAATTTGATGTAGATATTTGCATGAAATATGCATTTCTTGATGAAAACAAATAAATATCTTCCCCTGTTTCTTTTCTTAGAAATGCTTAATTATATTAAAGCATGCATACTTTTTCACAGAATAGAGAGACATACGGAATATGCATTTCTTGATGAAAACAAATATCTTCACTTGTTTCTCTCTTTAGAAATGGTTAATTATATTAAAGCATACATACCTTTACATAGACTACACAGACATACGGAATATGCATTTATTGATGAAAACAAATGAATATCCTGCCCTGTTTCATTCCTCAGAAATGGTTAATTATATTAAAGCATACATACTTTACCACAGACTAGACAGACATAAGCAATAGGCATTTCTTGATGAAAACAAATGAATATCTTCCCCTGTTTCTTTCCTCAGAAATGGTTAATTATATTAAAGCATACATACTTTACCACAGACTAGACAGACATAAGCAATAGGCATTTCTTGATGAAAACAAATGAATATCCTGCCCTGTTTCATTCCTCAGAAATGGTTAATTATATTAAAGCATACATACTTTACCACAGACTAGACAGACATAAGCAATAGGCATTTCTTGATGAAAACAAATGAATATCTTCCCCTGTTTCTTTCCTCAGAAATGGTTAATTATATTAAAGCATACATACTTTACCACAGACTAGACAGACATAAGCAATAGGCATTTCTTGATGAAAACAAATGAATATCTTCCCCTGTTTCATTCCTCAGAAATGGTTAATTATATTAAAGCATACATACTTTACCACAGACTAGACAGACATAAGCAATAGGCATTTCTTGATGAAAACAAATGAATATCTTCCCCTGTTTCTTTCCTCAGAAATGGTTAATTATATTAAAGCATACATACTTTACCACAGACTAGACAGACATAAGCAATAGGCATTTCTTGATGAAAACAAATGAATATCTTCCCCTGTTTCTTTCCTCAGAAATGGTTAATTATATTAAAGCTTAGATACTTTTCCACAGACTAGAGAGACATACGGAATATGCATTTCTTGATGAAAACAAATATCTTAACTTGTTTCTCTCTTTAGAAATGGTTAATTATATTAAAGCATACATACTTTTCCACAAACTAGACAGACATACGGAATATACATTTCTTGATGAGAACAAATGAATATCGTTCCCTGTTCCTTTCCTCAGAAATGAATTATATTAACTTATTTATACTTTTCTGTAAGCTAGAGAGATGGTTGTGTATTGTCACAAAATAACGGAATTAATTCAGTGATGATAAACACTACAGATGTTACAGGTTAAATCTTAGACTCAAAATTCGAGATCGGTCTGCACTGCACAAATTCCGGATCAAATTCCGGTAAAAAGTACAGTCACCCTGAGTGCAGAATCTGTAAAATCAATTTTAACACAATCCATTTTTGCCACCGCAATTTTTTCAGTAATATTTATTTAACTACTGTGATTCTGGGATTTTACGGTATGTAGTACTGTAAAAATTGCGGTATATCAGATTTTTTGTTCGTAAGACATAACGGTAAGAATGGATTTTACGGTAAAAAGTATTGGCATCTTGAGTGTCGGCACTTTCCACTGGTCAGAATTTTATACAGTGTAGGCAGCTGAGTAGTTTTTTGGTTTCTGATATTTAAATTTAATGCTTTCAAGAGTAGTAAAAAAAATGTTTTTCTTTCTTCAGAGTGGGGATTTGGGTTTAAAATAACTACTCTTTTATTTATGCCCCAAAGGTACACCTTTGTATCTTTTAATAATGCTTATTACATTTTTGTTCGTAAAATTTTAAATAAATTTTATATTAAATAGCCTATGTAGTTAAAAATAACCAACTCTTATTATTGAATAAACAATACAGAATAACCAAGTGCTATTATTAAATAAATTATCTCAGCGGTAATAAAATTTTACTTGATTAAGAACTTCATTAGCTTCAAAAATATATTAATGGGAAATATCAGTCGACTTGTTTCAAACTCTCAAATACAGGCGTCCATTATTAGTACTTGCCTGACGTGAATGAAAAGAAACAAGTGGGATTTGAAGTATGAAACAAAAAGTTGCCAAAGAAAAATGGAAAAATAAAGATGAGAAACAAAACTAGAAAAAAAAAATTAGACTTAAGGAACATGATTAATATGTCCAGAATCAAGAATACGAGAAGCCTTCAGCTGCTACGCATTGTTGGATTTTTGATTATAAGTTCCAATTTTGACAATGCCAAAATTATTTCTGCCCTAGTCACATCAACTCATTTTGATGCCCTGGAATCTTGTTTCATTCATTTGATTGCTGATTCCCTTATTAACGATATTAGTTTTTCACCACCTCTCCAAAACGTGGAAGTCAATTTCACTATGATTTGCCCCCCTCTCAGCCACTGTTCTTTTAGTTGTTCTGTTTCCCATTTTTTTCTATCTATGCTACTGTGGATTTTACAATAAATTTACCCAAAATTTGTGAATTTAACTTAAAGGTTTGACATGTTGAAATAAAATAAATGAATGTGTAAAAAAACACTATCAAATATTTTCGTTTATATGAATTAGAGTCTCTTAACTGTATATAACTTTATCCATATCCAAATAAATATTAAAATTGCAATTAACATTTCATATTAGAATTATATCAAAGATATTAGAACTATTATTTTAAAACTGATCTTATCATCAAAATTATATTTCATTCCGTAAGAAATATTTAATAATCAAAAGAATTTTATTTCAATCTTTTTCTAATTTAATTTTGTTCAAGTAACATTCAAATTTGTATAGTTTTACTATGGTTGTAATCCAGTTTATTTGGTATATTTAATTACAGAATCCTTAAATCATGTTAAAAAATCAAAAAAATTCTAATCATCATTCTTAAATTGCGTTTATACAGATTTTATATCATTTTGTAAAAAATATTTCAATTTCAACGAACTTGTATTTCAATCTATTTCTATCTTAATTTTGTTTAAGTGCATTTAAACATTCAAATTTGCACAGCTTTAAGGCAGTTGTGAATCAGTTTAGTTGCATTAATTAATGATAACACAATAGTAATCAAACATATGAGAGAGAGATCATTGTGGAGCTTTTTTATCATCAATATTTTATTTCATCTCGTAAAAGAAATATTTCAACTAAATTGTATTTTAATCTTTTCTAACTTATTCTTGTTTAATTACATTTAAACATTAAAAGTTTTAAGACATTAATGCAGTTGTGATTCAATTTAGTTGTGCTACTCAATTACAACATACTTGAATCAAATAAGTTAGGAAAATCAAAGAAATTAGAAGCATAATTCTGGAATTTTTTTATCATAAAAATTTCATTTCGTCAGAAATATATTATTATTAACGTAATTTTATTTTAATTTTTTCTAACTTATATTTGTTCAAGTAATATTCAAATTTGTATAATTTTAATATTGTTGTAATTCAGTTTAAGTGCACTGTTTAACAGTAATATCTTTGAATCAAACATGTTAAAAAATTAAATATAAAAATTATAACCATCATTCTGGAATTACTTTTATCATCAAGATTTTATTTTATCTCGTAAAAAATATTTCAATTTAAACGAAATTGTGTTTCAATCTTTTCTTCTAACTTATTTTTTTTAAATGCATTTAAACATTAAATATTTAAAGCTTTAAGGCCGATGGGATTTACTTTAGTTGCGCTATTTAACAATAAAATCCTTGAATGAAAATTTTTAGAAAGATCAAAAACATTCAGACCATCATTCTGGACTTACTTTTATCATCAAAATATTATTTCATCTTGTAAGAATTATTTTATTATTAACATAATTTTATTTTAATTTTTTCTAACTTATATTTGTTCAAGTAATATTCAAATTTGTATAATTTTAATATTGTTGTAATTCAGTTTAAGCGCACTGTTTAATAGTAAAATCCATGAATCAAACATGTTAAAAAATTAAATAAGAAAATTAGAACCATCATTCTGGAATTACTTTTATCATCAAGATTTTATTTTATCTCGTAAGAAATATTTCAATTTAAACGAAATTGTATTTCAATCTTATCTTCTAACTTATTTTTTTAAATGCATTTAAACATTAAATATTTAAAGCTTTAAGGCCGATGGGATTTACTTTAGTTCCGCTATTTAACAATAAAATCCTTGAATGAAAATTTTTAGAAATATCAAAAACATTCGGACCATCATTCTGGACTTAATTTTATCATCAAAATATTATTTCATCTTGTAAGAAATATTTTATTATTAACATAATTTTATTTTAATTTTTTCTAACTTATGTTTGTTCAAGTAACATTCAAATTTGTTTTAATATAGGTGTAATTCAGTTTAAGATCACTGCTTAATCTGTTTAATAAGAATATTCTTGAATCAAACATGTTAAAAAAATTAAATGAAAAAATTAGAACCATCATTCTGGAATTACTTTTACCATCAAGATTTTATTTCATTACGTAAGAAGTATTCTATTATCAGAATTTTATTTTATATAACTTAGTTTTGTTTAAGCGCATTAAAACAATCAACTTCGAAAGCTTTTTTTAGAATGCACTTGTTATATAGTTTAGTTTAATAGTAAAATCCTTGAACCAAACGCGTTAAAAAATTAAATAAAAAAATTAGAACCATCATTCTGGAATTACTTTTATCATCAAGATTTTATTTTATTACGTTAGAAGTATTCTATTATCAGAATTTTATTTTATATAACTTAGTTTTGTTTAAGCGCATTAAAACAATCAACTTCGAAAGCTTTTTTTTAGAATGCACTTGTTATATAGTTTAGTTTAATAGTAAAATCCATGAATCAAACATGTTAAAAAAATTAAATAAAAAAATTAGAACCATCATTCTGTAATTACTTTCATCATCAAGATTTTATTTCATTACGTCCGAAGTATACTATTATCAGAGTTTTATTTCATATAACTTAGTTTTGTTTAAGCGCATTAAAACAATCAACTTCGAAAGCTTTTTTTTAGAATGCACTTGTTATATAGTTTAGTTTAATAGTAAAATCCATGAATCAAACATGTTAAAAAAATTAAATAAAAAAATTAGAACCATCATTCTGTAATTACTTTCATCATCAAGATTTTATTTCATTACGTCAGAAGTATACTATTATCAGAGTTTTATTTTATATAACTTAGTTTTGTTTAAGAGCATTAAAACAATCAACTTCGAAAGCTTTTTTTTATAATGCACTTGTTATATAGTTTAGTTTAATAGTAAAATCCATGAATCAAACATGTTAAAAAAATTAAATAAAAAAATTAGAACCATCATTCTGCAATTACTTTCATCATCAAGATTTTATTTCATTACGTCAGAAGTATACTATTATCAGAGTTTTATTTTATATAACTTAGTTTTGTTTAAGCGCATTAAAACAATCAACTTCGAAAGCTTTTTTTTAGAATGCACTTGTTATATAGTTTAATTTAATAGTAAAATCCATGAATCAAACATGTTAAAAAAATTAAATAAAAAAATTAGAACCATCATTCTGCAATTACTTTCATCATCAAGATTTTATTTCATTACGTCAGAAGTATACTATTATCAGAGTTTTATTTTATATAACTTAGTTTTGTTTAAGCGCATTAAAACAATCAACTTCGAAAGCTTTTTTTTAGAATGCACTTGTTATATAGTTTAATTTAATAGTAAAATCCATGAATCAAACATGTTAAAAAATTAAATAAAAAAATTAGAACCATAATTCTGTAATTACTTTCATCATCAAGATTTTATTTCATTACGTCAGAAGTATACTATTATCAGAGTTTTATTTTATATAACTTAGTTTTGTTTAAGCGCATTAAAACAATCAACTTCGAAAGCTTTTTTTTAGAATGCACTTGTTATATAGTTTAGTTTAATAGTAAAATCCATGAATCAAACATGTTAAAAAAATTAAATAAAAAAATTAGAACCATCATTCTGTAATTACTTTCATCATCAAGATTTTATTTCATTACGTCAGAAGTATACTATTATCAGAGTTTTATTTCATATAACTTAGGTTTGTTTAAGCGCATTAAAACAATCAACTTAGAAAGCTTTTTTTTAGAATGCACTTGTTATTTAGTTTAGTTTAATAGTAAAATCTATGAATCAAACATGTTAAAAAATTAAATAAAAAAATTAGAACCATCATTCTGGAATTACTTTTATCATCAAGATTTTATTTCATTACGTACGAAGTATTCTATTATCAGAGTTTTATTTCATATAACTTAGTTTTGTTTAATCGCATTAAAACAATAAACTTTGAAAGCTTTTTTTAGAATGCACTTTTAATTTAGTTTAGTTGCACTACTTAACTAAAAATAACATTCTTGAATTGAACAAACACGTTGCTTGCGCCAATGACATTTATAACATGACAATGATTGATTGTTTAGTGAAAAAAAAAATAACTGCTTCCATCATCGTAAAATGTCATAAATTTAATTTTGTCTCAAGTAAACAAGAACTAAAAACATTTCACTTGAAGAATTCCACTGCAGTATTATTCGCTACATTCGAACTTAAACTCAAAGAGTTCTTTTCCATTATCAAGATTAAGTTTGGTTAGTTTCGTTTTAGAAATAGAAACCAAAAACTGCGCAATGGGGTGTTTTACTGATTCTTTAGGGAGTTTTTTTGGAAGAGTTTTAAGAATCTTGACTCACTTAATGTGGTATGATGTGTTTTTGAAATGAGGACATTTTTTGGCGTTTTTCTATTTAATATTTGTGAAATTTTGTGGATTCTTTTCCGCCTTTCAAAAAAATTTGAATTCGAACAAAGAAATAAAAATACAAACTACATGGTGAACATGACAAAGTAAATAATACAAGTCTTATTCAAAGGGACGATGATCTTAATAATTAATGAAATATATTAAAAAAATAGTTTCTTGAAAATTCAGAAATTTTTTTCATTTCAAGTAATGATGGTTTACATCGCAATAATTTAAAGTTTAATTATCTGAAATTTAATCTGGTGTTTTGCCCACTATACGCGATAAAAATAACATCTTTACAATTCAGAAAAAATTATCAATTCAAGTAATGATGCAACTAAAACGACCTTATTTAAAATTTAATTATCTAAAATTTATTCCGGATTAATAGCCACTATGCGCGATAATTTTTTTTTCTTTTTACAATTTAGCAAAAATTATCAATTCAAGTAATAATGAGTTACATCACAACTTTGACGTTACTTGGAATTTAATTATCTAAACTTTAATCCAGATTTTTTTGCCACAATATGTGAAAATGCATTGATAAAGTTTTTACTAGAGCTACTAATTTAAACTATTAATTAATTGATAATTTAAATTTTTAATTTCTCTTCAGGACGTCATTTTTCCCCTACCTAAAATCCATACCGAATTTATAGACACAAAATACCACATTGCACTAAAAGGCAAATATAAAAAATCTATATCAACTGTAAGTGATTCAAATTTCATTGATTTTTGGACATTTGTACCAATTAATAGTAGATAACCAATAATCAATAGATGTAAAATCTATTATTAAGTTTTCACCAAGTTTTTGAGATGATTGAAGTGTTGAAATTGCTTGAGATGGTTTCTTGCTAACTGATATGGATTACAGTTAATATGTATTTTCATGAGATTAACTTTTTAAAATTGTTTTGACTAATCTAATAACATAAAGTCATAGGCTTTTGCCAATGGCTTTATGTTAATAATATGTAAATGTTACGGCAATATGTATAGGTTAATGGCAATATGTATAGGTTATAATCTGTATATGTTATGTTAATGGAAATAAAAAAAAATAATGCAAACATTTTGTATTTATTAATTAATTCGGTATTAATTAATAAAGATAATGAAGATTAATTAATTTTATTAATTAATTTTATTAATTAATAAAAATAATAAAGATTAATTAATAAAATTAATTAATTTTATTAATTAATAAAGATAATATAGTTTAATTAATAAAATTAATTAATAAAATTAATTAATAAAATTAATTAATTTTATTAATTAATAAAGATAATATAGATTAATTAATAAAATTAATTAATTTAGTAATTAAAAAAGATAATAAAGATTAATTAATAAAATTAATTAATTTTATTAATTAGTCTTTATTATCTTTATTAATTAATATCTTTATTAATTTTGTGCCTTAAGTTCGTAGATTAGTGATTTCGTAGTCTTGATTAGAGCCGTGGAGTCGGTTGCTGATATTTTTGAATCAAGATCTGACTTCAGACATTCCTGAGAGATTGAGTGCAATTCCGACTTACATTCAATTAAAATTCCACTGAATTATAAGAAAATATAAATTGTAACGATATTATGTACTAGCATATTTCTTGAAATGTTATTTTATTAATACAGTTGATTTAATGATTAATTTGATGGGTATTTTTATAATTTAATATTAATAAAAAACCTCTATCTTTAGCTCCTATCAACTCTCTGTATCAGCTCTATTAATAACAGAGTAGATAAGTAGATTTATGTAATTTATTTTCTCCACATATATGCCATACAAATACGTCTGACCTAATATGACAATGTCAGGGCCAAGTTTATGAAATTGAAAATGTAGTGGAAAAAATAAAGTAAAATTTTTTTAAAAACGTGACGAATACTGAAAGGAAAAAGTATAAAATAAAATATTTTTAAAGTTAAAAAAAAAAAAAAAAAAAAAAAAAAAAAACAACTTTTCTGTGGTTTTGCACAAAAATGTAAGAAATAATATAACGAGTGTAACTGACCTATAAGAATTTATTACTTAAAGAATTCGTCAATTTTCAGATATTTTGTTTATTTAATTCAATTTTTTATTTTAAAATGTGCTGCAAGAATTTCCTATACAATTGTTGAAGAAAGCAGAGGAAAACCACATTTTTGAAGTTTGTTCTGAATTGTTTTTTGAATCTTGATAATTTATTTCTTTGTTTTCTTGTAGTTACTGCAACTAAGTGATTACAATATACTTAATATCTGTATTTAAAAGCTTTTTAATTTTTTTTATGCAGTATGTTTTACTAATTACTGACATTATATCTAATGCGGAATAGGTAATTCGCGCAACGAAAAATTTTGAAAAACCACCGCTGTATTATGATTGCTGTTCTTTTTGTAGCTAATTAAATCTGTTGGCAAACTTCTCCATTTATTTTAAAAGTTATGCGTTCACGCATTGAGCTATTGCAATTTTATCCTGTTTTTTCCTTTTATGATCATTTCAGAAATATTTAATTTTGAAATCTAAGCTCTGTTTCTGGTTTTTTATATTTCACAACGAAATATTTTTATTTTGATGTATTAAAATAAAGACGACATGAAATTAAGTATTAACTATGATGGGGATGCTCAGTCCAATTTAGTGGTTTGTATCATTATAGTATTAAGCATATTTTTAACCGTTTTAGATACATCTTAATTTGGATATGAGGAATATTATCCCTGAAAAAGGAATAAAATTGTTTAGGAAAAGTTTTATTACGTTAATATTAAATAGAGTGTAGCCACATTCAAAAATTATAAAAATAAAGAAAATGAACTCCCTCAAAGGGATCAAGAAAACTAGTCTCGTCACATCAAGAATATTATGTAAAGGTTTATCTATTCAACGGTTGGGACCGAGAGTCTTAAAGGCCCTCCAGTACAATAGCCAATATTTAGAAATTGAAAGTAAATGAATTGTTCTCAACAGACAGTTAGGAGCATGGGAAGAGATTCATGGTTGACTATTTATCGAAAGATAACAAAAGACTGTGAGAATTAGTATAACCATGTAACTGAGGATGACACACAATCGACAGTGAATCAATCAGTCTTACGTTAGTCCCGAAATAATAAGTTATCAGTTACATTGATTGTTAAGAAAAGAATAAAATATAGAATAGAATATAAAGAATAATATATTCGCTTTTTATGTAATGTAATAAAAATTAAATAATTGGTTTAATTAAATTAAAATTCGGTTAGGAATGATTAAGAAAAATAAGTTTAAGAAATTTTAAAAAAATTAAAAGCTCTGAAATATCTAATGACTATTGTGGCATCACATTAACTAGTACTTGAACTAATTCAAACTCCCTATATCGTCCCTATATTATACTAGTTAAAAATTTTATTCATATTAAAGAATTTTAAATAAAATATAATAAATGAAAAAGAATGAAGCCCTTTAAAATTTTCCACAAGGTTTTAACTGATTTTTTTTCACCTAAACACTTTATATATTAGATATTGAACTATTGGTCTCTTTACGAAGAAAAAGAAAAACGACTTTATATTTTTATAAAGTATATATCTATAAAGATTTTAGATCTTCATCTTCTTAGAAATATTATCTTCTGAATTTCTCTCCACAAGAGATTTAATTGAAATATAAATCCCTAGATAGATATTTTTATTTATAGACTTTCTTTTTTAAAAAAAGCTTTCAAACAAATTAAATTCAAGCACTCTATTTGATAGTTACATATTAAGTATAGCTATGATTTTATCATAAATGCATTTAATCCATAACATAATATTTAAGACTACAAGATATACTTGCTTAAAAACGTTTTTAATTGCTGAAAATAAATTTCTAATAGAAAAAAATAGTTCAAAAATTATATTTTGAAGTAATAAAAATTGATTGATAATTTAATATAAATTGAATAAAAATTAGATTTTAGATGCTATAATAATCTATGATTTCTAGGAATTTATGGAATCTAGGGTAATTGAGATTTATAGTCTACTAAATATTTAATGTCAGTTAAAAAATTATATTTATAAAAGTTCTAGTTTAAAAAATGACAAAATTATTGAAACAATAAAAAATATCCATGCTAATTTAAAACAGCTATAATCCAGTTATCGCCCTGGATGGAAATTAATTTGCATAATTTCATTTTTTTATGATTACAAACTGTCACTAAACAATATCATCTGAAAAATATCACTTGAAAAGGTATCCCAGAAATGTTTAGTGGATTAAGTATATATCGAAAGATATAATCACTCTGAATATGCCTTATTAAATACTTATTTTATCATTTTAGGTCTATCAAAAAAGTATAATATTTCTAGAATTTTTTTTTGCAACTTTTTCTTGATTATTTACAAAAGAAAACTAGTTATTATTTGAAAAAAAAAAGTCTTTTGATGTTACAGATAAAACTGTTAAAACCTGTAAATTCGGATAATAGGTAGTTTTGTTTTCGAAATAAATTGCTATTCATATATAAAAATAAATGGATGTTTAGAACGATTTTATTGACCAAAATAAGCTTAGAATTATGACCACTTGCTTTATTATATTCCGCCACTCGAATTTGGGTGTTAGAGAAGCAATTAATAAATGTTTTCAAGTATAAAAAATTCATTAAAAAGAACTTTTTAATGAGTACACATAAACATTGTTGTCATCTTATATTATGCGCAAACAAGTTTGTAAGAAGGGATTCATTAACTGGAAACTTAGCGGAGATTCTCCTGTCCAAGAAAATGTTAAATTTTGCTAATTAGAATTCGATCGATATTTCTAAAAGGGAAGTTTAGATTTTCAGTAGTTTCTCCTGATATTTTTAATATTAAAAATGAAAATTGGATGAGAAATATTTTCTCTAGCATATTTGCTTATATGTTTAATTATAATAATACTAAATTTTTATCAGATGCCATAGGGTTAAGTTCTATAAGTATTTTCTTAGTTTTACCATCTGCAATAAAACGAGTTTTGTTAATTTAGTTAAATTAATTATTGTTTAATCTCAATACGTATATTGTTTTGGTTTGAATCTGAAGACGATTTAGACCTTAGAGGCAACTTAAACACCATTTCACAATTGTTGTCTTAAGAGCCATTGACGATATTTTAAGGTTTATTCTTACTGATATTCCGAAGGCAATATTAGCGCAGATGCGCAATACAGATTTCATCAGACACTCAGCTTTTTGCACGGCGGGGATCTGAACCCATGTCTTTGTAGGGGAAGTCTAAATACACCACTCCGACTGAGCTGCTCTTAAGAGGACGCCATACTACGGGAAAAACTTTTCATCCAAAATTTTCTTTCACCTCCATTATTAGTTTAAAATTTAAAAGGAAGAAAAAGTAAACACAGGAAAACCATAAAATTTCATAATATCAAAATGCAAACAAATTATTGGAAGAGAACTTTCTCCATTGCGTTATCTTTTCATAATTAATTTTCATTTTGATATTTTAAAAATTTCTTTTTAGTATTTGAAATTTCATGACTGACTCTAGGTTTCTCTGAGCTCACTTTTTCTATACTTTCAATTTTAAATTAGTTATTGAGGTGGAAAAAAAAATTTCGATGAAAAGTTTCCCGCGTGGTATGGCTTCCTTTTAGGGCTTTGCAAATATTTTTGAGATTATCCAAGTTAGGATATCTAGATAAATTAAACTTGATTCTCACAAGCATCAGTCTCAGATGCTAACTTTATAAAATTCCCGTGCTCCAGCGACTACAAGATGAATAGTTACATGCAAGTTTTATTTACTTGTTCAAAAATTATGGTTTTAGCTTTCAGTTCGTTTTTTAGAATTAATTAAACATGTTTGCTTGTAATGAGTCTTCATAATTCATGAAAACAAAGTTTCAAGAACGAACTTGTATATTTCAAATGAACTAATAATAAAGAAATATTTCTTTTGTAACCCTAACAATTTTAAATTTAATTCAGTTTCTTTTGTTTTGGTAAATAAAAAGCATAAATTTTGTTTACCATATTGTTTTTTGCCGAAAATAACAACGTCTTCGTTTTGAAGCTATGTTAAATCAGCATCAAATCACTCTTTTATAGTCTTGAAAATTTCAACAAATAATTTTCAGTTACGCATAGATGGAATGTTTGCTTTCTCCTAGTCTAAAAAAAAATTGGGTTTATGCGTAAAAAATTGTAAATAAACTTCAAAATTATATATTTAGAGCATTTATATCCTTTTAACTTTTATATTCAATTACAAATACGGTCAAGAATATACTTGTCATAATTGTAAAATGAGATTATTTTTTAATAATGTTTATTTCCATTCTTCAAATTTTATGTTGGAAATAGTTTTCTTCATTATCTGAAAACATTGGAATAAATGTTTCGACTTTATGTTTTCTTCTTGAATTGCGCAGTTTCCTCCCTAATGATGCAATTTCCCAAAAGCTGTTGCTTTCTTTTTCATGAAGTTGCTTTTCATTTCTTTATTGCTGTTCACTTCCTTAATGGTCCCGCAGTGGACTGATCGTTAAGACACGGTTCCCAGCAGATCACCGAAGTCAAGCATCACTGACTGCGGTCAGTGTGCGGGTGGGTCGCCACTTGGATCAGTCTGCGTAGGGACCGAGGGTGTGCGGTATTGGTCCTCGTTAAACTGTGCTACCGTAAAGTGCTCGACTTCGCTTGCAGGTCGTCGGGCTACCAAACCAGGGTTGCCATCTCCTCAGCAGAGGATCAAAACTGTGATGGCATGTCTTCGGATCATCCTCAGAGATGTTTCCCAGACCGTCGCCAATAGCCCATTGTGCAGCTCTAGTGCGACGTAAATGAACTACAACTACAACAACTTCCTTAATGCTGTTATTTTCATTTCTAGTTGCAATATTTTATCTCCCCTAATGTCTATATTTTTTGATGAGTCGTGGTCGCACAAGGGATAGAGCGTTCGCACCGACTACAGAACTGTAATCATGGGAAATTTTAGTGGTTTTCTTCTCTATGTAACGCCAATACTGGTTAGCTTCATCAAAAAATTCTCCACGAAGGAAAAATTTCTCACAATACTTAATCCTGGAGTTGCCTCGTCTTCTGGATTGGGATTAAAATTACACTGCTTCGGGTTTGAATATTGGTAGCCGTAAACACAAAATAGGCTTTCAATGACGGTTAAAAAATAAAAAAAAAATAAAATTTATCTGTTTATAATAAAATTTATTTGTTTATAATGGAATAAAATGTTTTGCGTTTTTGTTTAAAGAAAGTCAAAATTTCTTTTTGCTATTTACTTCTTCAGCTTTGAAAAATCATGGGACATAACTAGGTTTAACTTTCATCTTCAGACATAAATATGAATAATTATATGGTTATTATATATTTTGGAAGATAGAACAATCTTGTTTCACTAAAATGAATCCTAATAATTAAATGCTTGTGTTACTTCCTCCCCCCTTAACCTTAGAATAAAAGAAACCTTACAAAAAGAAACAGGGTTAAAATTTAGGACAACAATTCAATTAATTTGCCAAATGTAAATTAAACATTTGAAATAACCCTTTGATACAGAATTTTTATTAAACATTATTTTTCTTTCTTTTTTAGTATTAATTTATTTCAAAATAAGTGAAAAATCTATATTAAGCATTTTTAATAATTTATGGTTATGCATTACACCAGGAAACACCGGTGACTTTTTATGCGTTAAAGGCATAATCTTCCAAACACCACCCACTTACAGATAATAATTTTTCAAATTTGCACTTATTAGCAGTTATTTAGACTTAAGAAAAACAGTTATTCATCATTGAAATTTTTCTAATTGACGAAATCAATTACCGTCATGTGGGGCTACTTTGTGCAGGATTTCGCAGTTTTTGAACTTTGACATGTAAAAAAGCTATGTTAGTTCAAACTTTAGTAAAATTTATCGATATTATACTGGATATTATACTGGACTCATAACTGGACTCAGGCGAGTGAATGTGATCAATATTGGCATTATTTGTTATTTACTAATAATAAGTCTAAACATTCCTTGCACAAAGTAGCCTCTAAGTGGGACTACTTTGTGCAGCAATAAGAATTCAGTTTAATAATAATGTTTTTAGTAAAATATTGATATAAAATTGCTAAAAAAGTTAATTGTTGACATTTTTAATAACAAAAACATCAAGATATGTAAAGATATTAGTTTGAAAATAATTTTCAGCTTTCAAAAACCATTTTTTATAAAGAATTTTTTCTTAAAAAGAATGTTTATTTCAAAACATTTGAAATCCTCGATTTATCCTCGAAATCGGGAACTTTCCTGTTTGTGCGGTCAAGGTATCGTTTGGTGATGAGCCTTAGATCAAGAAGTTGCAAAGGTACACCCCATTCGGCCAGAAGTGCACAATACTTAGACAGAACTTGCTCTTCAGTTTCTGTCAAAATCACCTGATGTCCTATAAAATATATTTTTATGTGTTAAATCGTTTGATTAATTCATTAGAAAAATCTTTGTAGAAGAAAAATAATAGTTTACCAGGACGTTTCACGTGTTTCTTGTGAATTTTATTAGAGATAGTATTTCTGTGGATTTTGTACTTCCGAGAAGCTTCTGCAATCAACATACCACCAGCAACTGCTTGCAAATATTGTTGCAGCTTTTTTAAAGTGTAATCACGGTAGTTTCTCGCTCCAGGTATTTTTTTATAACGTCTGACCATTTTTCTGTCGAAAAAAAACCCAATGAAACTTTGCACAAAGTAGCCCCACAGTGCATTTTTTTTCATTTTCCGTTTATTTGTTATTAATTTTCAAATTTTTTTAAAGCTAACATGATATAATTGTTTATTAATATATAAATAAAAAATTTTTCACTTACGACAATTTTTTTGTCTTTGCATTTCACAGCTAAAGTTTCCACGCACACTTTTTGACGTCCGACGTTCTCGGAAAGTTGTTGACATTGGATAAACAAAACACACTCTGAGATTATTTTAAAATTCGAAAAAATGTTTGTAGTAATAGAGGAGTAATAGACACTATATTCAAATTCCACACATTTTTAACGTGAAAAAAACATAATATTGAATAGCAGTACTTGAAAAGTGCCAAATTCGAATTTGCACAAAGTAGCCCCACATGACGGTACAGATAAATTTTTGAATAAGAATGAAAAATAGAAATTTCTAACTATCTTCTTATTAGATTTTAAACTTCATTACAAATATAATCTCAAAAAAAAAAAAAAAAACTGATTTTTATAAGAAATTATTAGACTGCTTTTTATAATTAAAAAACACCGAAGTATATATTTGTCTGCAATTAGAGCGTCAAAAAAGTGTATTGAAAGGTCACAGGTGTCCCCTCTGCGTCAAAGGGTTAACGTTTAGAATTTTTTTGAAACATATTTATAAAGTAATTTCTATTTCGAAATGCTTCTTACTTTTATTAAATGATATTATATAAAAAAACAATTTTATCAAATATTTTAGAAACTATCACGAAAACTTTAAAAAAGGTTGAGCAAAAAGAGTAAGTTGTGGGTCTTTAACCTTTGTTTTTGAAAAAAATATGAGAAAGTTAATTTTACTTTTATATAAAGTTTAGGAAAATGGCTTAATTTGTTCGATTTACTGAAAATTTTAATCAATATTTTACATAAGTGGAGGGAAAAAAAAACAAATGAGAGAATAAATTGTTATAAGAAAACTACAGGAAATTGTCCTCTATTTTATTTCGAAAACATGTAAGATTTTCCAAACTCATAATTATTTTGACAAAAGCGAATTTATTTTTCGTAATAAATGTCGGAAAATCTTATCCTCTCTCATAAATTCATACCATCTAAAGGATTAGATAATGATAACTATAAAACAGGAGAAAAATTTTCCGGTTTCAGTATCGTTAGGAAAACAATGTTTTGGTGAAAGAGCGAAAATGCTTGGTTGAAAAAGGAAATAACTTTTATTTTATGATGTTGTGGAGCTATGGTAATGTGATAAGAAAAGCGCCCCGGATCAACAATGATAGTTATTAAAATAAGATAAAATATCTAGTGAGAGTATAGAAAGAAAAATTCCAAAATACTAATAGCAATACATAGCGCTTTTTCCCTAATGCTTTAACATATAGTAAAGAACTGTTTTTCTTTTTTTTTTTTTTTTTTTTTTTTTTTTAAATTACTGATCTGACGCTAATGTTATTATAAGAATGTTAAATAACTAGGTCCTTGAAAACGTAACATCCATCGACTTTAGTTATTGTGTTGAATTGTCAATGATTTGTGATGTTCGCGCAAGTAATTAACCTAAGCAGAAAATTTTCTAGTCCCATCTTGAGAAATATCCAATCTTTGCAAATAAATTTTTCTGCTGAATACTCCTTAAAATTTGAAGAACATGTTTATTAATGACAATTTGTCATCAAATTGGAAATTAAACTAAGCTTTATAAAAAATAAGAAAATTATGACATATAAAACATGAATAGGGTAAACCAACCACTGAAGGAACACGACCCAGTGAAGGAACATTTCATATATATTGATTAAAAATAAGATTTTGAAAGCTTTTCATTAGATTGAATTTGTTATTATCTGTGCAACACCTTGTTTCTTGGATAAAATTATAAGGTGAGTGCTTGTATTTATTTGTTTAAAGTGGAATTAATTGTATGTTGTAGTTTTATTTTTCTCACTGTGAAAAAGAGAATTCAAAATATAGTTATTGAAGTTGCGTTTTATTTATTTTAAGCATCATAGCATAAGCAAGTATTGAGATAAGGGGGTGTTTATTCACTGGATTACCAAACGATGAAAAACCAGTGAAGGAACAAGTGTTCCTTTACTGTTTTTTTTTCTAAGCTAATGAAAATAAAAGAAAAACTTTAATTTTCTTGTACATTTAGTGATATTATGCATCAAAAGTATGTTAAAAATACAAAAAACAACTTTTAACCAGTGAGGGAACAGGCATGTTCCTTTACTGGGCATAGATTTCCCAGTGAATGAACAGTATGTTTTAATATGTTGACACTTTACTTTTCAATTCATGATTTAAAAAAAAAGTTAACATTTTCCAAGTATTTGTATGTTATAAATTCAAGAATAGGCTTGCTTTTAGATGTTTGTATGGCATATAAATTCATAAAGAGCACTAAAAAATAACCAAAATTAAGTGTTCCTTTACCGGGAAATTTTGTGTTCCTTCTCTAGTAGGAACTGTTCCTTCACGGTCCTCTTACTACTTGTTATTTGAACCTCCAAAACTTTAAAACAATTTTATGTAAGTTCTCTACAATTTTTTTACATAATTTTAAATTAGTAACAAATATGTTGACACTATCATTTAACTAAAATTGCCAATTTTGAAATTATTATGATTTTTTAAAAGGCAAGCGAAGCTTAAGTGTTCCCTCACTGTTTAGTTTACCCTACGAAACACAAAACAGAATTGAAAAAGAAACGCAACGTTGTTAACAAAAAAAAAGGATAAATAACAATAGAGGTGGAAAAAAAAACAGCGGTTGCAGAGAAGAGCAATGGTGGTCAAAGAAGACAAATCAGGGTCAACTGGAGAACATTTCTAGTCGGAAAAGAGGGTCGGGAAGGAACTGATTTCATTTTACTAGGAAATAGTCTTTCTCATGAAAGAAACAAGATTCCAGAGATACGTGGTTAAATCTGCCTTTTATAAAAGTCCTTTCTCTCGTTTTAGTGTGTAAGTTTCAAGAGAGGAATAATAGTTCAGGATCTGTCCACGTCGTCAGACCGGAGTCAAATTACATGGCATTTCTACCATGGTCGATGAAAGTTGTAACTATGAAAACGTGCTAGGGACCTGCTCATGATTTGGTGAAATACATGAGCTAATATGAGCTGTGAGCTACTTTTTCATCTAAGCATGCGATGCTAATGTTGTTTTTATGTTGACAACTATATCTCTCCGCTTTCGTTTCTTTTGATTACTCATTTTAAAAAAAAATTATCTTTTAAACCTACCTCCTAATTAGTCTAATTTACTCTGCATCATTTTAAAGACTAATGCAAACTTAGCATTTCATTACGTTCAAGTAAAAATTTTTAAGTTTGCATCCGCCAGAAAAAAGTAATGCAGATTTGGTAAAAATTGAAGCAAATCAATTTTAATTGAAGTTTTATAACTTTAATTCCATTACAACATTTTTACAAAGAAATCATTACTTTATGAGCTGAAGATGTTTGATTTACTGCTGTTGAGCAATTTGGAAACATTTCAAAAAATGCGAACGAAAATCTAATTCAATACTTTTACCGTAAAATAAAATTTTGGCTGTATTCCATCAAAGAGAATTGAAAAAGTAACTGTTTCAATATATTTAAGAAGTCCAAGATTTAATATTTTAGAAGAAAAAAAAAGTGTTTGAGATAATCATAAAGATTTATTGTTTTCTTTTTCTCATAATATACCAGTTTCTACTCTATTTTCAAAACTTATTTTCGAAGTTATAAAGAGAAACTCGTTCCTATATTTCAGAAAATTTTGAAACATTTATTATCGATATAGACACCATGTAGACAAAAGTTAACGGACGCTTCCAATTTTTTGACATTCTTTAAATTTCTAAGTAAATATGGAATAGCCTAACTTTGATAAGTTAAAACCATGCGCTAATACATTTTCAATGAGAATTTTGTTAAACGAGTGTTTAGGGGACTGTAAAAAACTTAAGAGAATAAGATATGTTTTTTAATACTTTAAACTAAGACTTGAATAATAACAATTAGTCTGAAATGTTTGTACACTTTCTACAATAATGGAAAACGCACTTTCAGTTTTTGATATATTTTTGAATTTTTCAAGAAATACTTTGAGGTGAATTTTCATGCTTTGCAATAAAGTTCAAAGTTTTCAGGGGCTTTAAGTACCGACAATAAATTCCATAAAAAAAAAGCATTTTTGAACACCTCTTGCTAGAAAATCAAGCAATAAGCTCGTAACTAGTATCTATTATTTTGGTTGTTACATGCAATGACTGCATAAAATTTCGATGATCTAGCTCAAATATTTAAGAAGATATTAACATTTTTATAAGAAAAAGTAATTTTTTTATCTCTTGTTTTTTGACTATAACTTCAAAAAATTTATAAAATTTAAACAATATTTTTGGAGCAATTCAAATTTAATTACAAAATTATTTTTTTAAAATTTGAAAAAAATGTTAAAATATTCGCGATGCGAGTTAAATATAAGATGCGATTATTAATATAAGATGTTAAATATAAGATGCGAGTATTTAAAGTAGTAGTTCATTTGTACTGCGTATGCAAGGAAAAAATTTAGAATTATTTTTTCATAACTTTTAGTATTTGGCAATTTATGGAAAAATTTGATTTAAATATCTTACAAATGTAAAAAAGATTCACGCAGATTCAAGTGTTTTTTTGAACTTTTAAAAGAAAGCTCAAATAGTCAGGGATTTTTAACAAATTTTAGTATGTAGTATTGAAAACTATATTATCCTATAATGACTAGACAGAAAAAAACAAAATTAAGTATGTGGTAAACCCCTTATGATTCTGAACTTTCTTATAAAAAGTACAGAAACTACTTTGAAAATTGCTTGAAACTTTTTAAATTTTAAGATATTCATATCGATCTTTTTTCATCAGTCACCAAATACGATTCACTACAAAATTAGGAAAAATTAATTTTTATTTTTTTCCCCACACATTTGCTGTACAAAAGAACTACTTTAAATACACATATCTTGTACATTTTTTAAAAGTTTTTTTTCTTCATATTTTAAAACAATAAATTTGTAATTTATTTTAAATTGCTTCAGGAAATTTTTTTTATTTTTAATTAATATTTTCAAACTTATAGCATAAAACATGAGACAAAAAAATTATTTTTTTTATAAAAGTGTTCATATCTCCATAAACATTTCAGCTAGATTCATGAAATTTTATGCAGTCATTGTGTATAATAACCAAAATAATAGGTACTAGTTACAGGCTTATTGCTTGATTTTCAGACAAAAGATGTTCAAAACTACTTTTTTTCTTTTGTTATTTATTGTCGGTTCTCAGAACCCCTAAAAACTTTATTGCATACTTTATTGCAAAGTATGAAAAATCACCTCTAAGAATTTCTTGATAATATAATTTTTTTTAAAATAGTCCTCTAAGTATTTCTTGATAATATAATTTTTTTTAAAATAGTCCTCTAAGTATTTCTTGAATATATTATTTTTTTTAAAATAGATACTCTAAGTATTTCTTGATAATATTATTTTTTTAAAATAGTCCTCTAAGTATTTCTTGATAATATTATTTTTTTTAAAATAGTCCTCTAAGTATTTCTTGATAATATTATTTTTTTTAAAATAGTCCTCTAAGTATTTCTTGATAATATTATTTTTTTTAAAATAGTCCTCTAAGTATTTCTTGATAATATTATTTTTTTTAAAATAGTCCTCTAAGTATTTCTTGATAATATTATTTTGTTTAAAATAGTCCTCTAAGTATTTCTTGATAATATTATTTTTTTTAAAATAGTCCTCTAAGTATTTCTTGATAATATTATTTTTTTTAAAATAGTCCTCTAAGTATTTCTTGAAAAGTTCTAAAAAATTCTAAAAAAATTTCTGGAACCGAAAAATTTCTAAACGTTCTAAAAAATTTCTTAAACCGAAAGTTTCTTTTCCATTATTGTAGCGTAGTGTGCATGTCTTTCTTAATATGTGAAATATGTACAGTGGGTAAATAAGGATAGAACTTTAATAATTGTTAATCTAATGATCGAACCTTCACATACTAAAACTCAAGCTTAATAGGCTAAACCTAATTATTTTTTATTTCTAATGCCCACCTGTGTTAACATTTTGTCAATTCAGGCTATTGCAGGGCATATTTGTTGGCTACTCTTTCAGGGGCACCATATTAAGTGGGCCAACGTTGCTCCTACAGTAAAGACAGATAGTATAAAAAATGAAAGAACATCCATGCCTTTCCAAGGAATCAAACCTAGAACCTTTCCGATGTAGGGGCAGTTACCTGACCCCTACACAGTCCGGTCGGCTGCTAAACCTAAAATATACTAATTAATTTGTGCAGAGATTTTTTTTAGGTTAGAAAATACGGTACAGAACATAAATATATTTTTCGATGTATAACCAAGCATGTTTTGACTGACTCTCAAAATATGGAATGGAGACGGGGTGCCTATAGTTTTGAAAATACTCTTCAGCTAGTTCAGGCAGCAAAGTGGTTAAAAGTTCAGGTCTAATAATCGTAACTCCCCTTTTTGTGTATTTTACTTCATTTCCGAAACTAATGAAGCAAGTTAAAAAGTTTTTGCGCAGAATTATAAAACTTGTTTACCCAAAGATAATTAAATGAATATTTAAAAAAAAATTTATATGTAAATTTTTCGTATTTAGTTTATTGATGGACAAAAAGTTTTAAATCTCAAGGTATGCAAGGTTTGGGTAAATCTCAAGGTATGCTATTTTTACAATCAACTTAATCAACATAATTTTAAATGGCATAAACCAAAATGTGAGAGGAAACGATAGAGAATTTTTTGAGAGATAAAAATATTAAAATACGACTTTTTTGAGATAGTGAAACGCAACAAATGAAATTAAAATAATGAGGTCTAAAGTTTCGACCGCTGAACTACCTTAGCTATTTTTTTGAGCTCGCTTTTGCAGATTGCGACTAACCTACATACTTTAAGGGGGCAAGAATCCAAAATCATCAAGAAAAAAAAGCATATTTATTTAAATAAAGTAAATTTTTATGTTGTTTAAACAATCTAAATTAATTTTAATCAAAATTACGAGTACTATGTATTTGGTCTAAGAAACTGCGATACATTTTTTTAAAAAATGCACTAAAAATTCAGCGATATATCAGTATAAATAATTTATTGCCGAATAAATATCTCTCATATAAATTAGGTGTCACCTGCGTTATAAAAAATATACTTATGGATATAATACTCTAAAAAATACTTTTTGAATATTTTTTATAGTATTCGCAATTAACAAAAAAATTTCTACACTTTTTAGAGCACTTACAAATTACAAATGGGTCAGTTATAAGTTTGATTTATAATTTTATAATTTTATTTTAACTAATTTTATTTGAATTAATTTTAATTTAAATTAAATTTTTTTATAATTTTAATTTAATTTAATTTTTTTATAATTTAATTTATAACATTGTTATTATAAGGAAGTTTGGAAAATTTATTACCAAAAGGTGCTAAAAAAGGAAATAAATATACCAATAAATATCTTGCTAAACTAATAAATGTTCCATGTAAGTTGTGCAACAGTAAAACTCAATGTCTTCTGTAACATACACAAGCAACACTATTTGGCTATCTCATTTAATTTTTTTGGTTTTCTTACTGACAAATTTTCAAAAAAAGTTAATAATTCAAATGCTATGAAGTGACTTTAAACCGACCACCGTCGGTTGATTAATTCAATTTAAATTGCATAAAAAAGTTTATTTATGAATATTAATTGCTTTTTTACAATTTTGTCATTTTATAAATAAAAAATAAACTACTTATTTTTATGAATAAAGCTTTTAAATATGCTTTGTTTTCATAAAAAAAAGACCAGAAAAAAGTGATAATTTTATGTATCAGTGACACTAAATACCACTTATCAAAAGTTGAATATGTTCTCAAATAAAGCAAAAGTAACCACTTAAACTTTTCATTAACACTCACCAAAACTCGTTACGGATATATCAGTACAGAGCAAAAAATATGCCAGTGTAAGCATAAATAAGATTAAAAATGCCAGAAATAATGGCTTTTAAGAATGAAGAAAAAAATTAATGCTGTCGATTCCGTATAGCTACTCAGCATTTCTGAAAAAGCTGATTTTGACAGATTCTTTCACAATTTTTCGAAAAAAGAAGTTTCTGTAATTTCTTTTCTGCTTCTCTTGATATAAGATGATTTCTTTTTTATTTTATAAAAAGGAAATTTGAACTATTAACCTTGAATTGAAGCTTCAAATCGGGAAATAGTTATATTATTTTGGTCATTAAAAGTATGTAAAATATTGTTTTAAAATTGTTAGAAAGTCTATAAAACATAATATCAAAATAACTCTTTAAAGTACACTAAAATGGAGCAAATTATTTAGATTTTGGCAGATTAAAAACAAAAAAATAATCTTCACAATTAATTTTGAAACACATTGTGGCAAAATACAAAATTTGAGCGAAATCGGTCGAATATTTTCTGGGATATCTTATTTTAAAAACATGTCTCCTTTAAAGTTCAATTTCTCAGGAATTATTCGACCAATTCCGCTCAAATCGTGCATTTTTTCATATAAAATAACATTTTTTAAAGTGCTGTAAAAAATGTATACCTTACAATTCAGAAAATGTTCGACCATTGTTAAATAAAATAATTATATATTAATAATGGGAATGGGAAAAGCTTCTGAGGAAGGCTCAGGCTCACAAAGGGCTGTCGTGCCAATGCTAATGATGAATATTACTATATAATTATTAATAAATATTTTTCATGGAATTATTTTTGAATAAACGAATTTTATAATTATTCTCGAGAGGGCCGGGATAGCCTGGTCGGTTGCGCGCTGGGCCCATGTCCAAGAGGTCGTGGGTTCGATCCTCACCGGCCGAAGACTCCCCGTGAAGTAAATTGTGACTGATGCACGTTAAATCTGTCGAGTCTCAAAGTCCTCCATGTTCTCATAACAAATCAATACCTCTGGGGGTACTGATCCAAGAGTTTTTTCCTTGTCTTCTGGATTAGTTCAAAATTAGAAGGCTACGGAGTTGAACATTAGTAGTCGTAAACTCATGAAATTTGGTTGGCTGTTCAACGAAGGTTATAAAATAAAATAAAATTTTTCTCAAGAAATGACGACACACGCAAGAAGTAAAATTAACATTAAAGAGTTCAAATTTTGAATCGCTCTCATGACCAAACATGACTATATTTGGTCATGAGAGTGATCCAAAGCCAAATATGACTATATTTGGTCATGAGATGACTATGGGGACTATATTTCCCGGATTATGGCTTGGCTTCCTGCTATAATTTGGGAGTCAAAAATTCGAATCTGCCTTATTTATTAACTTAAAACATCGTCTGTATTAATTAATTAGCATATTTGAGGTTACCCCCTCGAACTATAAAGATTGAGTCCTAGAACGTGAAGATCCGATCATTAGATCAAAAGCTATTCAGGGTGCTTCGTTTTTTTTGGCACAGTGTACATACACAGAGAAACAAATTTCATTAGAATTACCGTGCTGTAATGACATTTCTGGTAATAAAAAAACTGTAATTCTAGAAATAATATACGGTATTTAAACCATTCATTTGGTAGTTTTAGCAAATATTTCGGTGTTCAAATTAATAGTTCTTTTTACCACACATTTAGTATAAAATACGAAACTAAAATGTAAATTTAACCAAAAATTTTCCACATAATTGTTATAAATTTTCATATATTTATGCTCTGCATTAAGGTATGATAAAATTAGAAACCTTTACCACAGATACCAAATTTCAACACACTTTATAAAACCATATTTTATGGTCAATTTTACTAAAATCATTACCAAGGCACTTTTGGTAAAAATTTCCACGCTTTTCGGTGTTCCATCCAGAAAATTTTACCATGTTCATTCTTAGTACATGTACATGCTTAGGACTTCATCGAGAAGAAATTTACACTTCTCCTCTCCTTGTTTCCGACTTTTTCTCGTCAACGGATTTATGGAACTGGTCTGACGCCGTCAGACCTTTGGAGATAAGTAACAACAGCAACAGCAACAAAAACAGCAGCGACAACAACAATACAATGTGAATTCTTCTTATTATTTGACAATAGAACTAATTTAACTTCTTTTGGAGGAAAAGATTTTTTTGAAGTATTATTTTCGACAATTACTGATACAATGGCTGAAAATTGCATTTCCGAAAATGGTAAGTTCTTGCCACCTAAATTCAAAAACACCAAAAACACACACTATTTTATTTCAACGTTTGTAGAGAAATATGCTTGTCATGGTGAAATATTTAAATGTTTTTAAGGACACAGTTTGGGCCGGAATAACCTGGTTGATAGGGTGTTGGGCCCATCCAGGAGGTCGTGAGTTCGATCCCCGCCTACTGAAGTTTCTCCATGTAGTAACTGTAGTGGTGACAGGTGCACGTTAAATATGCCAGTTCACAGAATTCTTAGTTCCCATAACAAATCAAACCTTTGGGGGTACTGAATTGGAAACTGATCGCTCTCTAACTAAGATTAAAATTACGATTTGGGAAGTATTGAATCGGTTCGCATTATAAAAGGGCTATGAGGGGAGTGTAGGTATCGTCGCACTCCTGGCCATAAATGGCTCCACTGAAAAACAAGAAATGCATCCTCTCCCTTAAATTCACTTGGTTGAATCAAGAAAACTTGCTGATATTGGGAAGTGACATTAGAAATAACAACAACAGAAAAGGATAAGATATATTTTATTTAATTTTGAAAAATATGAAATTGTTCAAACTATTTTTTTTTAATTTTAAAATCAGCACTTTACTGATATTTTCAACAACATCATTTTATTTTATTTCTTTGGATACTTTTTCTATTTTTTTATGGAATGAAAATTCTGAAAATTTTTATATAATGCTTCAAAATCACAGAAAATATAACATATGTAATTAAAAAAAAATTTTTGCAATCGATTTCTTAAGTTTAAAACTTGTTTTAGTATTTTTTATGGTTTATTGGTTGATTAGTTTTTAAAAAAAATATTAATAATTCAAATTTTTTAAAGTCTTTTTAAAACGACCACTGTTAATTATTTAAAGTACATAAAAAAAATTCTTAGTTAAAAAAAGTTATAAATACTAAACACTTTTTTTTCAATTTTGTCATTTTATAAGTAAAAAAAACTACCTATTTTCAGAAGAAAAAAAATCTTTTAAAGCTTATAAATACGTTTTGTGTCCATAGAAAAGACAAGAAAGAATGGCTTTACTTATCAGTGACACTAAATACCTCTTATCAAAATTTTAAAGCTGATCTCAAATAAAGTAAAATAAGTAACCACTTAAACTTTTAACACTCACCAAACTCCGTTACAGATTTGTCAATACAAAGCCAAAGAAAAAAATATGCCAGTGTAAGCAAAAACAATATTAAAATTACCGGAAATAATAGCTTTTAAGAATGAAGGAAAAAGTTTAATGCTGTCGATTCTGCATAGCTACTCGGCATTTCCAAAGAAGCTTTTTGTCATTATAAAATATTTAAATTTTTTGAAAGACGCAGCCATTTATCATAAAATTTGTTTTTGAAAATTATCGAAACTGACTGTATGCGTACTAAAGGCAAAAGAAATCAAGGAATAAAAAAAATCAGATTTATTTTTTAAATTTAAAAAAAATGTAAAATCGCTGAAACGTTTTGTTTTTAAATTTTTAATTCTTTGCTTTATTGATAAATTCAGCAACATAGTTTTTGTTTTTAAATATTTCTTAAGACACTTTTTCTATTTTTTTGGAATTGAAGTTCTAAAAACGTTTAAACAATGCGTCAAAAATGCAGAAAATATAGAATATGTAATTTTTTATGTGAAAAAAAAAGAGATTTTGTAATCTATTGTTCAAACTACATTCAAAAATTATGATGTAAAGTATTCCGGTAACAGCTTGTTGTGCGCCAGGATGACCATAAGGACTGAGGCTCTACAATTTTGTGACCAATTTCATGATGGTAGAAATGTGGGGATAGAACCCATTTTCTTAGGATGACTGTGTCCCGCAGTGGACTGGTCGTAAAGACACGGTTCCCAGTATAACACCGAAGTCAAGCATCACTGGCGGAGGTCCGTAAGTGGTTGGGTGGCCACTTTGATCAGCAGGCGTAGGGACCGAGGGTGTGAGGTATTGGTCCTCTTTAAGCTATTCTACCTTTAAGTGCTCAACTTTGCGCGTAGGTTGTCGGGCTACCAAAGCAAGGGAACCATCCCCTCAGCAGAGGATCAAAATTGCGATGGCATGTCTTCGGATCCTCCTCAGGGATGTTTCCCTGACCATCGCCAATAGCCCATTGTGCAGCTCTACTGCGACGTAAATAAACCTATCTACGATGACAGTGTGCCGGGATAGCCTGGTCGGTAGGGCACTGGGCCCATGTCCGAGAGTTCGTGGGTTCGAACCCCGCCGACCGAAGACTCGCCGTGTAGTAAAGTGACTGATGCACGTTAAATCTGTCGAGTCGCAAAAGTCCTCCATGTTCTCATAACAAATCAATACCTCTAGGGGTACTGGATTGGAGATCGATCGTTCTCTGATTCTGGTCAAAATTACGATCTGTGGATGAATGAATAGGTCCGGAATAAACGGGTGTGACGTGTGTGTGACTGAAGTCGGATTCTTGGCCATAGGATGGCGTCACTGAAATAATAAGAAACGCACACTCTGCCTTAAATCTGCTTGGTTTCACCAAGCAGGCTAGCCCCTGTGGTAAGCGGCATAAGAAACATTAACGATGATAGTTCAGTACATCTTAATCACTGTTCTCAAAGAATATATATTACACAAAATGTTCAACTACTAGTGTGTTATGGAACTATATAAATCCAATATAAAATTTTACTTAATTTGATGGAAATGATTTGTTTAAGTTCATTTTTCTTATTTGATGGAAATGATTCGGCTAAGTTCATTCTTCTTATATGATTGAAATGATTAAGTTAATTCTTCTTATTTGATGGAAATGATTTAGTTCAGCTAATTCTTCTTATTTGATGGAAATGATTAAGTTAAGTTCATTTTTCTTTTTTGACGGAATTGGTTCAATTAAGTTTAATAAGTCAAAATAAAAATAATTTAATTTGTTGACTTGCTAATAAAGAAGGTTTTCCGAATGATTTTACGCAAGCTTATTATTTAAAGCTAACACACAAATATGAAACAGTCGAGAACAATTTTTTAAAAATTTTTTAGAATTAAAGGCTGCAAAGACCGGCCAAGGTAAAGATGGAATGATGACGTTATTGACGACTTAGAAATAATGAATATCCGTAAGTGGTGGGAGAAGTCAAAGCAGAGGGCTCTATGGAGTGAAATTGTGAAACAAGCCAGGGCCCACAAAGGGCTCTAGAGGTATAGAAGAAGGAGAAATACCACATTAAAAACACCACATTAGTGTGCTAGAATATTAAGCTCATATTTTCATTTATGCTGCTAAAATTTTTAATATGGTTTTATAAGTGCACTGAGAAAAAGTGTGGTCTAAACTACCAGAAGATGGTAAAATTTATTTTGTTTTTGATTTTCTGGAAAAACCAAAAATCTCGGTTACCGAAGAGCTATGGTAACGTCTTTTAGAAAAATTAACAATAAAATATGGTTTTGTCACTCTGCTGCTCGGTAGTAAATGTGGTAAATTTTGATAATTTTACTTGGATAAAATTACAAAATTTTACAACAAAAACCCCCAATTTTTACGGTTTATTTTTCAGTTTTGTATTTTTACTGAACAAGAAGTAATAGAAACTAATTATAAAAACCAGAAATTTCGGTAAACCGTAATCATACGAACGGAAAAATTACCAAATGAATGGTTTAAATACCATATATTTCGATTTTGTCACCAGAATTTTTTTTCTTTTACCAGAATTGTCATTACTATACAAATATGATAATTTTTCTTGAAGCTTTTTATCAAAGCACTATCCATTTGTATTTTTTAATTCATATACTAACTAAGAAATTAAGGCATATAAAATGATGTAACTCATTTATTTGACTTAATACATTATGGCAAAAAATAACTTTAAAAATGATCTTATAATCTCTAACAAAAATTATACTTAGACAAATTTCGGCATAACTTTTAATGAAAATATAAAAAATAAACACATAAAATTTATAAAAATGTTTAACACAATATTTAGAGACATTTAGTAACTTCATGATTTAGTTACTGATAGTTTTATTTTTGTTATTACAAACTATACAATCTATTTTCTGAACTTGTAAAAGAAATAAATGTTAAAAAAGTGCTTTATTTTTGCTCCAATTTTTATCAATAAACATTTTTGATTTTACGAAAAAAATTTCTTTTGCGCTTTACTCCTTTATGGATTATTCAAATATTTTGCAGCATTGAACATATGAATCAAGTTCGAATCTATTTTTCCATTAAATATGTCTTGATTAATCTGATTCCACTTCTCGAATTGAATTTTTCATTTAAGACTTTTGTAATAAATATTTCTGATAAAGTATTTTAAATTTTGTCTTTTGATGTTCTTATGTCAAATTTCAAGTTAATTTAGAAATTTTGAATTTTTTTTTTTGATTTTTAAGAATGTATCTTCAAACAATTTAAAACTTATAAATCGCTTATCAAAAATTAATTTTAAATACGTGAGATTTAGATTAATTTTTATGACTACATATGTACGACGTTGTATTTAGTTGAAATTTTATTAACTAGAGTTATACTTTTGGACGCAGACATATTGTTGACGAGTAATTAGATTTGTTCGTAAATTCTAAATATTCTGTTTAAATTTTTTTATTATAAATTTTGATCAAACTGAAGATCTCTACCTTCTGAGCCGTGGTGACTCAGAAGGTAGAGCGTTCACCTCCCAAAGAGACGAATCGGGTTTCAAACCCAGCAATGGCTGGTCGATTCAAATTCCACGCTGACCGCACTGACTTTGGCTCGCACTGACCACAGTGCTGATGTAAAATGTCCTCAGTGGTAGATGCATCATGGATTAGAGTCTCTTTGCTGTCAGGCTAACCATGGGAGGTTTTTGTGATTCTCCTCACCATGTAATACGAGTGTGGGTTAGTTCCATCAAAGAGTGTTCTGCGAAGGCAAATTTTTCCTAATACTTGATCCAGGAGTTTCTTTGTCTTTTGGATTAGGTTCCAAATTACGAGGCTAAGGAGTTGAACATCGGTAGTCGTAAACTCAAAATTGGGTCGGCTGTCCAACGACGTTAAAAAAAAAAAAAAAAAAAAAAAAAAACTGAAGAATTTTAGTTTGATATTTTTATTATGAATTTCATCTTATTTAAATGTTTTTAAAATTTTATTCTCTGTAATTCTCAAAAAAATTTGAAACTAATTAAGCACTACTTAAAAACGGGAGAACTACGAAATAGTTTTATAACATTACAGTTTAAACACGAAAGTTTAAAAATCACCACTTTACATCATCAATACAATAATATACAGAGCTAAAATCCCATGAACTTAAGTTATTTTTGAAGAAAGTTAGTTCTGGTCGAAATCCAGGCAAAATACTGTTTTAGACAGTTTAATTACTATATTCGGAAATATATTTTGATTGGATTAGGAATTTATTTTTCTTCATATCTTTGCAAGTAAAGTTGACAGAGCGTAACGAAACCTAGAACGATCAAAACTTTAACCACCAGGGCGCGCTTCTAGGAACAACCGCCTGTGGAGTGAAACGCGGATTTACTGAGCTCTCGAAGGAAGCGCAAACGATAATTTTTAGAACGAAACGGCACGGGACGCGAGGTGCGTCGGTGGAGATCTGCCTCCCTGAAGCAGCAGACGATCTAAGTCAGGTGGGGCTCTGTGGAACAAAGTGAAACGACTGGAGCACCATGCTTCTTCAAATTCAAAACACTCCAGTCCCAAACAATAAATTGGCACCTTGTGTACAGTGTGATTTTGCCTACAAAGGATCTTGAGAATTCGAATCATGTTCTATTTACCGGACAGCCCAATATAAACGAAGAAGAGTTAATTTTTTTAAAAATAATTCCTTAGTTTAAATCAAAGAAATATAGTCGAACTTAGTTTTTGAAAAAGATTCAATTTTCTCAATACCTTAGGATATTTTAGTGCCTTCTTGGATATATTACTAATGCCTTGAGGATATCGGTCTTGAAAATAGTTAGTTCTGTACTTAACTAGCATATCAAATAGTTTGGAAAATTTTGACAATCAATCGTCTTTTCTGATCTTCGAGCACATCTTTACTAGCTCTTTACTAATTGAATTCTTCGTAAATTTTAGCTTCTACTATTAGACTTGGGCACAATTTTTCTCAACATTATTTCTAAGCAATAATAATAATATTTTGTTGTTGAGATCTCAACAGCTTTTTGGCAGAAAAATCTCTATTTCAATTAGGATATTTAAATTTCAACTCTTCTCTCATCTTCCCTTTGCCTTTAAAAAGACCAAATAGATAAATTTCAGTTCAAAAAAGACCAAAAAGGTGAATTTCAGTGGACTTTATGGTGTTGTATACAATGGATTACGTGATTCTTAACTGCAGAAGATAGTTAATTTGGAAATCAATTGTCAACATGGCGATGTTCCGAGCTACCGGTGCCTCTGGCATGGGTGGCCCATGGGACAAGCTCATGTCCAAAGTTAAAAAACAACATTCAATGGATAGATCTCAGCATCAGGGAACCCAAGGGTGAGCTATTTAAATTCTTTTTCCATGATTGCGCTTAGTATAAAGTAACTGCATTTGTTTGTAAAATTGCTGTCGTCCGTGGCCAAGTTATTAGACTCACTATAAGATTCTATGTAAAATCTTAATTATCAGGTGATACTATACAGCTTTATTGTATTTACGCGGATGATACCTGTTTGCACTTGTTTACGTTTGTGTATCAAATGGTTAACATTGTAATGCAATACGTTAAAAATAAATACAAATAGGAAGGATACAAAAAATCTCCTGAATTAAAATCCATTATATGTATATTTGAATATAAAAGTATTGCATATAAATTCGTGCAAAACATGCAATTATTAAAACCCTACAGTGCGTTTAATAATTTGGTCTAATTATTATACTATACTAATGTAATACCTGATATAATAAATATTCTATATTTATACAATATATCGTCTAATTTATTCAATCGTCGAATTCATATTATAAATCGTCTAATTGAACCAATTGATACACGAACGTAAACAAGTGCAAACCAGTTTCAATCGCGTAAAAACAATAAAGCTGTATAGTATATAGTGATAATTAAGATTTTACATAGAATCTTATAGTGCGTCTAATAATTTTGCCAGGGACTGTATTTTCTCACTTTTAATTCAATCGTTCATTCATTTAAAAGTTTTTTTAATTTTATTTATAGAATAAACTATTTATTTTAAATTTGTTGAATGCGTTAAAAATTTGTTTTGGCTAAAACTCTTGTTTTAAGTAGTATAATTTTAAAAGTTTCATTGCGTATGTTTATAAATTGAAATTTTTCCCATCTCAATCAATTCTATCGTATTTTCATTCCTTTAGAAGTTGCATCATTAGTCGAATCAAATACTTATGTTCATGTGTTTTGAATGCATTTAGAGTCACTTCTTCTGACCAAAACTCTTTTATTGAGTTTAATAATTTCAAAATTTCTTCGAAATTTCATAGAAATACAAAATTAATGCTGGTTTTATCGTTTTATTTCATCATTTAATAAGACTTACGTCAAAACGCCAATAACTTATTTCATTACTTATAACATTGCGTATTATTTATATCACGAACTTACGCCCCTCCACCAAAATAATAATAATTTAGGATGGTTGAGATTTATTGTTGGCCTAACTGTAAAAGTATTAAGAAAGGTTTCTTATCTATTTTCTTCAGCTGGTCACCGTTTTCATAGAAAAATGAGTTCTACGCTTCCGTGATCATGATCTCTTCTCTTTCTCTGTTATTTTACACCAAACTTAATTTATAGCAAAACTTACAGTAACATCCCTTACTCTTCGCAGTTTAGCCGACTCTGGTTCATGCGCTATTTCAATTTACATTCAACTTACTTGTAAATTTATTGGTGTACTAATATGACACATGTCACTTTGTGCCTTTCAGTACTAAGTTATTTTTAAGGTAGCTTTTTGCTTTTTTTTTTATTCATGAATCATTTTAATAATAAATTGTTTTGTTGATAACTGTTTAATTTTTATTATTTTAAGAGTGATACTGCTGGACATGAAAATGTTTTTAATTTGTCATTATTTAAAAAAGGTTAAAGGAAGTTGTCATGCAAATTACTAGTCATTTGAGTGACATAGTATGGCAATATTGATCTTTATACATAAGACCAGCAAATTTAATTTAACAATATTTTTTTAGCTAGAATATTGAATCATTGAGAAATTTGTTTATTTCTCTTTAAATTACGGAAAAATTGAACTCTTAATGAAATTTCTTTTTAAATATAAGATTTACTTCATTGACAAAGCATTTATGCTATTGATGTATAAACGGTTATAGTTTCTTTGTTTACAAAATATTTCTATCTTTTTAAAAATATTAATCTGGTAGATTTTGTACAAATTTAATATATTTTAAAAAAATTTCTAACCTAACTAGATTTTGTTTCGAATTCCTAGTTACGTTTTAAATCATGAAAACTTCCTTCTAGTCACTCATGAATTTTTCACTTAATTACATGCATTTTCTCTTAATTAAATGCATTTTCACTTAATTACATTCTTTTTCACTTAATTATATGCAATAAATATTAAGGGAAGTAGAACGTTTTGATTAGTTTAACAATAAGAGAACGCATTCTTCACAAAAAATACACTTTCGTCTCATTCAAAGGCAATATTTTTAAAAAAAAAATTAGTCATTATTTTAAAATGTAATGTAGGTATCATTATTAGCTTTTATTTCTTGATACACTTTTTGAAAATTCTACTTCTTTAAAAATTTTGAAAAATTGGATGTTCATTTGTACATTTCATATATTTTTATTAAATTAAACACATTTTATATTTTTTATTACATTTTATAATGAAAATTCGCGTAAAAAGTAATAATTTCTTTCAAAGTTTTCAGAAGAGTCCTTCTCACTTTATATTTTTTAATTTATTATTCATGTATCACCAAACAAACTACTTCGACGACCAAAACATTGCTTTTTGCGACAACAAAAATTTAATGTTTATTTTTTATTTAAGGGTCAAATATTTTTGTGAATTAAGCACTCTATTGTTTTTTCATGAGTAAGTTATATCTTTTCCGACTATCTATAATTCTTAAAGCAGATATATAGTCCAATACTTTTCCCTGAAGAAAAAAAAAGAAGAAGAATATAGTGAAGTGACGCTATGAATTTGTTGGCCATTTCAATAATAACGGTTGGTACGGTAAAGGAGATGGCCATTTCAATATCAACTTTGGGAGAGATGACCACATAAAATCGAGGAAATATGGCCAGTTTTCCTTATTACGTATTGACACATCAAGGATAATATTGTGCTTAAAAATTTAGAAAATACGTAGCAGAAGTAAAAGAGTAAGATGCATTTCAGTAAATAAGTCATCACTAATCTTAATATGTCCAAACATCTAAATCTATCTACGAATTCTTCGGGTTCGTTAATGGTTTTTGTTGGATTTTATTTCGTAATTTTATGATAAAAGTAAATAAGAAGGAATCCTTAGTTGTTTTGTACAACATTGAAAAAACTTTTTTTAAATTTTTGAGTACCGTGCTAACCATGCATATTATATTCCGATTCTACAGACCTAGCATATACCGGTGGAACTCTATAACCCACTCAATAAAACCCAACGTATTTTCCGATTCTATACACTCAAATTTTGAGGAACACCAGTGTGTTAGCTTTGCCAAAATTGTAGTGAAGTTTTATCAAAAGAAATTGATAAAATCTAATGTGCGCCGAAAAAAAAAAGATCACTGTGAATATTTTTTGATCTAATGATGGGACTCAATCTTACTGGTACAAGGGAGTGACCTCAAATATGGTAATTAATTAGTGCAGATCATATTTTAAAATACGAAATCAGATACAAAAATGTACTTTCTCTGAACAAACATGTCTTTTTTCGGACGGATTTTGATTTCTGACTCGCGTTTTTTTTCCATGTCTTTTTTTCGATGGATTTGGAATTCTGATCCGCAAAATATAGGGAGTAGCCACAATTGGGGAAATATTGTCCCCACAGTTTGGTCAGGAGAGTGATCCCTAATTTTACTGTAATATTAATTTTACTTTTTGCGTATTGTGCGTATCTTGAAAACTTTTTAAACGAATTTTAAAATTTCTGCAGACAATTATAAAATTTGTTTATCCAAAGATAATTTCATGTAGATATTAAATTTTAATAATTATTTATTATTTTTATTATTTAATTTAATAACAATCGAAACGTTTTTTAACTGTAAGCTATAAAATTTTCAACATCATTTTAAAGTAGGTAATTTTACTTGGCAAAAGGCAAAATTTGTGAGAAATCGGTTGAATAGTTCTTGAGAAAATAAATCTTAAATATACGACTTTTTTAAAGAAAAAAAAGATTTCTCTTCTCTATCGTGGTAAAAAAATATGTCTGGTTCTTGAGAACATCTTACCAATTAATTTAATGGGCCAGTAGATTCTTTAAAGTGATTTAACATGTGACATATATAAAAAACTCTCATTGAAATAAATTCATTATAAATAATGATTCAATGATAATTCCGCCTTGACAGTACTCGAATATTCTATATTTGGTTAAAATTACCATTAGAGATTTTCACGTGATGTTTTAAAAAGGAATTTCCCAGATTATAATTGGGGAAAAAGTATTTTCAAGTATTGCAAATTTCTCCATTTCTTTACATAGGATAAAAAGCATACAAATTAAAATATTTGTAAGAATGTTGGCTTTTAATATTAAAATATTAAGATGAAATGTATTCATTTTTTTTTATTTTTAGAAAATACACTTCAAAATATTTCTGATCAAATTATGATAAAAAGTGCTGGTACTCTGGGTGCCGGTACTTTTTGCCGTAAAAACCATTTTTACTGGAATATGTTTCGGAACAAAAAAAATCTGGTAAACCGTAATTTTTACGATAATTACCGTAAGATCATTTAATCACTCTTATTATATATTAATATGACTGTAATAATAGCCGTATTATATTTTACGGTAAAAATGAATTTTAGGGTAAAATGGATATTACAGTAAAATGGATTTTACCATAGAATATATTTCACGGATGATGCAACCTAAGTCCCGGTACTTATACCGTAATTTTATCTAGATCTCTTTTACAGTATTTCAACGATCAATCTTTTTTTCATTTAATTTCCGCAAAAAAAGTCTCCAGAAAATGATTTATAATGTAATTTAAAACCTTGAACTTGTTTGGATATGGTTTATTCCGTGATAAAAGTATGATTTATTTTGCAAAAAAAAGAAAATAACTCTTTCGGAAAACCGTTTTTAAATTCTACTTTTCTATAAATCTTTTTTAAAAATTGAACTTTTGTTGAATAACATGAGACATATGATACTTTAGGGTTAAAATAACTCGATTGTAGTCTGTATAAAATTGAAATTTTAAAAAAAAAATATATATATATATATTGGTAACTTTCTATGATCTTTTAACGGGAGAAAATTTTCTTGCTATAAATAAAAATAAAATAAAAATAGGGAATCCAACAGTTCGTTTACATAACTAAGAAAGGAAACCAATGGAAATTCCTTATGATTAAAACAGTAACTAATTATTAATATTATTTGATTTCAAATCAAAAATAATTATTTTCGATGTTTCTAAATATTTTATTTATAATGTATGAAACGTAAATAATTTGTAAGCTCTATAAATAGAATTTAAAGAAGTCAATAAAAAAACGGTTTTCTCCAATATATAAATTTATACATTGGAGAAGACAATCTCTCATTCATAAATTCTTTGGGATTCTTTTTCTTATATTCAAATTCAAACTACTTTTATTTAATAAAGTACATTGTAAATAAGTTTTTTAACAATACTTTCTTTGACAATAGATGTCAAGTTGTGATACAAGCAAAGGATCCTTTTATATGTTTCTAACAGAAAATACAATATGAGTTGAGGATTTTTCTAAGATTTCAGAGACAGTATTTTACAGGATAAAAACAGTTTGAAAGCAAATTTTTTTTTTATCATCACATGCAAAACAAATATATAAATCATGATTTCGGAAAATGTATTATTTTAGGAGGAGAATAATTTATTTCAATGTTTCGAAATTTTTAAATGTTGTTCGATTGATACACCATAGTTCAAGCAAAAATAAATAATAAGTTTAAAGGATATTTATTTGAAATTAAAATTTATAAGAATGTTTGGGAGGATAATTCTCTAAATTGTAGTTTTTAAGAATAATTGTTTATCTTTAATATTAAACCCTTGTTGTTGAATAAGATAATACACAGGCGGTTTGTTTAAAAGTTGTATGTAATAAGAGACTGAAGCAGGACGTTTAGGTCCCGACATTTCATCTCACCATTTCGGTTTCGTTAATTAATTTGGAAATTTCAATAATTTTCCCGTTAATTAATTTTGGAAATTTCATTAATTTTCCCCTTAATTAATTTTGGAAATTTCATTAATTTTCCCGTTAATTAATTTGGAAATTTCATTAATTTTCCCGTTAATTAATTTTGGAAATTTCATTAATTTTCCCGTTAATTAATTTTGGAAATTTCATTAATTTTCCCGTTAATCAATTTTGGAAATTTCATTAATTTTCCCGTTAATTAATTTTGGAAATTTCATTAATTTTCCCGTTAATTAATTTTGGAAATTTCATTAATTTTCTCGTTAATTAATTTTGGAAATTTCATTAATTTTCCCGTTAATTAATTTTGGAAATTTCATTAGTTTTCCCGTTAATTAATTTGGAAATTTCATTAATTTTCCCGTTAATTAATTTTGGAAATTTCATTAATTTTCCCGTTAATTAATTTTGGAAATTTCATTAATTTTCCCGTTAATTAATTTTGGAAATTTCATTAATTTTCCCGTTAATTAATTTTGGAAATTTCATTAATTTTCCCGTTAATTAATTTTGGAAATTTCATTAATTTTCCCGTTAATTAATTTTGGAAATTTCATTAATTTTTCCGTTAATTAATTTTGGAAATTTCATTAATTTTCCCGTTAATTAATTTTGGAAATTTCATTAATTTTCCCGTTAATTAATTTTGGAAATTTCATTAATTTTCCAGTTATTTAATTTGGAAATTTCATTAATTTTCCCGTTAATTAATTTTGGAAATTTGCTACTACCTTTTTCTCTTTTAGATATTGAAATTTAAGAAATTTTACCAAATATGCAAACCATTCCGATATGATTGTAATAATTGGCTATTAGCATTCAGCCCTCTTTCAGAACATTTTCTTTTCTTCAAAATAGGAATGATTTGAAACGAGTTCTTAAATTGCAGCGCGTGCAGAATTAGTACAAGAATATTTATTTATTTGTTTAATTTCTTACTAAATTTTACAATCATAATAAATTATTACGTAATAATTAACATAATTACATAAATAATGGCAAATAAAAAGGGATGGTTTTTATGGAAACTTAAAAAAGTTTTCCACTTATTCAGGAAGAAAATTGTAAAAACACTTATATACTTCAGTTTAAGATGTTTAATTTCATTTTTATTTAATTCTCAGGAAATCTAGTCTTAAGACCTACAAGTTGTGAAAACAAATGATGCTTTAACATAACATGCAAAAACAGTTAATATAAACTAAATATGATTTTTTAAAATAATTATTTAAAAAATTTTTTTGTCAATGTTTTTAAATTTTTATATGTTAATATATCTAACAAAGTTCAATAAAAATGAAATTATAAGAAGAACATAACTATTTTAAAAACAAAGTGCAGTTATTGGAAAAAATTAAATGTTGTGTTACGGTTCGATTAAAATATAACAGAAAATACTATGATTTGGGAAAAGCTTTTTATTTTCACAATAGAATAAGCTTTTAACATTTTTTTAATTTATTAAATTGAGTGTGTAGTAAGCTTATTTTTAATATTTTATAACCACACCGACTTTTATCGTAATTAACGTTACATTAAAATAACTTACTTAAAATAAAAGTATCTAATAATAAATTATTAATAATTGGCTAATAAATAATTTATAATAGTTTTTAATTCATAGTAAACTGAAAAAAAATTGAATTATTCCTTTCTTTACTTATTTCCAATATCCCTTTCAAAAGTTAAACATTTCAAAATTTAATAACCGATATAATTTTTTTATTATATCGATTTGAGAGAAAGTGATTTAAACACGATAGAATTGTTCATGTAAGCAGTCATTCTTAGAGATTTAAATAAACATATTTCCTGTTTTAATTTAAAATCGATACATGAAACTCCGACTTTTTCGTTTTATTTTAAACAAATATTTGACTACGTCAATTACAAGATATTCATGAATATTAGTTTAGTTACTAGTTAAATGCCCGTTATCTCGACATTGTATCGTAGTTTTAAATAGGGGTACATTTGAAACATTCATTTGTTTGTCTTACATATAATAGTAATAGTTTACTAATTCCTTTAAAAATAGTTACTCTAAATCAAACGATAATTGCATGCACTTAAAGAGAATGTAATTTTCGAGATTTGATTTGAAAGTTATTTCTGATGGAAAACGTGATAGATTTTCGCAACTGATGCTGTTTTTTTGTTAAAATTTTAATTGATTTTAATCATTTATCTTTTTAAATAACAATTTGTTTTGTTAAAGAGCTTAATAAAACATATTTTTGCAAACTTTTGATTCTGTATTTAGAGTAAAAGCGAGAAAATTTCCACTAGTCTTATTTAAGAAAATACGTTTTTAATATTTATATATTATAATTCAGAGTTCAATTTATACCTTATTACCCAAAGTTTCTTTAGTAAAAAACTTCCTATTCACTTTAGGTGAAGATTATAAAATATATATATTTATTTTACCATAAAAAATGTTAGTTGATAAAATTTTTAAAACGTCTAGTTTTAATGTTATAAAAGCAGTGTTATAATTACATTAATTGTATTATAACACTGCTTTTATAGCATTATTAAATTAATTGTATCCAAATTTATTACTTTATGTGATTTTTATTTCCAAATTTACTATCTGATATTTATTACATTAATTGTATCCGAAGGATCAACATTCAGAAATTTAAACTTTTATTACTACCAATTTTAATTTTATAAACTTCATTTCCCATAATATTTAGGCAAATCTTTTTCTTGCAATTGATAAATCAATTCATGTTATTATTTTGATTTTATTTGCATAGATCCATATTATTTCTTTATATCCAATCTATTATTTTGTAGAGATAATGTATATCATCTTTTTAGTAATAAATAACGACTGAAAACAGCTCTTTTTAAATACCTTAATATAATTACAGCAACAAAAAAAAATTTCTAGATACAATGCAGTTGACGCTTGGTATTGGGGACTTGGTATTGACACTTGATATTCGTTTAAATGAAAACCAACGTAATAAAAAGAGGTTGTTATTATTATAAGCTCACAAAATTACCATCTATGTTAACTTCGAATTGAAAAAAAAATAGATTCAAAAACCTTGAATCCTAAATTACCTAGAATCCCTGACTGCTTAAAATTTCAGATTACCTAGAATCCCAGATTAATCCAAATTACCCAGATCTAAGAAGTCGTATCACTCTTTCTTCCTTCAAAGAGAATTCAAGTTATTTCACAATTAATATGCGGTAGCATCGAAAGAAATATTAGTTTAAATAATATCATTGAAGTTTATGCTAGACATACTTAATAAATATTGAAACTTTCTTTTGGAATGATTTTCCTGAAAAGAAAAAGTAGAAGTAAGTTTCGATGGCTATATAGGGATCAATGGTTAATTGGGAAGTACGATTCGGGATTAAGTTACGAAAAAAGTACCAACACTCAGTGTACCAATACTTTTCCCCATAAAATCTCTTTTTACTGTAATGTTTTACGGTACAAAAAATTTATTTTATCTTAATTTTAACAGTAATATTTACTGAAAAATCACGCTATAATGAAATAAAAAGAAATTCTGTAAAAAAATACGATATAAAACGGTAAAAAGGATTTTATGGATCTTTAATTCAGGTGCCAATACTTGATTTATTCCGTAATTTATTTCAGTGAATGTACTCTTGAAAAATAAAACTGCACTTAAAGCATCGGTCGTAATAGATATCCTACTAAAGAGTATAGACTGCATTTATTATATCTAATTTTTAGTGTTATTTGTAAAAAAAAAAAAAAAAAAAAATACAAATACATGCTGATAATGTTTTTCTAAAATGAAATCTAAAAATATAAGCTGTTTAGAAAGATGGATAAAAAATAGCTTTTTAAGTAACACAACATAAATACAGGATTCACATTTTAACTTTGACGTATTCATATTAACTTCTCACAGCATGCTGTACGTTATAAGCACAAAATATTTAAAACATGTCCATAGGCATATGAAAGTTGGCGAGATCTCAAAATATTTTGCATACACCTATTTATCTGTCAGTTACGGATGAATGAAAATGATGCATCTTCACAACCAGAAAATGGCGTTTAGTCGCCAAGTAATGGACCCTTTCAACCACACCTGTCAAAGCAATAAATCCCAACTCTTTTGAAGACTGTTCTTGGAATGGATATTTTCATTCGCAACATTGTATGCACAAATAAATTGTATTGTTTCATTATGTTTTTCGATGCAGTTTGTTGGTAGCTTGGGAAATCGAATTTAAGTTGTAACATTTATTACTAATTAAATTCTATAGTTATACTATTGGATACTTATAGAAATGGTGTGCCGAGAAAAAAGTTTTGGTAAAATTACAGTGTGCCATTTCTGATATAAAAGAAAATCCTGGTTAATTAATCCAAAGTATATGGTATTTAAACCATTTATTTGGTAATATTTCCGTTTATGATAACGGTTATCCGGAAATTCTGGTTTTAAAAATTATAGTTCTTGTTACGACACATTAAATAAAAAAATACAAAACAGAAAAATAAATTTAATCGAAAAAGTGATTTTCATGCTATGCTGCTGGAAGGTATCATGATGAAATTGCCAAATTTTAGCGCATTTACCGAATTTTATCACACATTATAAAACTATATATTATTCTTAATTTTGCCTACAACATTATGAAAACGTTTCGGTAAAAAATACTGACTTTTTCCTGATGTCGTAGAGCTAGAAGCACGGTAAAATTTACCCTATTATGGAAGTTTAACGTCTCAGTGTGTTGTCCACAATATCTTTTAAACTTGTTGTAATTTTAATACAGTGTCACATGGAATTCTAATATTTAGAGAAATAATGTTTCTGGAACTTAATTACCTTATATTGTGATACAACTTAAAAATAAAAACAGTGTTCAAGTTGAAAATTATTAATTTAGCAGTAATTTTGCATTAGTTTACGGTTGAGTTTTTTGAAATTTTATTTCTATATGAAGAGAATTGTTTTTATTAACCTGTTGTTACACATTTTATTGTAAGAAAAATCTTAAAATAAGCTAATTACTTTTAAAATTTTTCATTTATCATGAAAAAAAGAAACAAAATTGTGACAAAAATTTTCGCTTTCATATTTTATTTTAATAAAAAAGAAAAAAAACTTTTAGCTCGTTGAGGCAATTTTCACACATATATTTCCTCAACGACGAACCATAATATGGTTCATATTTCAACATTAAGTATAAAAACATCTGAGCGTAGTATTGATATTTTAAGAAGTTCAATAATGGAAATACAAGGAATTAATCATTTGAAAGCAGTGTCTAGATTATTTATATAACAGTATCTAGATTGTGGTGAAAATTGGAAATTTATTTATCTTGATACCTTTGGGCATGGCATAAAAATCATCATTTTGTTCGGTTATATTTGTATTTCACTAATGTGTGGTAATTAAAGCGACAATTTTGAAAACTAGAATTTCTGGTAAATCAATACCATGTAAACGGAAAAATTAACAAATAAAAGGTTTAAATACCGTATATTTGGGTTTTATTAATCCGAATTAATTACGTTTTCTTTTTCAGAAATGTCATGAACATACTGTACGGTAATTTTACCAAATTTTTTTCTCTGTGTAATTATTGCAACAATGTCATACTGAAATATGCATAAAAATTTTCCTAACATTTAAAAACAAAAATAATCTCTTATTTAATCTTTTTTTCGAAAAACAAAAATCATTAATATAATCTATATTTTTTAAACCCTAGCCTTGAAATGAGTGCAGAATAGAATCTATTTTTAGAGATTCCCTCCACATCTGCCTAACACATTAGCATAGAATTCGAAAACCGTTATATGTTTACTGATGTTCTGGATTTCATTAAAATTCTTCATTATTTCACACGCCTTCTTTTCCGCCTACGCATATGAATGCGTAAGACTAAAAAGGAGCCTTGGCATTAAATTTAAACAATTAATAGCCAATACATGGATTCCTTAATTTTCCTTGGCGAAAAACAATGCTAACGTACGCATGATACTCGCATTTTTGATTTCTTGTTGAATGGAGATGTCCTGTTAGGCGTAGCCCTGCAGCGTTCCCCTTCCCGGCCATTTTCCAAATTATGATTCGATAATGTATATTTTTTATTAAAAATTAAGATTAATCCTTACTTTGGAGCTCAACATAAATTTAAAAAATAAAGCATTTTTATTTATTATAATTTGATTCTTTATTAAGCAAGTTACGGATTTTGTTAAATAATTACTTGTCGACATCACTCCGGAATAAAATATGGACAATTGGAAATACATCAAACAACCTCTTCAACAAATAGTAATTTCATCTAGCACTAAACCTTTTTCTGGATGGTCAACATTTTAATTATTAAAATGTTACTTATGAGAGAAGCAATCTAATAATTGTTACTAAGGAAGGTTCGTAATTAATGGGGAACTTACTTAAAATTATTAACTGAATATTTAACCGATTATTAACTAACTCTGAAAAAACAATTCAATTAATTCAATTAAGAAAGGAGCTTTAAATTGAAGTGGAAATTCCATTCTTTAAATAAATTAATTCTATTTTTAATATATACACTTTTCTTCTAATGTGAAATATATGAACGATGTAGTTATTACTACTAAAAAATAATTAAATGATTGATTACTGTGGTACTAAGGAGGGGATAAACGAGGTAGTCACTGTAAATAAAGTAGGAACGTAATATCAATGAACCTAATTATTAGCTTTATTATTATTTAATTATTAAGGAAATAAAGAATGACATTATAGCAACCAACGAATGAACTTAAAAATTAAAAAATTCAATTTTCAATTTTGATAATCAGTTTTGTTTTGAAGTATACTTATACATGCTTTATTTTATGATGAAAATAACGAAGAATGAGACATAAATCTTTATGGATTTTTTGGGTTTGAATTTATTATAAAATGTAAGTTTTTGAGCTCTGTGCCGAGCTGCTTATCTTGAATTATTTAGGTATCAGTAAAATTATGAATACGTGACTTATTTTTATGGTTCCGAATTTTTAAATATTTGAAAACCGTTATCTCTTGTTATGTAAATACCCCCAGCATATTGAAATTCTACATTAAGAATACAGAATGAATATATTGAAATTAATCTTCGAATTTCATACAATTTGTAAATTATCTTTGTAAAATAATTTTTTACCTAAAATGTTTTATAATTTTTTTTAATAAAAAATCTTCTAAGATTCTTACTTTTATATTTATTTAGAGTAGCTTCATTTACCCAGAAATTGTGTATTAAGCAATTTTGGTGTATTAAGCAATTTTGTAAAATTTTGAATATTGCTTAGGCGTTTAATTATAAAATTGTGCAATAATATATTAAAGTTTACCCACATTCGGGTGTGATACGAAATTTTTCAAATTCTTAGTCTATAAGATTCAAAATTCTTAGTCGATAATGACTTACATACTTGATAATTTTTTTCTCAAATTAATAAAGAAGTATTTAGGTCTTTCGGAATAAGTCTGAAGTTTTAATTTTGATAGATAAAAATGTGAAATTTAAACATTTTAAACTTAAGAATAAAAAAAAACAACTTTAAGTTAAGTTCAAAAAAAGGGAAGTTACAGTAAAACAAATTATAATGAGATGTAACATTGTAGTCTAAGAATGTACATTAAAACTATATTTTTCATTAAAAAATACACAGGATTTCAGTTGAATCATTTGAAAAGAATTTTAAATAGGTTGTATAGATTTAGATTTTCGTATGACTTAAATGAAAGCATTCTTTTACTTAATCGTATATTTAGACAATTTTTTAAAGTAAATTCTAGTTTATATTAAACCTTTTATGTAAATTCCGTGAGACCTAAATAAGAACTTTAGTTTTCATAATTGAATATTTAGGTAAGATTTTACATTTATTCGGGATTGGATTAAAGCTTTCATGTAGATTCTACAAGGCTGAATTGAAAATCTTTGTTTTCATTATCGAATCTTGAGATAGAGATATCTAATCTGTAGATAAAATTGTCAAACAGATTCTAAGTTGGATTAAAGCTTTCATGTAGATTCTACGAGGCTGAATTGAAAATCTTTGTTTTCATTATCGAATCTTGAGATAGAGATATCTAATCTGTAGATAAAATTGTCAAACAGATTCTAGGTTGGATTAAAGCTTTCATGTAGATTCTACGAGGCTGAATTGAAAATCTTTGTTTTCATTATCGAATCTTGAGATAGAGATATCTAACCTGTAGATAAAATTGTCAAACAGATTCTAGGATGGATTAAAGCTTTCATGTAGATTCTACGAAGCTGAATTGAAATTCTTTGTTTTCATTATCGAATCTTGAGATAGAGATATCTAATCTGTAGATAAAATTGTCAAACAGATTCTAGGTTGTATTAAAGCTTTCATGTAGATTCTACGAGGCTGAATTGAAAATCTTTGTTTTCATTATCGAATCTTGAGATAGAGATATCTAATCTGTAGATAAAATTGTCAAACAGATTCTAAGTTGGATTAAAGCTTTCATGTAGATTCTACGAGGCTGAATTGAAAATCTTTGTTTTCATTATCGAATCTTGAGATAGAGATATCTAATCTGTAGATAAAATTGTCAAACAGATTCTAGGTTGGATTAAAGCTTTCATGTAGATTCCACGAGGCTGAATTGAAAATCTTTGTTTTCATTATCGAATCTTGAGATAGAGATATCTAATCTGTAGATAAAATTGTCAAACAGATTCTAAGTTGGATTAAAGCTTTCATGTAGATTCTACGAGGCTGAATTGAAAATCTTTCTTTTCATTATCGAATCTTGAGATAGAGATATCTAATCTGTAGATAAAATTGTCAAACAGATTCTAGGTTGGATTAAAGTTTTCATGTAGATTCTACGAGGCTGAATTGAAAATCTTTGTTTTCATTATCGAATCTTGAGATAGAGATATCTAACCTGTAGATAAAATTGTCAAACAGATTCTAGGTTGGATTAAAGCTTTCATGTAGATTCTACGAAGCTGAATTGAAAATCTTTGTTTTCATTATCGAATCTTGAGATAGAGATATCTAATCTGTAGATAAAATTGTCAAACAGATTCTAGGTTGGATTAAAGCTTTCATGCAGATTTCATTTAACTTATATATACTTGGTAAATATTTTTTATCCATTTGAAATTTTATATTTCTAAAAAAATATTTCGATACATGCCTTGATATAAATTAGCATACAAAATCTTTTGAATGTTAAACTGTATACGCACAAATACTATAAATATTTTGTTATAATAAGCACTAAGGTTTTAATCAAGTTTACTTTTAAGAGAATTTGAAAACCAATAAATTTTTTTTTTATTAAGTGCAAGCAGTTTCTAATTTTTTTCTTGGCTGTTTCATATAATAAAAAAATAAAAAGTCTTGCACATCTTTGATGAAACTTTAAAATTTTTTAACTTTGAACAAAATATATGGTAAGAATTTGGTATAGAATTTATCTTTTTAATTTTTGTAGTTATTGAGAATATAGTGTTTGAATAATAACAGTGTAACAAAAATAGAATCTTTCCTTTTAATATATAAAAATTTAAAAACTTATTAAATTAAAATAGCATTTCTTCAATTATTTTTAAAACATAATCAAATGTAGTCTTAAAATATTTTCGAATTTCTTAAATATAAACAAAAATAAATCAACTAAGAAATATATATTGAAAATTTCATACAATTACCTTTTAAACCTTATTTTGTTTTAGTACTTTAAAATTGGGAAAAAAAATCAGGAAAAATTAATCATTAAGAAAAATGCAGCTTTGTCGTATCTTGATAATATAAAATATTATTTTTTTCAAATAATATAAAGATGGTAATGAAAGTTGACAAGTTAGGAGGGCTCTAAAATAGGTGCTCATTCTCAAGACTTGTAAGATGTGAATGGCATGTTTTATATCGCTTGCTTAGTTGAAATAAAAACACCACTTGAAAAAGAATCAATAGCAATATATTTTTTCACGCGAAAATAGAATTTTTTAAAAATCGAGTCTTATCTTACTATTTAGTTGAGATAATAATATAATTTTTTCATCATTTGAAAGAGATAAGTCTAGATTTTTAAGTCATAAAAAATCTCATTTCTTTGTTTTTCGACCAGCTTAAAAGTTATAAGAATTGTTAAAGATATTAATAAAAATGAATAAAGCAAAAGAAAGAGAATAAAACACAATTAGAGTTATAGAAACAGACATATTGTAGTTTCGAATAAATAGGAACTATAGTTTTTTTTTTTCATTTTTAAGCTTTTATTTGTGTTTTTTTTTTTTGTTTTTTTGTTTTGCTTTATTTTAAGTAGCAAAAAGTATACCATATCCTCTTTCGGAGTAATCAAAGTGATTTTAAGTAAAGATTTATTTTAACGAAACAAAATATTACTAATTATAGTAACTAGAAAAAAGTTTGGCAAATTACGTTCTTCCGTCTACAATGCTTAGTTGTCAGTTATTGTTTTTTATTTATAATCCTTTGGAGAAGTAAAATTGTTATTTCTTATAATATAAGATTTTGCTTTCCGTTTTAACCTTCATATATCAGTGGCAATTTCTGTTTTGGTATTCCCGAAGGTTGGCCAAATAAGTCATAAAAGTCTATTAGTAGCAAATATATTTTTCTACTGGAGCTAATTTTCTTAAATTATGCTATTTATTCTCGTTTTAATTGTCTCTCAAGAGATGTTTAAATTTAGAATATTTCCAATCAATTATTTTTGTTTTCAGTGCTCTTAAAGGCCTGATTAGTTTTGAACAAATAATTAGCTTATTTTTTCTTCCATTTTTATGACAACTGCATATTACTGTATGGTTCGGTAGTAAATCTTATGGCACATAATTTTAGTTAATTTGTGCCAATAAAATTCTGAATTTTTTGATAATTTAGTAATAAAGGAAATTTGACTTTTACATATTTGATTGATTTTATTCATCATGTTTACCTATTGATAGTTATTTATTATTTATAAATTATCAAATTATTTTACTCCTTGCGTGTTAAAATTTATCTATTTATCAATGCAATTATTGAACTGATATACTTTTAACAAATGCATATATTTTCAAGCAAAATTTACATTTAATTTCCTTTATTGATAGGCAGTTTTGCAACAGCCGTTTATCAAGTAATCTGCTGAGTACAGATTATAATATATAGTAACAACTATATATATATATATATATATATATATATTAAGAACTCTACTTATTGTTTTATTGTTTTGCTATATATTTACGTTATATCAGGGATAAACATTCAGTTGATTTCAGTGAGTTTGTTTTAAATTCTCTGACTGATATAAGCACTTACATATAAACAGTATATTTTTTTACGATTAAAAAAGCTCTCTCTCAAATGACCTTCCTGTGTATATAAATGTAATCGAGGCATCATTTTTACTTTTTTTCGAGATTTATCTTTCTAAAAAACATGCTCTATAACATCAATTAAATTTAGATTCCATAGCCCAACTGATTTAACATTATTAAGGCCCATTAAGAGCATTTTGAGAATCCATTAGGAAAATTTTCAGATACAGTTCTTTAAAAATTGCTGCAAAATTATTCATTATAAATTTTTTTTTCTGTGATAAGGAAGACTGTTATTACTAGATAGCACAATTATTTGATATTTCAAATTAAGTTAGTTAATTTAAATTGCAGCAAAGTGATTTTATAGTAGATTTATATAACAAATTATGTTTTTTTTAGAAATAAATTTTAGGGATAGTTTTAAAAGTGAATAATAAGCTTATAAAAACTATTTTCCCTTCAAAATTTTGAAAGAATTTATTATTTTGTTAATATTTAAAAAAAAAAAAAAAAACTGAATAATTTTTAATGTATTGTGCGATTTCCAGAATAAACAGAAGTGAGTTAAAAGGCTTATGTAAAAATTTTCTCTTAGTTGGCCAGTCTATTCAACACTTTTTGAAACATTGGAAAATAATTTACCAGATTTCTATAGCGTTTTTGTTTCATTAATTTGTGACACCTAATGTTGACACTTTTTAAACTTCAATTTTGGGCAAGGATTTTAAGAACATACTTTAAGGTTGGTGATTGCAATTTGTATAATTTCGGTTTATTGTTCTACTTGTTAAAGCTAAAATAAGTAGCAAACAACTACGCATAGTCCCAAATATAACAATTATTAACCTTTTTTAAAAAATTTTTAGGGTCCATTACGGCCTTACTACAAGGTCTTCAATTGTATCTGACTTACAAAAAAATGATTAATTTCAATAATAATAAAAAATGATATATTTCAATAATAAATGAAAATGAACCATAATTGAAAATAAACCAAAAAGGAAAATTAACCATATATGATCAGCAGATCACTACACTTAGAAACATATTTTAGATATTTTGTGAAAATATGTCCTTCATTTGAACTTAACATTCCTTAAGAATAGCGATACACCAACCTTATTGGAATATCTACAATGAATGCATCTAAAACTATTCTCTGTTCTCCATATTTTTTCTCTTATCGCCTACCAGAAACCAGATCACATACAATTACTATATGTCGCGGCGTTACCAGACGTCAAGGGGCGTAATAAAGTAGTCCCTGAACAGACTAGTCCGCAACTCTTCTCTATGGAACAATAACCTTCTACAAAATTTGGATGCAACCCAAAGGGACCGAAACCACATTGGAAACATATAAATGGATTTAAGCTAAAAGGTTTTACCGTATTATTGCTCACAAGATTACTCACGTTGTATATTCGCATTTCTTTATTAAATTTTTTTTTCAGTTCTGCAGCGATAGAGCAACGACAATTTTCCCAATTAGTTTTTCTTTTCCATTTTTCTGAGTTCTTTTCGTTTATTTTGTTATTCTTTCAACCCTAAGGACACTTTGGTGATTACGATATGAATGCGTTTTTTCCGTTATTCTTGTCTTTTAATTTAAATTTTGGAAAAAGTGACTACAATATGGTCTTACTTTTTCGAATGATAGTTTTTCGTATTCAGATAGATTGAATAAATGGTTTTTTTGTATAATTTAATCTTTTCACAATTTAACTAATCAAGACAAAATTGTATTTCTAGTTTTTTGATGAAATGGAAGAAGAGTAATACAAATAATTTTTTACTTCGTCAATTTCTAAAAATATCCTAATTATAATTCCATTTAAGCTCATTAGTGTATTTATTCGTTTAATTAAATGATATTTTCATTGCATAAAGATACAAACCTAATTAGTACAAATAAAATTTGTTCAAACTAAAAAAAAGATTTTTTTTCTTTTTCTGTGTCTTTATATTTTAAGCTTGTAACGCTTTTAAACAAATATCTAATTTCAAATTTTTTTAGGTTTATTTTTAATTTGAATTGCTAAAGTAATTTTTTTTTACAAATGATACGTATGTCGTAATACAGAATAAATGAAGAAAATATGTTTGATGTTGGGAAAAGAAAAAAAGCTTTTATTAAGGGATTTGTAAAAATACAATGTTATGTTTCTAACATACTGTAAATAAAAAGGATGAGTCGGGGGATGATAAGAGTATGGGGGAGATGGGCACACTTTACAATTTCTATTATTTGGCGTAGAAGATGACAACATAGTCGGCGAAAAAGAAAAAAAAAAGAATAGATAAGTTATACATGTGCTTATCAATGCAAAAAAGTATTTATGAAAAACATTGGATAGCTTTAAAAAACACCAAAAAGGGCCAGGATAGTCTGGTCGGTAGGGCTCTGGTCTCATGTCCAAGAGTTCGTGGGCTCGATCCATGCCGGCCAATGACTCCCCGTGTAGTTAATGGTAATTGATGCACGTTAAATCTGTCGAGTCGCAAAGTCCTCCATGTTCCCCTAACAAATCAAAACCTCTGGGGGTACTGAGTTTTCTTGTCTTCTGGTCTGATACCAGGAGTTTCCTTGTCTTCTGGATTGGTTTAAAATTGGAAGGCTACGGAGGCGAAGATTAGAAGTCGTAAACCCAAAATTGGGTCGGCTGTTCAACGACGGATATAAAATTAAAAGCAAATATAAAAAACAACACCAAAGAGCCACGATGGCTCAGGGGAACGAGTGTTTGCCTTCCAGCGAGGTGAACCAGGTTCGAATCCCAGCGATGACTGGTGGATACGAATTCTTCATCCGGCTAGCTCCGACCACAGTGCTGATGTGAAATATCCTCAGTGGTAGACGGATTATGGGTCATCAGGCTAACCTTTGGAGGTTCTCGCGGTCTTATACTCCGTGTAACGCAAATGCGGGTTAATTTCATCGAAAAGTCCTCTACGAAAGCAAATTTCTCCCGATACTTGTTCCAGGAGTTTCCTTGTCTTCTGGATCGAGTTCAAAATTACAAGGCTACGGAGTTGAGCATTAGTATTCGTGAACCCAAAAAATTGGGTCGGCTGTTCAACGACGGTTATAAAAAAACAACAACACCAAATTGCAAAAAAAAATTTCATTCAGTTGACTAAATTCTAATGACATTAGACAATGTATAGGTGACAAACAATTTAATGTTTGAAGTATTATGCTGAGATTGTCGGTTACCACGTAGTTGTAGATTGCTATTGATGGCGTGATTTACTCAATTTTAAGATGTTCAGTGCCAGTCTCATTAAAATAAGTTACTATATTACTGTGATACACATTGCAGGAACCATTTTTGCTTTATAGAAGATAAAGCCCGTGAACAACATTATTATCTCGAATGGAAGATGAAGTAAAAATAGGGAATTTGTTTTGATAAAAATGAAAATGAATTTACTGGAAACTCAAAAAACTCAAAAAAAAAAAAAAAAAAAAAAAAAAAAAAAAAAACTCGGAACTTAAATCTCAAAATGGGGTAGACTGTTATAAGATGTATATAAAATAGGATTATGGATTGAATCTCAAACCTGTATTAATTATTGATGTGTTCTGTGGACGAAGGTCACAAGCAATTAATTAGTCATCTTTGCAGGTGCTCATCTTTTACAAACATTTCACCTTTAATTTTATCAATATCTTTAACACAACAGCCATGGGAGCGTCTTGGCCTTCCCCAGAACAATAATTCTGGCATTCGCAAATTCACGTTTATAGAGCCAAGTTATCGTAGTTTTGGACATAGTTTAGTCGCTCTAGTTGTTTCTAAATGGCAAATATGTCAAGCAAATCTTATTCTGTTTAACTTAAAAAAATTTTATTACATTTATGACTTCATAATTTTTGTAAATTTTTCTCCGTTCGAATTCATTTTTAATTGTATTTATTTTATATTTTAAAGCCAAATAATTTATAAAGATTTAAAAAATAAACTCTTATTTGAAAAACTTTATTCATTTGAAAAGGATTGAATATAAATGTGGTTGTTTTAGTATTTTATTTTTGGTTTTCAACTTTTTTCCTATTTATGGATTTTTTACAGTTCTAAAAACTTCTAATAACTGAAGTTTTTCTTTTATTTCCTTTCCTTTCTATAAAAGAAACAGCCGTCATGTCTGCTTCTATTGTAGAAAAATAGATATTTTTCTGTTCATTTCTATAATACTGTGGAAAAAATAAACTTAAGCTAAAAATAGCTTTACTTTTAATTTAAGTTTCTTCAATAATTGCAAAATATGACTTGAAAAAAATGAAAAATGTTTTCGAAACATAGCTAAATGATGGTTGACAGGAGGGTTTTCATTTATCCTCTCTCCATTTTTTCTTTTCTTAATATGAACGTTTTTCATCCTTTCTTCCCTTCTATTTTCTTGAAAAAATTCCTGGACTTAAAAACTTTTTTACCTAAATGATCCTTTTTGAAAATGAAGGGATACCATTCTTCTTACAAATAATTCATGTTTTTGGGTGAATGAGAAAATCTAAATAATGAGAAAAATTGTGGTTGAAAGTATGTGAGACAAATAAAAATTCTCGGTTTCACAATTTTGCGAAATATTTTAATTACAAATCTTTATGACAGATTGAAATAAACAAAAAATAAATTAAATTGATGACACAAGTTGTAAAAATTCGTTTTGCAACAAAATTTTAAAATAGAGAAATTCCAAAATAAAAAAATAATTTTGATAAATAAAATGGCAAAGCAAACTAAGAAATAAAATAATCCTAATTAGGAGAACCAGTTTCGAATCTAAGCCATAGCTGGTCGATAAGAATTCCGCTCCCGGCTCGCATCGACCACAGAGCTGACGTATAATATCCTTAGTAGTGCACGGACCATGGGTTAAAGTCTCCAGCCGTCAAGCCAACCATGAGAGGTTTCCGTGGTTTTCTTCTCCGTTTAACGCAAATGCGGGTGGTTCGTTCCATCTAAAATTCCACTACGAAGGCAAATTTCTCCCAAAACGTGATACAGAAGTTTCCTTGTCGTCTGGATTGAGTTCAAAATCACAAACATACGGCGTTGAACATTGGTATTCACTAACTCAAAACTGGGTCGGCTGTTTAACGACGATTTTAAAATAAAATAGGATAAAGACGTTAAGAAAGAAAAGTGCCACTTAATATTTTTTATTAATAAAAAGTAAGAGGAAAGATATATTTCTAAGAACTATGACAGTTTGAAGAAAAGGGGATTGAATTCCAAAACTGTATTTTTTATTGGTGCCATGAATCCTGTGCTGAGGACGAAGTTCTCAAAAGTGGTCATCTTTGTAGTTGCCTATGCTCTACAAGCATTGCATTTTCGTTATTATCATTATCATTAACATAAAAATAAACTTAAGTGGAAAATAGCTTTACTTTTAATTTAAGTTTCGTCAATGATTGCAGAATATGACTTGAAAAAAAAAAAAATGAAAAATGTTTTCGAAACATAGTTAAGTTATCGTTGACAAGAGTGTTTTATTTATCCTCTTAATTTTTTTTCTCCCCTGAATATAGGTTTTTTTCTTCCCTCCTTCCTCTTTTTTTTCTTTAAGAAAAACCTTGACTTTAATTATTTTTGCCTGAATGATCCTTTTTGTAAATGAAGGGATAAAAAAATCGTTACACAAATAATGTATGTTTTTGGTGAATGAGAAAAGTAAAATAACGAGAATTAACGGTTTTTGGTTTTACAATATTGTAAAAAAATTTTATTACAAAACTCTGTGACAGATTGAAACCAAAAATGAAGCAAATTAATGACACTTGTAAAAATTCTTTTTTCAAAGAAATTTTGAAATAGAGAAATTTTTGTATTCTACGAGATTGATTGTTTTCTTACAACGTCTCCCAATGAGGTGAACAGGGTTCAAGATACGCGGCTCACACTGACCACGGTGCTGACGTAAAATATCCTCAGTGGTGGATGGATCACGGATTAGTTCTCATTGCCGTCAGGTAAACCGTGGGAGGTTTTCGCTTCTTTCCTCTCATTGTAAAGCAAATGCGGGTTCCATCAAAAAGTGCTCAATGAAAGCAAATTTCTCTCAATACTTCATCCAGGAGTTCCCTTGTCTTCTGGACTGGGTTCAAAACTACAAGGCTGCGGAGTTCAACATTGTTAGTCGTAAACCCAAAAATTTGTTCGACTGTTCACTGACGGTTATAAAGTAAAACATCTTTTATATATTTATTTTATTTGACCGTCTCATTTTCTTTATTTTTAGCTATTATCAGCAAAATTTATTTATAATGTGAAATAACTTTGCACGATTTACTTACTCTTGAGAGGTGTTTATAAAGATATTTTGGCAATAATTTTTTGGGGCTAGACACGTTTTGATTCATTCTTTACTTTAAAAGTTAACTGTATGCAATTTGTTTCTTATTCAAATTTCGTTTTACAAGAACTATTTAATTGGCAATACCAACTACATACACTATGAGAATTTTGACCAATATCCTTCAAATTTCTAAATATATATAATATCCTCGTCCCCTAAATATAATACCGTTTATACATTATACGAAGAAACAATATTGTTATAAAATTTCCGTACTGTATGATAATGACATTTCTGGTAAAAAAAAAATATATATTCCAGTAATAAAATCCCAAATATACTGTATTTAAAACATTTATTTGATAATTTTTCCGTTTATATGATAACAATTTGGCAGAAATTCTGGTTGTGAAAATTAGAATTCTTATTACCACACAGTTAGTAAAAATTAAAAAACTGAAATGGAAATTTAACCAAACAAATGATTTTCATGCCATGTTCTTAACTATCATGATAAAATTAATAATTTTATCACATTTAACAAATTTTATTATAATTGCCATTCTATAAAACCATATTTTATTGTTAATTTTACCAAAATACCAAAGCTCTTTAGTAAAAATTACCAACCTGGCAGTTTTGACGATATATCTTTTATCAGCGCATCATGCAAAATAAAAATGACGTAATTAAAATAAATTGAAATCTGTAGTTAAGAAGGATTGACGAAAGGAGCAAGCAAAATAATTCTTCTCAAATTTAATTATATGATATTAAGATTCAGTTTGAAGGGAAACACGGTTTAAATTGAGACTTTCTTCATGTTTCAGTTGATTTGCTCTATATTGTGGTGCTGATATTATAGTGTAGAGTTGAACTTTGTTTTCTGAGAGTGCAAAATGCCAATTTCAAATAAGTATTAAAATTATAGTGTAGTTAGCACAAGTTTAATGTTAAGAGCTAATTTTAACATTTTTATTTATTTAAAAAGAGTTTAAAACTCAGCACGGAATTAAATTCTAGGTTTAATAAATTTGTTTTAAAATGGTTGTCATTACGGTGACATATAAATCATAAGAATATTTGTCACGAAATGTTTGAAAATTGGAAACTGTGCACTTAAAATACGTACGTAATCATCAAACTATTATTTTCATTCAGCAAAAAGTTTTTATAAAATATATGTAAAAATTTTTTTATAAGTAGGGGAGAGTGGGGTCAATTGTAAAATTTTTTACTTAACTATTTTTAACTAACAAAAAATCCAATATATTATTAGTATTAATTGACAGACGAGTAAAGTAGACTATCCTCTACTAGAAAAAAAAATAAATACCTTATTTTAAATGTTATTATATTAGTTATTAACAATTTTTGACAGTCGTGTACTTGTTACAATTGTCCCCACTTGCGGGGTCAATTGTAACAGTTCATAAATTCAACTAAAACATAGTTAATTATACATATTATCATAGTTGTGATATATTTTTTTATTGATCAAAATAGTAGTGATATTTTAGGAGTAAAAATAATAATGAGCAGAGGCCTAAAGGGTTAACTTTTAACTTTAAGTGTTTAAAAATTTTAATTTATGCTGTGAAAGGTGACAAATAAAATAATGCACATGCAACATAATATAAATGATATAGGAAACTATTGGTGGTTCTTAAAGAGTTAAGTAATGGTTTGTAAACATAAGATTATTTATTTTCAGCTGTTACATTCGTCCCTCTACTTATTGTTACAATCGTCCCCAAGACGCCATTTCAGCTTCATTTGTTAAAAACAATGCTAGTTAATTAACAAAACGAATTTTTTGTTTTTTGAAATGTTAATTAAGGTGTCCACTTACATATTCGGTTAATAATTTTTATTTGTTTAAACAAAATTACTTTGTTACAATATAATATTCTAATACTAAAAAAAGTACTTACGTAGCGTGAAAATATCTTTTGTGATGTAACTCTTTCAAAAGTACATAAAAATGGTTGCCAGCAGGGGTATACATGTAGATTTATTAAATACACCTTGTGCGCCACCTAGGAACCAAATCTAGAACCCGACACTCGAAATTTTTTCTATGTTACAATCGTACCCTGTTACAATTGACCCCACTCTCCCCTACTGAATGATGTATCTTATTCTGCAGATGAATCGGATTGAAATTTTTTACAGATATTTTTTTTTTAGTTTAGAAAACTATAATTTTGAGTTTAGTTATTGTCAATTAATAAACTATTACAGACTTGAATTTTTACTTTAACTTTGTAGCCAAGTTTTATTCGCTCCTGCAAACAATGTCCTAAAAGGTTGCTTTGAAACTTTTTCACCTTAATCAGAAATTTACATTTTGCGTTTTAAAAGTCTTAACTTTAGAAATGAGATTATGCTACTTGAATGGATTATGGATTATGGATGGATTATGAATACCAAAAGCTCTGGCATAACCCTAAATTTCACAAACATTTTTAAAATAAAATTTCCTTATTTGAATTAAACAAAAAAAATCTTTTGAAATTTATGTTTAGAGATGCATATTATTATTGCTCTTTTAAGCATATTGTACGGGATTCTTCAAACTGTTATTTGTTATTGATTCCTTAACATTTTTTTGTGCAATTCTTTTACGTCCTCTTTTGGCGCAACCTTACAATTTAAAAAATCTATATTTCCATGACCAAAGTAAAAGAGTCAGAAATTTCTACACTATTTTTTATCCCTAAACACTAAGTTTAAAGAAATAAGACCATTTTTATGCGTGTGGATCTACTATATATAATTTCAAACTTTTTTAAACTTAAATTTTATTTCAATAAGTAAAATCTTCAAGATAAAAACATTTTAAGATTTTCTTCATTCTGAGGAACTAGAACTGCGTAGCTCAGGAAACAGAGAGCTTTCTTCTAGGCTGTAACCCAGATTTGAATTCCAGGGATGAGGTGACCCAGGTTTGAATCCCAGCGTTGACTGGTCGAGCTAATGCTGTTCTTGGTTCACGCCGATATAATGGCATAATGGTGACATAGTTATTTAATAGATTCAAAAATAAATAAATAACGTAGTTTGTTTATTAAAATAACAGTAGGGGAGAGTGGGGTCAATTGTAACATTTTTTACTTAACTATTTTTAACTAACAAAAAATCCAATATATTATTAGTATTAATTGACAGACGAGTAAAGTAGACTATCCTCTACTAGAAAAACAATACCTTAATTTAAATGTTATTATATTAGTTATTAAAAATTTTTGACAGTCGTGCACTTGTTACAATTGTCCCCATTTACGGGGTCAATTGTAACAGTTCATAAATTCAACTAAAACATAGTTAGTTATACATATTATCATAGTTGTGATATATTTTTTATTGATCAAAATAGTAGTGACATTTTAGGAGTAAAAATAATAATGAGCAGAGACCTAAAGGGTTAAACTTTTAACTTTAAGGGATTAAAAATTTTTAATTTATGCTGTGAAAGGTGACAAATAAAATAATGCACATGCAACATAATATAAATGATATAAGAAACTATTGGTGGTTCTTAAAGAGTTAATTAATGGTTTGTAAACATAAGATTATTTATTTTCAGCTGTTGCATTCGTCCCTTTATTTATTGTTACAATCGTCCCCAAGACGCCATTTCAGCTTCATTTGTTAAAAACAATGCTAGTTAATGAACAAAACTAATATATTTTTTTGAAATGTTAATTAAGGTGTCCACTTACATATTCGGTTAATAATTTTTATTTGTTTAAACAAAATTACTTTGTTACAATATAATATTCTAATATTAAAAAAAGTACTTACGTAGCGTGAAAATATCTTTTGTGATGTAACTCTTTCAAAAGTACATAAAAATGGTTGCCAGCAGGGGTGTACATGTAGATTTATTAAATACACCTTGTGCGCCACCTAGGAACCAAATCTAGAATCCGACACTCGAAATTTTTTCTATGTTACAATCGTACCCTGTTACAATTGACCCCACTCTCCCCTACTGAATGATGTATCTTATTCTGCAGATGAATCGGATTGAAATTTTTTACAGATATTTTTTTTTTAGTTTAGAAAACTATAATTTTGAGTTTAGTTATTGTCAATTAATAAACTATTACAGACTTGAATTTTTACTTTAAATTTGTAGCCAAGTTTTATTCGCTCCTGCAAACAATGTCCTAAAAGGTTGCTTTGAAACTTTTTCACCTTAATCAGAAATTTACATTTTGCGTTTTAAAAGTCTTAACTTTAGAAATGAGATTATGCTACTTGAATGGATTATGGATTATGGATGGATTATGAATACCAAAAGCTCTGGCATAACCCTGAATTTCACAAACATTTTTAAAATAAAATTTCCTTATTTGAATTAAACAAAAAAATCTTTTGAAATTTATGTTTAGAGATGCATATTATTATTGCTCTTTTAAGCATATTGTACGGGATTCTTCAAACTGTTATTTGTTATTGATTCCTTAACATTTTTTTGTGCAATTCTTTTACGTCCTCTTTTGGCGCAACCTTACAATTTAAAAAATCTATATTTCCATGACCAAAGTAAAAGAGTCAGAAATTTCTACACTATTTTTTATCCCTAAACACTAAGTTTAAAGAAATAAGACCATTTTTATGCGTGTGGATCTACTATATATAATTTCAAACTTTTTTAAACTTAAATTTTATTTCAATAAGTAAAATCTTCAAGATAAAAACATTTTAAGATTTTCTTCATTCTGAGGAACTAGAACTGCGTAGCTCAGGAAACAGAGAGCTTTCTTCTAGGCTGTAACCCAGATTTGAATTCCAGGGATGAGGTGACCCAGGTTTGAATCCCAGCGTTGACTGGTCGAGCTAATGCTGTTCTTGGTTCACGCCGATATAATGGCATAATGGTGACATAGTTATTTAATAGATTCAAAAATAAATAAATAACGTAGTTTGTTTATTAAAATAACAGTAGGGGAGAGTGGGGTCAATTGTAACATTTTTTACTTAACTATTTTTAACTAACAAAAAATCCAATATATTATTAGTATTAATTGACAGACGAGTAAAGTAGACTATCCTCTACTAGAAAAACAATACCTTAATTTAAATGTTATTATATTAGTTATTAAAAATTTTTGACAGTCGTGCACTTGTTACAATTGTCCCCATTTACGGGGTCAATTGTAACAGTTCATAAATTCAACTAAAACATAGTTAGTTATACATATAATCATAGTTGTGATATATTTTTTATTGATCAAAATAGTAGTGACATTTTAGGAGTAAAAATAATAATGAGCAGAGACCTAAAGGGTTAAACTTTTAACTTTATGGGATTAAAAATTTTTAATTTATGCTGTGAAAGGTGACAAATAAAATAATGCACATGCAACATAATATAAATGATATAAGAAACTATTGGTGGTTCTTAAAGAGTTAATTAATGGTTTGTAAACATAAGATTATTTATTTTCAGCTGTTGCATTCGTCCCTTTACTTATTGTTACAATCGTCCCCAAGACGCCATTTCAGCTTCATTTGTTAAAAACAATGCTAGTTAATGAACAAAACTAATATATTTTTTTGAAATGTTAATTAAGGTGTCCACTTACATATTCGGTTAATAATTTTTATTTGTTTAAACAAAATTACTTTGTTACAATATAATATTCTAATTCTAAAAAAAGTACTTACGTAGCGTGAAAATATCTTTTGTGATGTAACTCTTTCAAAAGTACATAAAAATGGTTGCCAGCAGGGGTGTACATGTAGATTTATTAAATACACCTTGTGCGCCACCTAGGAACCAAATCTAGAATCCGACACTCGAAATTTTTTCTATGTTACAATCGTACCCTGTTACAATTGACCCCACTCTCCCCTACTGAATGATGTATCTTATTCTGCAGATGAATCGGATTGAAATTTTTTACAGATATTTTTTTTTTAGTTTAGAAAACTATAATTTTGAGTTTAGTTATTGTCAATTAATAAACTATTACAGACTTGAATTTTTACTTTAAATTTGTAGCCAAGTTTTATTCGCTCCTGCAAACAATGTCCTAAAAGGTTGCTTTGAAACTTTTTCACCTTAATCAGAAATTTACATTTTGCGTTTTAAAAGTCTTAACTTTAGAAATGAGATTATGCTACTTGAATGGATTATGGATTATGGATGGATTATGAATACCAAAAGCTCTGGCATAACCCTGAATTTCACAAACATTTTTAAAATAAAATTTCCTTATTTGAATTAAACAAAAAAATCTTTTGAAATTTATGTTTAGAGATGCATATTATTATTGCTCTTTTAAGCATATTGTACGGGATTCTTCAAACTGTTATTTGTTATTGATTCCTTAACATTTTTTTGTGCAATTCTTTTACGTCCTCTTTTGGCGCAACCTTACAATTTAAAAAATCTATATTTCCATGACCAAAGTAAAAGAGTCAGAAATTTCTACACTATTTTTTATCCCTAAACACTAAGTTTAAAGAAATAAGACCATTTTTATGCGTGTGGATCTACTATATATAATTTCAAACTTTTTTAAACTTAAATTTTATTTCAATAAGTAAAATCTTCAAGATAAAAACATTTTAAGATTTTCTTCATTCTGAGGAACTAGAACTGCGTAGCTCAGGAAACAGAGAGCTTTCTTCTAGGCTGTAACCCAGATTTGAATTCCAGGGATGAGGTGACCCAGGTTTGAATCCCAGCGTTGACTGGTCGAGCTAATGCTGTTCTTGGTTCACGCCGATATAATGGCATAATGGTGACATAGTTATTTAATAGATTCAAAAATAAATAAATAACGTAGTTTGTTTATTAAAATAACAGTAGGGGAGAGTGGGGTCAATTGTAACATTTTTTACTTAACTATTTTTAACTAACAAAAAATCCAATATATTATTAGTATTAATTGACAGACGAGTAAAGTAGACTATCCTCTACTAGAAAAACAATACCTTAATTTAAATGTTATTATATTAGTTATTAAAAATTTTTGACAGTCGTGCACTTGTTACAATTGTCCCCATTTACGGGGTCAATTGTAACAGTTCATAAATTCAACTAAAACATAGTTAGTTATACATATTATCATAGTTGTGATATATTTTTTATTGATCAAAATAGTAGTGACATTTTAGGAGTAAAAATAATAATGAGCAGAGACCTAAAGGGTTAAACTTTTAACTTTAAGGGATTAAAAATTTTTAATTTATGCTGTGAAAGGTGACAAATAAAATAATGCACATGCAACATAATATAAATGATATAAGAAACTATTGGTGGTTCTTAAAGAGTTAATTAATGGTTTGTAAACATAAGATTATTTATTTTCAGCTGTTGCATTCGTCCCTTTACTTATTGTTACAATCGTCCCCAAGACGCCATTTCAGCTTCATTTGTTAAAAACAATGCTAGTTAATGAACAAAACTAATATATTTTTTTGAAATGTTAATTAAGGTGTCCACTTACATATTCGGTTAATAATTTTTATTTGTTTAAACAAAATTACTTTGTTACAATATAATATTCTAATACCAAAAAAAGTACTTACGTAGCGTGAAAATATCTTTTGTGGTGTAACTCTTTCAAAAGTACATAAAAATGGTTGCCAGCAGGGGTATACATGTAGATTTATTAAATACACCTTGTGCGCCACCTAGGAACCAAATCTAGAACCCGACACTCGAAATTTTTGCTCTGTTACAATCGTACCCTGCTACAATTGACCCCACTCTCCCCTACTTATCTGTACTTATCTTAACAGTACACCGGATGACAGTTATTTTCATAAATTTAACAGTTTTTTTACAGTGTACCTTCAGAATATATACACACATATATATATATATATATATATATATATATATATATATATATATATATATATATATATATATATATATATATATATATATATATATATATATATATACCATTGAGAAGAATAATAGAACTTCGAGAGAGGGAAGTTTTAATTAACTAACCTATAAACTGAAGCTGTCGAAAAACTTTTATTTCTATGTTTTCTTTTTAAATATACTTTTTTCATTTTCTTCAGATCAAAGAAATACCAGTCATTTGAACCATAAAAATCTTTAACTTAATTTTGATCAAGATAAAGAATAATACGCCATTTCTTGAATGAAGAAGACAACTGTTATTAAAGTAATATTTCTACATAGTTATCAGTTTATAAAAGATCTTATTAATAAATTCTTTTAATCTTATTGAAACGATTTTTTTTCATTAAAAACGCATTTTTCTTTCTACAATGATACAAATATCCAATTAGTTTAAGCAATCATTGTGAAAATTAAAAATATTATTTTAATGTAAATTTTTTTTTTTCCATTTTGCAATCGTATGTTTTAAGAATATGTAATTAAAGTATTTTTATTTTTTGCATAATCTTTTCATTTTCTTCGCGTATACTGATTTAGAATGTTTTTGTCCGAATCCGAATAAGTTACATGCATTATAAGCTAGACCTAAACCTAATTAAAATTTAATGAGATTTAATTAGAACGTTAAATAATCTTTTGTACTTAATATATGGGTCATAAAAAATATACTGTGTGGTAAATATTATTCAAAAGAGCATTCATATTCGTCTTCTGAGGACTGTTTAAAACTCGAACATGCTGAAATTTTGTATTCATAAGGCTTCTGTCTCGAAGTTTTGACATATTAACAACATTATATTTTTTATTATACTTATGGTGATTCAGTACAATGGTTACAAGCTTTTAGAGTAGATAAGTGTTCTTTATGATAATGTATAATAAGGTAAAATAAGTAATCCTTATGATATCATACATATAAGGCACATCTTAAGTATTGAGTATTGAATAGCAATCCATGGCTCAGAATGACATCGTACGCCACTAGGGACAATTTATTATAGTGAATTTCCTGTTCATATATCTGTAAACTGATATATTTCATGATCTAAATTATCTTAATTTAATTTTAATTTTTAAAAAAATACTGTCGGAATTTTCATTTAAATTGGTTAAAAATAATTATTTTAACGTAATTTTGTGATTCAGTGGCAAATTTAGCTAGTTACAAATTTGTCGCCAAATAATTAATTTATGACAAAAGGAACTTTTCTAGACCTATTTGAATACAATTATTAACTATTTGAATATATTATTTCTGGAAAACGTTAAGTTCAATCAAAAATTGAAGTAATTGCATAAATAAATTAAACTTTAAAAATACGCACGAGCAGCCCGTTTATAATAGGAAGATGCTCTGTGCGGTGTTATGATGCCTTTTCTTTCCCTGACTTTTTAAGCAATTTAAAATCTTTAATATGTGCCTTACCCTGCACTCCAGTCTTCTGAATATCACCTTGTTGAGCCGCGATGGCTCAGGGGATAGAGCGTTTACCTTCCAATGAAGCGAACCGGGTTCGAATCCCAGTCGATACGAATTCCGCATCCAGCTTGCACTGACCACAGTGCTGACGTGAAATATCCTCAGTGGTAGACGTATCAGTTGCCAGAGTGGTTGCCGTAAGGCTAACCGCGGGAGGTTCTCGCGGTCTTCCTCGTCCTGTTACGCAAATGCGGGTTAGCTCCATCAAAAAGTCTTCGACGAAGACAAATTTCCCCCAATACCTGATCCAGCTATTACCTTGTCTTCTGGATTCGATTCAAAATTACAAGGCTACGGAGTTGAACATTAGTAGTGGTAAACCCATGAAATTGGGCCGGTTATTCAACGGCGGTTATAAAATAAAAATAAAATTAGACTTTGTTCAAATTTTATTTGCTATTTTAGTTTTTTTTTAATTAGAAAAACAGATAAGGGCTTAACAACAGTTAGATCTTCAGCAGATCAACTAGCGTCCATAGCGGTAAAAATATTGGCCAAATATAACCTAACTGATATCCCTATGTCTCTCAATCTCCCAAAATCTCTATGACTAACATTGATACATAGTCCCAAAACATAACACATACAAAACACGCTTATCCCACAATCAACCGCGGACTGGCTCACAATGACAGCCAACGTATTTGATCACCACACACGCCTCACCACTGACCCTGCTCCAAGTCCCTGGGGGCAGGCAGTGAGTTCGGAGCTTTTCAGCTACCCGTGATTGCCATTTATGTTAAATGTTTTAAAAAAAATTTAAAAAAAATTGTCGCTACCAGGCCGGGATAGCCTAGTCGGAGGGGGGCTGGGCCCATGTTCAAGTGTTCGTGAGTTCAGTCCCCGCCGGCCGAAGACTCCCCGTGTAGTAAATGGTGACTGATGCACGCTAAATCTGTCGAGTCTCAAAGTCCTCCATGTTCCCATAACAAATCAAAACCTCTGGGGGTACCGATCCAGGAGTTTCCTTGTCTTCTGGATTGGTTCCAAATCACAAGGCTACGGAGTTGAACATTAGCAATCGTAAACCCAAAAATTGGGTCGGCTGCTCAGCGGCGGCTATAAAATAAAATATATCACACAGAGCCACGATGGATCAGGGGATAGAGCGTTCGCCTTCCAATGAGGCGAACCGGGTTCGAATCCCAGTCGATACGAATTCCGCATCCGGCTTGCAACAACCACAGTGCTGACGTGAAATATCCTCAGTTGTAGACGGATCATGGGTTAGAGTCCCCTTACCGTCAGGCTAACCGTAGGAGGTTCTCGTGATCTTCCTCTTCATGTAACGCAAATGAGGGTTAGCTCCATCGAAAAGTCTTCCACGAAGGCAAAATTTCTCCCAATACTCGATCCAGGAGTTCCCTTTTCTTCTGGATTGTGTTCAAAATTACAAGGCGACGGAGTTGAACATTAAAAGTCGTAAACCCATAAAATTGGGTTGGCTTTTCAACGACGGTTATAAAATATAAAATAAAATATATCACATAAATATTAAATCGAATTTAAAATTCCATTATCGCATCTATCATAGCCTAGTTTCGTGTCGAAAAGGTTGAAAATTGTCATATTTTTTTTACCAGTGCTGCATTCACGCATGGAGAAAAAAAAGTAGGTCAAGACTACCAGAATGAAAATGTACTTTGTTTCTGGTTCTATGGGAATCCTTACCAGATATTTTACGTCAGCATTGTTGCCGGTGCGAGCCGGATACTGAATTCGTATCGACGAGCCATCTTTGGTATTCGAACCAGGTTCACCTCATTGGAAGGCGATTGCTCTATCCCCGGAGTTCAAAACAAATATAAATGATTTAATATGACAAGTATAATATAAATTTCACTTTTTTTTAGTTTGTTTTTAATTTTTTATAAATATACAATTATTAAATTGTTCATCGAAAAATTTAATTTAACTTTATATATTTAATTTATTTTTCTCGCAATTCTTCTTACAGCTTATAATGAGGAAAAAGAGAAACTGCGGCAATAAAAAATGCTTTTGAAGCGAAGTTAAATAACAAAAAAAAAAGAAAGAAAGAAAAATCCGTTTATTGTCACTTAAACACGTTTAAGCATGTTTTTTCCTAAGACATCTGACTTTTTTGCAGCCCCAATAATGTTCTTTTTGCAAATACAGGAAAACAATCATTTCCCTTAATAAATAGTTGTGCTCATTCTGAATATCTTTGAAAAAAATTTACAAAGCTACATGATGTACCCAGTTTGCTAAAAATGTATTTGATGAAGAAATTTGGAAAATACTTTTTTATTTGTGAAAAGAGGGAAAAGAGGGAAAAGAAATATAACTATGATTTTTTTATAGAGTTACTTGTTTTTTTAGGTTTGTAAAAAATAGTTTGCTTTCTTACGGTGATTTGAGCTTGTATTTTGTGCTACAATAGTTAAAACTTATATTGAATAATAAGATCTTTTTAATAAAAAAAATCAAAATTTTTTTACGTAAATTAATTTCGGAAGTCTGGGGTGCATTTCTTAAAAATGCTTTTCGTAGGAAAAAATGCTTAGCTTAATAATTTCTTTAGCTTCTTTTACAAAGGCTTGTTTTTCTCTTTAAAATAAAAAAAAGAGTATTTTTTTATATAAAAACTGGATTGTAACTTATTTTTATAATTTCCGCAATGTAAACAATATATATTTTCCTTTTAAATTTATTTTTTAAGTTGCTCCTTATTTTATAACTGCTTAAGAAAAATAGTAACGTATTACGGTCACGATTTACTTGAAAACAGCTTATTACGAGGAATTTGTACTTTAAATTATTATTTGCTATTTACTGTTTTATTTTGTGATCGAAGTTAAAGGTGTTATTTTTTCATTAACTATTCCTAAACAGATTGTGTCATCCTAAACAGATTGCAATAAGCCACTTTGTTTCTATTCCTCTCTTTTATTCATTAGATTGAATTTTTTTAAATGCATACTCTTTACAATAAAATAGAACGCTTCCATAAGAGTTAGTTAACCGCAAGTTGATTTTGAGATTGGGGCTTTATGATTTCAAGACAAACGAAATGATGGTAGAAGTGATGGTATCGCATTGGACGCCTATGTTTTCCAGATAAGCCCGTCAATCTGGAGTTTGGTGGACATCACATCAATCCAGTACGGTGACAACTGTACCATCACAGATTATACAGAAACAGCTTGAAGTCTTGATTACTGAAGCATCACGTGCTGGTTTAGTTAACAATATATACAACGAAGAGCCATTACATTATGACCACCCTCCGGTGGCGGGGGTAGTATGGTGTGGGCAATGTTTTCATGGGGCACATGAGGACCCATAATCCTTATAAAACAATCCCTGACGTCTGTAAGCTACTTGAACATAGTTGCAGACCAGGTTCACCCATTCATGGCAAGAATTTATCCTGCGCGGGATGGTGTTTACCAACAGGATAATGCGCCATGTCATAAGGGTCGAATCATCATGGATTGGCTCGAGGAACATTCCAGTGACTTTCAAGTCATGTCTTGGCCCCCAAATTCACCTGACCTTAATCCAATAGAGCATTTGTAGTCCTACTTGGAAAACCAAATTCGTGCTGCCACCTACCCCCTCGCAATGTGAAGGACCAGTTGGTGAGTGCTTGGTACCAGATACCTCAGACTACTTATCAGCACCTTGTGGAATCAATGCCACGGCGGGTACTAGCAGTTTTGAGGGCTAAAGATGGTCCTACATGTTATTAGCAGGGTGGTCATAATGTAATGACCCATCGGTCTATACAATTAGCCTTATTTGTTCGAAGTTATTTTTTATAGCTTTCTTTGCGTTATTCGAAAAAAATGTTTTTGGAATTCAGACAAGTAGGGATTCTTTTGCTTTTATTCAACAAAAAAAAAAGAGTTCCATAAAAAGTTAAATCACATCTACAATTCACATATTCCTGAGTATTTCGTACAACAAAAAGTTTCAAGCAGATTTATCTCCCTAATTCATCGTATTTTAAACGGCTATCTAGTATTTGCATTCCCTAGAGAGAAATTCATTGTTCATTAATCATGGCCACTGTTGAATATGATAAATTTCCTTTGAAAATATATAAAAACTTCTTCCTGTTCTCTGAGTTATACTGGAATTCAATATTCTGAAGATATCTTTCAAGTTTCTTCATCTTTGGTTTCCCTACGGATTAAAGTACCTTCCACTACGAAACTTGGTGGCTTTTCAGGAAACATATAACTACTCTCAGAAATATGAGCCTTGCATGTTTTAGTATTCCTTATTGCAAATTCCAAAGAGCTTTCGAGATGTAAAATATAACTTCTGTTAAAATATTCTGCATGGGGAAATGATTTAGCTCGAAGATTCGAGATAGTATCCGAGAGTTTTCGGATTTCTCGTTAGTGCAGGTGGAAAAAAGATTTTATCTTCCTTTTATGAGATAGACTTATAAATTTTTAATTTAAAATATATGTTGCCTTAAATAATCTAATTATTAAAGGGTATTCTGAATTTTTTTTTAAGGTGGCTCATCTCCTGATTCGTTGCGCAAACTGACACCTGCTTGCGTTTCAATTAAAAACAGAAACAGTTAAAAAATAATTTAATATTTTACTAAAATATATAAAATATTTAAAAATTGTGTCATATTAAACAATTATGTAATAGTTAACAATTATATAATAGTTATATAATGAGTTATATAATAGTATTTATCGAATAGTTTTTTAATAGTTATCGAATAGTTATAAATCTGAAATTAAACTAAAAATATTAAAAAAAATAATAGATTTATAAATCTTTTGATGCTTATTTTTAGCCTTAAATAATATATTTTCCAAACGGAATTTTTGTTAAAAAGAGTTCCACCATTTACTCTTGCTCCCTGTTTGCGTCTCAAAGTGGAAACAAACAATTAAATAATTTTAAGGTTCGCCTAAAGGTGATTGAACTTGGAAAAATAATTTATTTCTCCCTTTGTATAGTTTAAGTTTGTACAAATATTAAGTAAATAATGCATAAATATTTCATTGATAAACAAAGCTTTTGTTTAAAAAATTACTAATTAAAAGGACAATTCATTAATTTTTATTTTATAATTGAGTAGGTTAAAACAAAAAAAAATATTGAACAAAAAAAAAAAATGTTAGAATATATTTTTGAAACAAAATTGACCAAAATAACTTTTTAGAACTGTTAATCAGATTTTGTATTCAAAACAAATAAATATTTGCAATGCTGTTAAACATACATAGAATATAAAATAGCTAATAATGTAATAGTTGGATGAACTGAATTTACGCCTTTAAAAAGTATTGCATATCTTATCAACATATAAGTTTCTGATGTTATTAAGCTTCATTATGTTGTGATTAGCTTTTTATATATTTTTTATTTTATTTTCTATTGCCTTAATTAATATGAACTCTTTAATTTTCATCAACAGAATTCTTTTTTTAACAATGTTAGAGAAAAATTCTACATTCATTTTTCATGGAGGCACAAAAATAAACTTAATGACTTCATAACTACGCTTTTATTTCTTAAAAAATACTACATTTTTCTTAATAAATACTTGATGTATTCAACATTACTATTCAACTAACTATTCAACATTACTTAAATTATTCCTTAAGACAGCCTAACAAAATGAATCTAAATAAATACTTAACGCATAACTAATTTTTTAACATTACTTACATTATCACTTGACATCTTAACAAAATAAATAATAACGATAATGCTTGTCATTAGACGGGAAAATACCTGATTTTTTTGGTGACACATAGGCGAAATATAACTATAGATTACAATGAAAAATTTATTTAAATTCATTGTTATATTTTTTAATTATTAGACTCAGTAATTTTGATTGAGTATCAAGTATCTTTCTTACATAAAAAAAAATTGTGTTTCTTACTATATATAAGTAATATACAATTCATTGCCTGAATTTGTTAGTTTTAGTTCGATGAAGAATAGTCGCACCTAGCTCTTGTTACAAAATAAATTTAAATTACTATAAAACATTTTATTTAAATATATTGTAATATTTTTTAATTATTGGGTTTGTGTATCAACGATACATTTATATTTTCTGAAATGAGTGAGACATTTCAGTTTTTCAGTAGTCTTTAATAAGTATCAATAATCTGTGGAAAAAAAGTCGTGAAAGATTAAACTTTTTTTTTCTTTCACCAAAAAACTATGTCAAAAATAAGGCGTGGTTAAATCACTGCGAACATAGTTCAATTGGCTACTGATTAAAACGTGATACATAGTTCCGATGAAAATAATCTTTTCTGCGAAATAATCGATAACCATTTATAATAGTAGTCTGGTATTTTTGTTTTTGGTACAGTGAAGGAGTTAAACGTAATGTTTAATTCTCTTGTTTTTCTGTATACAGAAATAAGGAATGACAATAACTCTTTTAGAATATTTTTTTTTACGTGTAATATATTTTGAAGAAATAAAAAAATCTATAAAGGTAATTTAAACTGTGAAAAAATTTTATTTATAAATCAACATAATCTATATAAAAAATACATTATCGAAATTTATTAATAAATGTTTGTATGTGAGTTTGTCCTTTATGCACTCGAAACTATCCGATCGAGAAGGATGGAATTTAGAATACTGATTGTTTGAAGCACAAGGAAGGTCATTGTCGACATTATAACTTTGTATTACGAACCGTTCAAGGGGGATGAGTGAAAAGCTAAATGGTATTTTCTGATTGATTTAGAACCCACCAATTATAAAAATTTAATTGAAAACGGTTCCTTTTTTATTTTAAAGATAAGATTAGTATTATTTATTAGCTGATAACTATAATTAAAAAAATGATTTTATTGCACTTTCTTTAATTTTAAATTATTTTTATGCTATACTTATTAAATGATCATAGACGTTCTATTTCACAACAATTTCTGAATTTAATCGAAACCATTTGTTAATTTTGGTTCTAGCTGCGCCTTTATAGCATGTTTCTATAAAAATAAGTGATTTAAAATCAACGGTAATTAAAATTACATTATATTGGATACGAGGAATGTATATATCTGATAAATTCATCGGCGAAAAAGCTTCAAAAAATCATGTTATTTAGAGACATTGGCTGTACACAACTTTACATGAAACATATTATAAAAACATATAATAATAAATATAGTTTGTAAATAAAGTTCAAAATATAGTTTAAATATAGTTTAAAATTATAGCTTTGATTCAAATATAAGGCACTTAAACTCTGGCTTTTTTATTTTCCTCAGCGAAAAAGCTTCGAAATACCATGTTAATTAGAGACTTTGACTGTACACAATTTTAAGTGAAACATATTATAAAAAAATATTAAATTATAGTATTACTTCATTGTCATTAAATGATTGTTTGAAAGATTGTTGATTGTTAACAATTGCTTGAAAATATATTTATTATAAAATATTATAGAGTTATAGAAAAAATATTATGGAATTACTTCGTACATAAATAAAAACAAAACTTAAAATTTGATACCATTAATTTTGAATGACATATTTAGTCGAGTAAGTTAGTCACATTCATTTAATGAAAAAACGAATCTAAATTTGCTAAATTTAAGTATAATGGTTAAAAATATTTCAAGAGAATTTTAAGCATATTTTAAGTTTCCTTGTAATAAAAATAGAACCAAATGAAAGTACCATTAAATAAGAGATAAATAAACAATTAACAGAAAAAAACCATTATAACATTAATGAATTTTATACTGATGACAACTAAAGATTTCTTGATTTTCTTTGTTAACTAATGATTCTTCCTAACAACTTTTCTGTCTAATAAGGACGTGCCGACAACAATTAGAAACTACTTTAGACAGTTTTCTTTTTATGCAATGTACACTGTAAAAATTTTTAGTGTATAGTCGCTACTACTTTTGGTGTTGAGGCAAATTAAAATTTTTTGCAGCGCATGTAGTCACATTTTTATTCACTCTTTTGCAGATTAAGTTTTATTTATTTATTTATTTTTTGTTTGCTTGCTTACTGACAACACATATTTTCAATGCACATTAGAATCAATTGAAAAAACACTCCGTTTAAAAAAACAATTTTATTTTTATTAATATGTTTGAACTAATTCTTTCAGACAATTGTTATTTCGTCAAATTTATGTACTATATAATTATATTTTACTTACTTTTTTGCCAATTAAGTTTTATTTATTTATTTATTTTTTGTTAGCTTGCTTACTGACAACACATATTTTCAATGCACATTAGAATCAATTGAAAAAAAAAATCCGTTTAAATTTTTTTTTTTTTAATTAATATGTTTGAACTAATTCTTTCGGACAATTGTTATTTCGTCAAATTTATATACTATATAATTATATTTTACTTACTTTTCTGCCAATTAAGTTTTATTTATTTATTTATTTTTTGTTTGCTTGCTTACTGACAACACATATTTTCAATGCACATTAGAATCAATTGAAAAAACAGTCCGTTTAAAAAAACAATTTTATTTTTATTAATATGTTTGAACTAATTCTTTCAGACAATTGTTATTTCGTCAAATTTATATACTATATAATTATATTTTACTTACTTTTTTGCCAATTAAGTTTTATTTATTTATTTATTTTTTGTTAGCTTGCTTACTGACAACACATATTTTCAATGCACATTAGAATCAATTGAAAAAAAAAATCCGTTTAAATTTTTTTTTTTTTAATTAATATGTTTGAACTAATTCTTTCGGACAATTGTTATTTCGTCAAATTTATATACTATATAATTATATTTTACTTACTTTTTTGCCAATTAAGTTTTATTTATTTATTTATTTTTTGTTTGCTTGCTTACTGACAACACATATTTTCAATGCACATTAGAATCAATTGAAAAAACACTCCGTTTAAAAAAACAATTTTATTTTTATTAATATGTTTGAACTAATTCTTTCAGACAATTGTTATTTCGTCAAATTTATATACTATATAATTATATTTTACTTACTTTTTTGCCAATTAAGTTTTATTTATTTATTTATTTTTTGTTAGCTTGCTTACTGACAACACATATTTTCAATGCACATTAGAATCAATTGAAAAAAAAAATCCGTTTAAATTTTTTTTTTTTTTTTTAATTAATATGTTTGAACTAATTCTTTCGGACAATTGTTATTTCGTCAAATTTATATACTATATAATTATATTTTACTTACTTTTTTGCCAATTAAGTTTTATTTATTTATTTATTTTTTGTTTGCTTGCTTACTGACAACACATATTTTCAATGCACATTAGAATCAATTGAAAAAACAGTCCGTTTAAAAAAACAATTTTATTTTTATTAATATGTTTGAACTAATTCTTTCAGACAATTGTTATTTCGTCAAATTCATTTAATTTTTTGCTCGATAGTGTCAATTCTGTACTTAAAAATATATTTAGTCTACCTAAACAACATAAATGGTGCCCAACTTTGCAGTGAAATTTTTTATAGTGTGGAGTAAGGCAATTAAAACGTGACAAATGCACAATAACTTATTATGATTTCCAATGGAAAATACAATGCAATACAATTCAAACATTACGAATGAAGAGATAGTGCTATGACTTTAAAATGAAAGTGTTTTATTAAGGCTTCATATCATTGCTTTTTCATGAAATAATATAATTTTTTGGAAAATGGCAATTAAAGGCACGCGATGAATGAAATGAAATGATTTTGCAAATAAACTAACTAAAGTGAAAATTTAATAATCTTCTTTTTATTTCTAAATGAAATTGTTATCGTTATTTTCCAGTCATTCTCATTGTTTCGGATAATTGCACAAAAGAGTTCTTCAAATAAAGATAATATAAACCAACATAAAATTAAATTGCTGCATTTATCATTTACAAAAGCTTTAGTTCTAAAACTCTTATTTTAATGTTTATTTCATTAAAGAAGTCATTTTGTTCCTTTTTATATACAAATATTTTAAACATTTAAAAATATTTCTAATTCAATTGTTGTATGCCTATATTTAATTCCCTTGTTAGAATTAAACTTTGAATTGTTTTAAGTATTAATACTGATAGACAAATCAAATTTAATGCAAATAAAAATAATTTAGAAATTTTTTTTAGTTACAGTTACGTTTTTGGACAATCTCAGAAAAATCGGCATATTGTCAAACCATGACATCGATATTTTGAACTATAATAAGATGACAAATTGTTGAAACTTTTAATAGTTGTCCCATTTATTTATTTTTAAATTATTTACGGTTAACTTATGGTAATTATGGTAATTATTTATCGTAATTATGGATAATTGTTTAGTTTCGTTTAATTTTAAACACAATGTCGTGAAACCAACTTAAAAATTAATTTATATGAGCGATAATATCATTTACCTAGGCACCGTTAAGGATGCGGCAAATTTTAGCAATATTATTAATAATATTATGGTTTATCATCTTGTCAAAATTGTAGTAATGTAGGTAAAATTTAAATAAAAATATACAGGAAGTGTAAAACTATTTTTTTAAGTTAGACCTATAATAACATCTAATAGTAATAAAATACATGATTTTCCATATAAGGCTTGTTTTATCGTAGTCAATGAATTTTTATTTCATAGATTTGCGGTAGTGATTCTCCCCTCTAGAGTTTCGTACCTCAATTCGAAGACAAGTTTACTCATTTTAAGTATCGGGACAAATTGCGAAGGGACATATTTATATGAAACTAACCACCACCTTCTAGAAGAGAGAAGGCATTACGAATAATTTTAGTAGACCGAGGGAATGGACATAAATTGCACAGTGGGGAAAAAATAAGAAAGATGTCACAACCATGAGACTACCAAACTGAGCAGAGAGGGAAAATAAGAAAGTTGTCACAACGGTTAGACTACTAAAGAACCGGTTTTTTCGTTAATGGTAATTTGTTCGAAGGCCTTCTCTCTTCTAAGAAGTGTTGAAGTAATCCACATTTGCGTTTTATAGAAAAGGACAAAAATTTGAAAAACTTCCCGTAGTCAACATGATTATAATGAAACTTAAAACCATGATTCCGTGATTGTAGTTAGGAGTATGGCACGTTTTGAATGCACTTTGGTTGTTGTGAGAAGCTGTTCTGTATCATTTAACTAGAATCGTGTTTTCAACCTGCGTCAATTGTGTTAGAGTGAACGTTTACCTATTGAAAGATCCTCCAAAAAATATTAGGGATATTTTTTTGGACTCTTTTGCTTGATAGTCTATTGATAGAAACAATTTAATACGCGTGTTTCAAAAAAATTCTTTTTCCGGTAATAAAAAACTACACAGAGAAAATTGTTTTTGGTTGAATTTAAGCAAATATTTGACCTTATCTAATTGGGGTGTGGTGATTTAAAATCTTAAATTAGTTTTGATCCTAAACCTACGAAATTTTTTAAAGATACGTTTTTGAATATTTTGTCGAAATTTAAAAGTCTTAAAACGTTATGTACAACAGGAAGATTAATGATGTATTAGAGACCATATCCGGAATTATCGTCGTACGTGGCAAGGAGTGCTCCTCTATTATTATCTGTTCAGAAGCACACGAAGAAACAGTTCATAGAGGGGTATATGCTCCTAGTGGCCTATGATGACTTTTCTGGGCAAGCAATTTTAAACATGATGATGTGCTTCAACTCTCCTAAAAATTTGTCGCAACATTTTTGCAACTCCAGGTAATTTATAATGTTTTTAAACTTGTACATTTCGGCATAAAATGTCATTAAAAGAATCTGTATCTGGGAAAGAGAAATCGATTGCAGATTTGAAATCAGTGAATTGAAAGTATCTAATATCTATTAAGAAATTTCATGTCTTAAAATATATAAAAAAAAAAATTGTTCCCCAATGTTATATTAACCAATGAAATTTAATTTCTGCCACTCTCAATTTTTAGTTATAATTCTTTTCCTCGTTTAAATACAAATGCTAGTGCAAACAGTTTCTATTTAATTCTACATCATGCAATTTACTGAACGAGGGTGATCTGTTTGCACAACGGCCAGTACGGTGTGTTCCATTAACAGTAGTTCATCGTAGACGTCGTTTATTGTTGTGCCAAGAACACAACAACTGGATAGATAAGCAATGGGGTCGAGTAATCTTCACGGATGAGAGAAGATTTGATCTGATCAGTGATTCTGGACGAATACACACCTGGAAAGAGTGAGGATCACGCAAAAACTCCTCTAACATCATCGGGAGAGGCCGATTTCGAGGAAGTGGAGTTCTTGTACGGGGAGGTATCATGTTTTGTACCCGTACTGATCTATATATCCTCCATGGTTGTTTAGTCACTGGTGCCCGCTATTGTGCCGAGGTTATCCTTCCTCATGTGCGCATTTTTATAAATGCTGTGGGTTCTGAGTTCAACTTCACGGGCACCTCATCGTACAGTGGCTGTCACAGAACTGTTGGAGAGAGAAGATATTGCATGCATGGGATGTCTAGGTCCCCGGATTTTAATCCGATTAAACACGTGTGGGACACTCTAGGGGAGACGCTTATCAGCACTTCCCCAGCTGCCAGCAACAATTTCGCAGCTGCGATTAGCATTACAGGAGGAATTGGGAGCAATCATCAAGAGCTTCTTTAACAATCTGGTCTTCAGCATGGGAGGAAGATGTCAATCCAGCATAACAGTCAGAGGTGATCATACCCCATACTAAAGACTGGAATTTCCTTGCCAATTCCGTGTAACATTGATGTCTTCGTCATTTGCACAATTGTGTTTCAAGCCTGTATTTCAATAAAGTTCCTTATTGTTACTGCGGATTACATTTTATTGCAAATTGTTAACTTTCCTATATTCTTACATTTTGAGGATCCTATGGTATGATTTTTATCGATTTTCAATTCTGCTGTTCAAACTTACATTCAAAAAAGCCACTTATTTCTTTCTTAATTTTTGCACACCAGTGTAGTTTATAATTCAAAATTTATTTCAACTGTTATGTGGAGTTAAATTCCCAATACGAAATAAATAAATAAATAAATGTACATTTCTATCATGCTACCAAACACAATTTTTCTATAATTATTTTTATTATACAGAATACCTTATCAATCTTAAATATAAGTCAAATATAGCATAAATGCTTTAGGTTTCAATATCTTTACACAAATAAAATGAAATAAATATTCCTATACTATTTGCCCGTCTTGTTATCAAGTATCTGGGAATTTTCTTTCTTATATGAAAAAAAATATGATTACCTGCTTTTTCTAATATTTTTATTTAATTCTTTTTAAAATACAGAATATGGTTCTCTTATAACATAGAGTGTTTTAGGTTTCAATACTCAAACTTAAATGAAATAAATATTCCAATTCTACAATTCCGTTCAAATCCTACTATTTTTTCAGTAAATAGGTATCTTTTAAATTGTTCTAACTATAGCTCAAAAATAAAAAAAAAAGTCATTAGGTTAGAATTTCCAAAACTTAAACAAATAATACAAACGAATAAAATAAACATTCGAATCCTACTTGTCCGTTACTACACAAAACTTTACCGTCTCTGATTTGCTTGCATGTAAGCACTCTTTTATGCAGTGTCTCACTTACTATTAGAAATAGCGTGATTTTGAGCGCTTAATCACAACGCCTGTCTGTTTCTTCTCTAGAAATGAGTTTTAGTGGAAAGAAAGTCACTTAATGTTTCTACTGAAGAACTTACTTTTTTGTTTTAACTCCTTGTTAAGTTTGCTATTGTGAAGAGGATTTAAGTACTATTTTTTGAGCACGCTAACATCCCACTGTTAACTGCTTACCAAAAAAAAAAAAGCACTATGTGTTATCTGCATAAAATACCGGACCCATTTTAAATTATTACATAATATTTAATACTAGTCACAAAACTGATGAAGATTTTTTAACACTGATAGCAAAAAATTAAATAAACTGAGGTACATATTACAAACCCCCTATTCTGAACGCTGAATGATTACAGAAATTTTGGAGCTATTATGCTTATTAAAATATTAAATGAGTTTTGGGTTCTGGCCTACATTATCTAGGCACCCAATGATACGGACTTGGAGAGTTCTGAGGCATATATTAATAAGAAATAAGTCACTTTTTTGTATCAATAACATTTGCGCAAGCCTGGGGAGACTTTATACTGGATCTTGTTAGGCAGTTATAATAATCGACTTCTAGTCATCCATCGGAGCCAAAGTGAGGATTGGTAATGAGGATGATTGATTTTACTGACTACGCAAGCTATGTTCCAATTCGTCTTAAAGGTGTCCCATAGGATTCAGATAGAGGCGTTGAAGAAACTAGCCTAATTTCAAAACAGCCGTTTTGTCAAGCTATGGTTGCGCAAGTTTCGATGTGTGAGTAGACGAGTTATCCGGATCGAAGAGATGGGTCTTCACAGAAATATTGCCATAAAGTTGGAGAAGCAGCATTGGCCAGAACTTCCACATACATGTCTGAGTTAATAACGGATCTATGTCAAACCATTAAAACACACCACAACACTCGTTGTTCCGCCCATATCTACTTTTTTACACTAAGAAAAAAAGTATGGTCAAAACTACCAGATTATATGATAAAAATTAAGTTTTCTGGTTCTATGGGTGCACCAAAAAACTTGATAATTTTTAGCAACTTAATTTGGTAATGATTTTTTAAAATTAACAAAAAAAAAAGGTTTTTATAATATGCGATAATATTTGCTAAATGTGATAGTTTTATCATGATATCATAGACCATGACATAGAAACCTGTACGGTAAAAAAAATTTCAGTTTTGTATTTTTCACTAAATGTGTGGCAATATGAATTATAATTTTTAAAACCAGAATTTACGTTAAAACTTTATCACATGAACAGAAAATTTAAAAAATGAATTTTTTAAATGTCATGTAGTTCAGTTTCATTAACCTGAATAATGTTTTTTTTAATTAGAAATATAATTATTATACAGTATGTTAATTTTACCAGAATTCTTTTTTAGTGTAGGCTTTTGTCTAGATAGTGTACCTAATAGGAACCTAAAATTTTTTATTACAAGCTCTTTAGTTATTGTTATGCTCAGTCTATTTCAAATAAGTTATAACATAAATGCATTTCTGGCATTATTTCCAATCCATAACTAACACCTAAATCTTTCTCCAATAAAGTAGGAAGCAAATTTCTTTTCTTATTTAAAATTAAATTTAAGTACTTTACGTAATTGATTTTCCTTTCGTTTTATAGTTTTCAGTTGTTTTTAGTGGTGCTCCCAATCAGATTTATTGTTATTTTACATTCAATTTATTTATTCAAAATGCTAAATCTGAAACAAGCGTAAAACTGCAATGAATCAACAGTTTCTTTTTTTAATTCAAGTTGTAGCGTGCAGCGATTTATCACAAAAAGAAAACACGTTATTTAATTACCAATCACGTCAAAATAATTAAGTTTAAATAAAGACACAATCTTTTCTTCTAATTAAATTCTAATTGAAAAAGCAATGTTTTAATTTTAAAAAAAATGTTCAACCTACATTTTTGGAGTAATACTAATTTTTATTGTGTATAAAACTATTTTAACAATAGAGATGCATATAAAGTGAAATTGGGGAAACAAGCACCTATGCGTGAGTTATTTTTATTACCAAAAATTGATGATGACCATTACAAAAAATTAATATATCGCTCATTCAGAAAACCAGCACACGTTTTTTTTTAGTCTGTGGCTTAGAGATAATACTCATTCCATAGTTTCCCAAACACGTGCGCGGAAGGCCATTTGACTTGTCTTTATTAGCCAACGTCAGTTGCCCACGTTGGAAGGTTCTTTACTAACTCCAAGGTAAGTAACTAAACTAATGTGCGTTATATTAGCACAACCCTTTCATTTTGGCAAAGTTCCAAAAAGAAGGAAAAAGTAACTATAGACGTTGAAAGCCGGAAAAGGTAAAAAAAAAAAAAAAATGGCAACAATATTAACCGTGACGAAGTTGTAATGGCCAACTGCTGAAAGGGTGTGTTGCTAACATAAGAGTAATGAGAGATCGGCGAACAGCCATTGAAGTAAAGACCTTTATTGGTATCTGCTGAAAGTAGATTGAAAACTATGGTCTTTTGGGGAAAGAGATGTAATGGATATAATTACAGGAACTACTGTGAAAGCAGTAAGCGAGAATATAATTTCATCTGGTAGGATTGTTGGGGTTGCACCTTTGGCTGTCATTTCAGCGACAAGTAAATCGTATAAGTTTTGAGAATAGTTCATTAACAGATGCCAGAATCTAATGCATTTACTAAAAATTATTAAATTTAATTATAAGAGTTATAAGAGCAGGAGTGCGCTTCACGTTTTGATAATGACTTGGGATATGGTGAAATATTTTAAGAAAAAAAGCTTTTAAAAGTATTTTGTTACAATGACAATGTTTGTTGGCAATAACTACAATGCTTGTTTTCTGAAATAATATTTTTACTTCACACTATCCCTCAGTATTCCTTCTAGATATTTAATATACGAGTCTCTTCTATTTTGTTTTTGAATTAGAAGAACAGAGTAGGACGAAGTTTGTTTTGCTAAATTGGAAAGTGGTATTTTTTTTTTACCAAAACCACTCTTAAAAAATGCTTTTCCACGCAATATGAAAACTGTTGTTTACAATATTACCCCAAGTCTAACTAAATATAAGAAGTTTTTTTCCCTCAAAATATTTAGTTGAGCTTGGGGTAATGTGGTTAACAACAGCTTTCAAATTGTGCATAAACACATTTTTGAAGAGTGATTTTGGTGGAAAACACTGGTTTTTCAACGTAGCCAAAAATATTTTTTTTCTTCTTTGTTCTGCCAATTAAAAGAAATTGCAGAAACTAAATTACAACTACAAGTAAATGAATTTTGTGTGTCTGTTTGTGTGGAAGAAATACTGAGATGTATTGTGACGTAACAATGTTATCTCGGTAAACAACCATTGAAGCTAAAACTTTCAATGGCATCTGCTGAAAGTAGATAGAAAAATATGATCTGTGGAAGAAAGTGATATAATGGACATAAATACTGAAACTAATATAAAAGAAGAAATAACAATTTTTTAAAGGTTTGTTGATACCTTTAAATGGCATTACTCAAATGACATCTTTAGCTATCATTTGAGCTACAAGTAAATCGCACAAACTTGGAGAATTTTGTCGCTAACAGATGCCAGAAGCTAATAAATTTAGTAGAAATTATTAAATTTAATGAGTTAAAAAAGAAGGAGTGAGATTGACGTTTTAATGATGGTTTGGATTGTTGGAAAATATTTTGAGAAAAATTCCTTTTAAAGATTATACAACTATAGGGTTTTGGCCATTAAAATTATATAGTTCGTAGATCGTTCAGGTGAGTTCTGGTCTGAGAGTTAAGAGTGCCAAAATGTTCATTAGTTTTGTTTCTAGATAGCTACTCTACAAGTTTTGTCGTTGTTACTTATGTCACTCGCCAATACCAGCAAACCTGCTTGAAATCAATCAAAAAAGTTGTTAACGTCGTTTTTTTGGTGTCGCCATCTATGATCAAGAATATGACTTCAAACACACACATGCGTCATAGCTCTTTTTAACGGGGAGAACCCAATCCCACTCCATTCATTCATCCATAGATCGTAATTTTGACCAAGAGCGGAAAACAACCAATCTTCAATTCAGTAATCCCAGAGGTATTGATTTATTCTGGAACCTTCGAGAACTTTGTCACCCCAAAAGATTTAATGTGCACCTGTCACCAACTAATACACGGGAATTTTTCTGCCAGGGGGATTTGAACTTATATTTTTACGAATACAAGTCCAAAGTCCTACTAACCAGGCTATCCCAGCCCTACTACTCCACAAGTGCTCGGTATTTTAACTAGATGGCAGCAAACTACATAGAATGTTTTGTTTTTACATAAAAAATCACGCTTTTTTCAAGCTAAAGCCGCTCTTTAAAATTAACTGCTGCAAGGGAGTGTTACTAACAAAAGAGTAAAGGAAAAACATTATAAGCATAAGAAAAAGACGTACTTTAAAAATAAAAGCATTTGACGGCTATATTAGCATGTAAACCAGCATGCTAATATAGATGTCAAATGCTCTTCTTTTTTTAATGTGTGTCGTTTAAAAAACGTCTCGTTTATACATTTTTTAAAATTAAGATCTAAAAAAAAGTAATAATTTAATTTAAAGTAAATTTTAGTTAAATAACACAACTTCAAAAAAATTTGGCATGAAGTGAACCTTTGTAAGAGTCATTTTTAAAAACACAGCTAATTTAGTTTTATACAATTTATTAGTCTTATAAAAATTCTATAGTCAAACTTTAGTTTTCTGTCATGCTTTTGTACTTTAGCTTGTACTTATTTATGCACATCAAAATCATAAATTCCTCAGATACAGCGAGCCAAGATGTACTTGGTGCTCTTAAATAAATGATTAGATGGGATGTAGAGGTGTCTTCTAAAATGTTAAAAGAGAAAACAAGGTTTGCATATGAAATTTTTATAATGTATAGAAGACGAAACATCTTTTTCATATTTCTTTTAAAGCTCTGATTAATCTGTATACAATATGTTGAAAAAAGGAATAAAATAATTGTTGATTTCTTCTAAATTAGTTTGTATTTGGATCAAATTTAACAGAAATATCACACATTTCAATATTAGAAATCTTTGCCTTTAATGATATTATTTAAAGCTAGATATCAGTATATTGCTTGAAAATTAGCTGAAATATAAGTTTTAAAAAATAATCCATGAATACTTGACAGTAATACAAGCAAAATGTAACAGCAATGTCGTGCTATAAAAGCAGTACATTTAAAAATACAGCAGGAGTAGTTAAAAACGAATGTTCCAGAAGCATTTATACAGAATAACAGCTTAGTTTGCGAATTATATTGCCAGCCGAGACTTCAAACAGTTCTTAATCACGCGAAGACAATTCCAACTAATGATTCAATTTTCATGACCCATCGTCTGTCATAGCCAAAAACATATCACCATATCAGATTATTTCATTTCTGAAACATTTAGTTTCTAAATGCGAGTGAATTTTAAGTACGTGCTATTACAATTGCAATAGAATTCTTCATAAAGCACCGATATACGCCATTTTTATGCACGCGACAAAATAAACACTCGTAGTTATTTATTAGAAAAAGGGTAAATATGAAATCGCATTAGACTAGATGGCAAAGGTGGGATTTAGAAAACAAATAAGTTGCTGAAATATTGGAATCTGTTTACCATCCGTTGCCTTGGTTACTTACTACATGAGTTTGCCAATTTTTTTTTGTTTTTGTTTAGTACAAACAGCGGGGGAGGATTTTAAGTTATTTTGTATTTATTTTAGCATTTACGAATTAGAAATTGTTTAGAAAACTCTCTTTTTCAGTGAGAAAAAAAATCACTCAAAGTATACGTTCAGAAACAAGCTATTATTATTATAATTTGAATACATGATTACATATTTATTTTAACAGATTTTCATAAGTCGATAAGTTAAATAAAGTTTATATCATATGAAAAATGATTAAAAATGACGGAATTGTTTCTTTAAAGTAAATTAAATACTTCTGGAAAATTCAAAGAACATCAATCCTCAATATCTTTTCATCTAATACTGATATTTTCATTTACTAGTTTGTAGTTATAAAGATTTAAGACTTGTAAATATTCTGATTAATTATTTAAAATTATTTTTTAATTAATTAATTGTTGCACAATCTAATTGCAAATCTAATTAATTATTGCACAATTTAAAATAAATTAAATAAAAATAACTTGTTTCGGACGAATTAGGATTTTGAACCGAGCACCGAGGAAAAAAGTATGTTCAAAACTACCAAAACATGGTAAAATTTACCGTGTTTCTGGTTTTTTTGGAATGCTAAAAAAATTCTGTTATTTTTACTGAAGCTCTTGGTAATGATTTTGGTAAAATTAACAATAAAATATTTTTATAATATGTAATAAAATTTGGTAAATGTGGTAAAATTTGGCAATTTTATCATGATGCCTTAGAGAATTCAAAATCGTTTATTCGGTCAAATTTTCATTTCAGTGTTGTATTTTTTGCTAAATGTGTAGCAATAAAAATTAAAATATTAAAACCAGAATTTCTGTATACTGCTAACGGAAAAATTACAAAATGAATGCCTTAAATACCGTATATTTTGGTTAATACGGAAATTTGATTTAGTGTAATGTAGTTTTTACTCTCCTGGTAAAGCGATGTCAATGTATAAATATTGAAGTTTCTTTAAATATTATTTTTTTAAATATAAGATGTAAAACAATAAATTTATACAACTTAAAACACCGTAATGGGAAACGCTAATAACTTAAAAACTAAATTTATTAAATGAGTCCAGAGAAATAAGAATTTTAAAAAAAAGTTATAATACTAATTCTTTGTTTCGCGTCGCGTTTTCATAAATTTCTCATTTTAAATTTTGAATTTTATAATTTAAAATTATTTAACTTAGAATGATACAAAATTGTCAATTTGTGCAATCAGTTCTTGAATTTGAGAGAGAAACGCAACATTTAAAGTCCTAATTAAGAGGTCAGATCGAACTTAATAAACTAGAGTACTAGTAGTAAAAATTTTGACTAATCCTGTAGCTAATTATGTTAATACTTTTTGTGGCTACATTTAATATTTCGAGTGTTAAAACACCAGTGGCTGGAAATATTTACTTTTATTTATAAATTTTAAAAAAAATGATGCGTAAGCTAAATAATAATATTTTGTATGAAATTACCTTTGGATAAATGACTCAAAAATTTGTTTATTTGCATACACGATGTAGCAAAATTTGCAAAAAGTAAAACTTACATTAAGTTACATAAATAAAAAATATATAGCAATATTTTTTATTAAATAATAATTTTTTTTAAACGTTTAAACGGAACAGAGGTTTACATAACAACGTTAAACGGAGGTTTACAATATCTGAAATAATTAATATCCGTCTGTCTACAAACTTTAATCAAGTAAACCGTTTATACATTTATACATTTATAACTTCAAATCGCTGCGATATATATATATATATATATATATATATATATATATATATATATATATATATATATATATATATATATATATATATATATGTGTGTGTGTGTGTGTGTTACGGGCAATGTAAATAATTGGGCATTGTTTATAATGCCCGGGCAATTTAAAAAGTGCCCAAAAAGATATGACAAAATGATAAATTATGTTGCAAATATTACATTGCCCGGTCATTATGTATAATGCTAAAAGTCAAGTGGGCAATTTGTGTCACTCACAGCCACAGGGTGTCTTGGGATATTCATCCACTTTTAGATGCACCTGGATAATTTTTTTTAAAAATTTTTTCCCGTACATGCGCTGTATAAAGCAACTACTTCAATTACTCTTATCTGGCGCAGTTATTATAATTTTTTTTATAATTTTAAGACAATAATTTCGGTATCAGTTTAAAATTGATTCAAACGCTTTGTTTAATTTTTTTAAATATTTAAGCTATAGCAAAAGTGGCACTAGACCTAGTATATATTTCGGACATTTACTAAAGGTCTAGTCATACTAGGTCTGGTTAAGTGCGATTGCCCGGTATACATTTGCCCGGTATATCCTACACTGATGTTTTTTTAAGGTCAAGTGCCGTTGCCCGGTATACATTTGCCCGGTATACCCTACACTGATGTTTTTTTAAGGTCAAGTGCCACTGCCCGGTATAGCCTACACTGATGTTTCTTTAAGATCAAGTTCCACTGCCCGGTATACCCTACACTGATGTTTTTTTAAGGTCAAGTGCCACTGCCCGGTATACATTTGCCCGGTATACCCTACACTGATATTTTTTTAAAGTCAAGTGCCATTGCCCGGTATATATTTGCCCGATACTCCAAACACTGATGTTTGTTCTAATCTATCGTCAGTAAGTATTAAAATATCGAATAAATGTAATTATATCCACGAATAAATTAGTATAAAATTGGATGTAATAAATATTTCGGACATTCACCAAAGCGACTAATTTGATTGTCAACATTCACCGGTGAAAGTCAACAACCACCGATTTCGGTCATTCACAGTAACATGCACATCATTTACATAATGATGTGCATGTTACTGTGAATGAATTCGCGACAAGCCACTGAAAATGAATGCTGATTGGCCAGCCAGAATCACACCACACGCACGTGGTTGTCCCATTGCTGTCAATTAATCAAAGTGCCCAAAGAAATAATAGCGGTATTTATAATGACCGGGCAATGTGACAAATTATCGTAAAGTAATTCAAATTTATCAAATTGCCCAATTTGAATGGTCATTATTCTTAATAACTAAGCATTATGAATACTGACCTAAATAATTACATTGCCCGTAACACACACACATATATATATATATATATATATATATATATATATATATATATATATATATATATATATATATATATATATATATATATATATATATATATATATATATATATATATATATATATATAATATATGTATATATATCTTTTTTTTCTCTTTCTCGTTACATTAATCTACCTAACAGTAAGTTATATAAATGAAAAATATATAATTGATAAATAAATAATGATTTTTTAATAAAATAATAACTATTTTTAAAGTTTCAAAACGTATACGGACGTTTACAAATCTGAATAATTATTTTTATGTCTACAAACTTTCACTATATAAACCATTTATAACTTCAAGACACTGCAAAAATCAATATAACTTGGTCGTTTTTAGTGAATCAGGTAAAAAAAAAATATCAAGGAAATAAATTTTAGTTAAAAAAAACAAAACATTTTGCTTATATTTATAAAATATTTCAGAATGCTAGTTTTACAACAAACACAACTAACGGCAGATGTTCTTTATTGTTTTTATTTTTTTGCTTCAAAGTAAAACAACAAACTGGCACATACAAAATAAACAAGCTCGCCGAAGAGGGAAGGAAAATATATAGCACAGTAAAGTTCGGGAAAAAACACTCTTCTAAAAGTTGTGGGCGTGTCAATTCGACGAAGATATTTATAAATTCGGAGACTAGACTTACCTTCGAAAAACCTTGAAAAATCTCACTACTTAACAATTTAGATTAGAAGAGAAACCCTCGAGAGCTAAGTTCTTCTGTCTGGAGTGAACGTGCATTTTTAAGATGAGGAGAAAAAAATTTGCATCTGAGAATAAGGAATTTCCTTTAATGCGGCGTTAAATAAAATTTAAATTTAATTTGTTTAGGAAGTGAGGTAAATAAATTTAAATAAAATGCATTTAAGTTTAATGGAGTATCTAGGAGTATCTGTTTATGTGATATTTAAAACTAAATTTTTGCGGGAAGTAAATATTTATGGATATTTAAAATTCATGCATTAATGTAACTTTAAAGCTTTCAATTATAATGAAGTACTGTAGAGTTTCTCTATGAGCAAATCAACTCGGATGGAGTTGAAAAATTTCGTCTAATAAGTTTTAATGTTTAATCAGGTGTGATTTGTGTGATTATTCTTAATAAAAATTAAATTTTTAAGAAAGTTTAATATTTATAGATCTATATATATATTGCACTAATACTGTGATTAAATAAATTTAATAATGATGAAATAATGTTGAGTCTCTCTATAAAGATATTAATTCATTCAAGTTGAAAAATTCGCTGTTGAAAATATTTCGTATAATAAATTTTAATATTTAGTCGCTAGGTATTTCAGAAGTGTCTGTTTATGTGATTATTATTATCGGAAAATAAATTCTTATCAAAATTAAATATTTATTGATATTTAAAATTTATGCTCTAATACTGTAACTTAAATAAATTTAATCATAATGAAATACTGTTGAATTTCACGATGAGGATATCGATTCGTTCTAGTTGAAAAATTCGCTGTAGAAAAATTTCGTATAATGATTAGTTCCGTAAAATAACTTTTGTAGAATTTATCAAGCATTCTAGAAGTATCTCTTATGCTCTAGTAATGTAAATTAAATTCATTCAATCGTAATGAAATATTGTAGAGTTTCTTTATGAGAAAATCAATTGGTTCTAGTTGAAACATTCACTGTAGAAACTTGGTTCGTTTATCAACTAGATTTGTTTAATAAATAGTTTCGTACAATAACTTATTTAAGATTAATCAAGCATTTTAAACGCAATTTTTGAAGGAAATATATATATATATATATATATATATATATATATATATTTCCTTCAAAAATTGCGTTTAAAATGCTTGCTTAATCTTAAATAAGTTATTGTATATATATAAGATAAAGAAATAGATAAGAATCCCTTTATAAGAAAATTGATTGGTATTAGTTAAAAAAAATTGCTATGAAAAGTTTCGTATAATAAATAATTTAGCCTAATAAAATTTTTTAGTTTAATTAGTCATTTTAGGAGTTTCGGTTTATTTGATAATTTGTTATTAAACTTAAATTTTTCTGGGAAGTAAATGCTTATACATAGTTAAAATGTATGCACTAATAATGTAACTTAAAAGCATTTTATCATAATTAAATACAGCGAGGAGTCTCTTTATAAAGAAATCTAATTTTTCCAGTTGAAAAAGTCATTGTAGAAAGATTTCGTGTCATAAATAATTTCATGTTATAAATTTTTTAAGTGTCATCAGATACGCTATGGTTGCCTGTTTATGTGATATATAAAACTAAATTTTATTAGGAATTCAAGCATTATAATTAATTAAAACTTAAAAAGTAACTTAGAAACATTCAATCATACTGAAATACTGTGGTTCTGTCCTTAAGTAAATTATATGGTTCCTGTAGAAAAATTTTGTATGAAAATATTTTCTTACATGAAATAATTTCGTATAATAAATTTAAGCTCAATCAGGTACTGTGGAAGTTTGTTTATATGATATTTTGTAACTCAAACTCAATCTTTATTGGAAATTAATTTAAAATAATTTAATCTGCAGTGAAATGCAGTATAGTCCACAGTATAGAGAATCGAAATTGATTAAACCTAGTTGAAAAATTTGCTTAAGGAAACATTCAAGGATATTAGAATTTTTTTTCCAACTATTTAAGTTGATGTTAAAAAATTTAAGTTGATATAATAATTCAAAAATATATAATAACGTTTTACTGAAACTGAATTAAAACATTAGATTTATTTTGCTTAAAAATGTTAATTTAATTGACTTAATTAAATGCTCAAAATTAAAGACAATTTTTTAATTTAGTAAATTTAGTAATTCCTAAACTTTTGGTAAAATTACCGTACTCTATGGTAATGACATTTCTGGTAAACTGACCATAATTCTGGTAATAAAAACCAAAATATACGGTATTTAAACCATCTATTTGGTAATTTTTTCTTTCATGTGGAAACAGTATACCAAAAATCCTGGTATACAAAATCAGAATTCTTATTACCCCTTATTTAGTTAGAACTACAAAATTGAAAAGAAAATTTTACCGAATAAATAGTTTTTATGTCCTGCTTAAGAATCATGATAAAATTTCAAAATTTTATCACATTTACCAAATTTCATCACATTTTATAAAACCATATTTTATTGTTAATTTTACAAAGCACTTTGTTAAAAATTGCCAATTTTTTTCATGGAAACGGTAACACTCTAAACCTGACCATATTCTGGTAGTTTTGATCACATTTTTCCCAGTGTACTAAGAAAGAACTATAAATAAATAATATTATAGGACAAATCTACTTCAATAAGAAATAAATAAATTGCTTATAGGTAAAATTTCATCTTGATATCAAGCAAAGAAAGCTGATTTTTCAGAAATTAATGAAATTTAGTGCATGATTTATTGGCCTATAAGAACAAACCGATAACAAAAAAAGAAATTTTAGACCAACATTGCTTTATGTTATACAGAGAAATATCTAAATTTAATCGTATGACATAAATACTCGTGAACTTACAATATGATAAACAGTCTTATTTCAACGAGTTTTGTCGGTAAAATTATTTTTTTACATCAGAATAAAGCAGTTTCTCTTCCAATGATGCAATACCCTTGTTGCCATTCCCCGTCGGCATTCAAAAATGTGTGGCTAGCAAATCTGGGTTATTGGAAGAAAAGAAAATATTAAAACAGCCGCCGAGTTTATTCTCTGCTTGAAGTTTGTATGCTATGATATGCTTAACTTTATTCAGGAATATTTACACAGAATACAATATTTTCAATAGAAAATCTACTTTGTAGATAATTTAAACCTTACATTAACTATATGTGGGTAAATAAAGACTTATAACGTATAAATAGATGAGTCTTATTTAAAAATAGGACGTTTTCTAGTGAATCGGTAAAAATTGCCGATCTTTTTGGTGTTCCCGTTGAGCTAGAAGCACGGTAAATTTTACCGTATTTTGGTAGTTTCGGCTATACTTTTTTTTAAGTGTAATGTGTTGCTTGATACTTATTTAAGTACTTGCGCTTATTTTACTTTTGTTTGTAAAAAACGAAAATAGAAAATGCAGTTGTAAATTTCTACAGCTACATAAATTTTACTTTTATAATATTTATATATAATGAATTATGATTTTTATATATTTCACATATGTAATAATTAATTTAACGTTTTTTATTAAACTAAACAACGAGAAAAAAAAAGCACAAATAAAACCACTTAAACTAACGTACTATAATTTCGGCTCTGTAATGAAAAATCTTCATGAGTATCTAAACACAGAACACTTTCACATTTAGTATTTTAGTATGGGACCGACATCATAGTCTGTTACTTAATGCGATATTATTTGTGATTTGTCTTACGTCGTTCAGCTTTATTAATCTAAAGCTCAAACTTCATCATAAAGAGATAAGAATTTCAAAAAGTACGGGAGAACAAAAGGGCAAATTAAAGTAAAGGCTGGACATAACATACATTTGGAATCAGTAAATTTTTTTTAATGAAATTAATAAAGTATTTCCTCTTAATCAAAGACTTTATAAGTTATTCATAGCCCAAACAAATTCAATTTAACTTTGGTTTAATTTCATGTCCTCATTTTCATAACGAGCATAACTAATGAAAAAATTTCTGCTCCACTAAAAACGGCAGAAATTTCGAAAGCCGATAAAAGAAATATTTAAATAACGTTTTTACTTTTGTTCTTAAACCGATGTCGCTAGACAATTTTATTGAATAAATTCTCCACGCTCGTCCAAGCTTGAAATAAAGAAAGATGCGATTGTCCAAATCCGCGGCAATTCAATCGAAAAGCACTTAGTGCTAATGGTCAGAAGTCACGTTGCCAAACAGCAGAAAGATAACTTTGGGCAGTTTTCTTCCAAGGGAGGCGTGTACGCCATGCTTGCAGCTCTATTTGAGAAGTTTTAAAACTTAACTATTTTTGTTGAAAACTCCCCCTCTTTTGTATTGGAAATAAAAGATTGCTAAGGAAAGAGACATTTGATGGGCAATTAAGTTTTTATTTTCCTTCTAAAAACTTAAATTCTTCAACGAGATTCTTTAAGTTACATTTTCTCTTATTTTAAAGATAATCATTTGTCTGAAGGTACTTAAGCTTAAATTGAATGTGATGATGAATCGTAATACTGAAAGCATGGTTTTTCGAAAAATCTCGTTTCGCGCACCAAAAAGTAAACTTTTTAAAGAAGGGACGAAAGCTAAATAACGTAAAAAACACAGATGATATTAGATAAACAAACATGCTAGTGTTTCGGTTCCGTTATGTAGGAATTCTTTCAGTATATTAACTTCTGAATTATATTTTTGGATACTGATGAAGATTCTTTATCCCAGAACTGAAACTATAGTAAGATCCCAGGAACCTTGAGCCTTGATAATACAAGGACTTCATTTTCTACAAACACTTATGATGACGATGAAAGTAGATATGTTTTGAGCTCTAAAAAATAGTCGCCCATTCTCAAGGCTCGCAAAACGCGAAAATGCTAAAAAGAGGTTTGAAGCTGTTTTGTTGTAGAAAATCAATGTTTTAATAAACATAACACAACAAAGATTATATAATGATCATAGCATTAAATTATAATACACTCTTGAAAATGTAGCCCATTAATGCTGTAACAAACTATCATTGATGTATTTAGAAAAAATTTTTTTTATTATTCTTTGAAATTATAAAAATTTAAAGGATTTTAAAAATGTAGGACTTAAGGGATGTAAAGTGCTTCAACACGTTTTCTAGTTTCTAAAATTTTCACAGGCATACTATATATATATATATGTATGTTACGGCCAAAGCCCGAAGTCCGGCCAGATCGCGAAGTGGCCGAGGATGGCTGGCTAAAGTCCGAAATAATTGAAGCGATCAGTGAATATTTTACTTTGGCGGCCTTTTATAATTATATAAATAATTCTTATAAATTTTCTACTTTAAAAATATAAAAAATAGAAGTTTTTTAATTGTCTATTAAACAATCATTAATTTAATAATCATTATTAAATTGTCTATTTAATTGTCATGCATACACCAAAGGTCTTGTCACACTAGGTCTAGTTAAGTGCCCCTGCCAGGTATACATTTGCCCGGTATACCCTACACTGATGTTTTTTTAAGGTTCAGTGCCACTGTCCGGTATACATTTGCCCGGTATATCCTACACTTATGTTTTTTTAAGGTCAAGTGCCACTGCCCGGTATACATTTGCCTGGTATATCCCACACTGATGCTTTTTAAGGTCAAGTGCCACTCCCCAGTATACATTTGCCCAGTATATCCTACATTGATGTTTTTTTAAAGGTCAAATGCCCTGCCCGGTATACATTTGCCCGGTTTGCCCGGTATAATGATTCTTCCCATGCCAATTCGCGATTTGGGCGGCCAATTCCCGAAATCAAGAACAGTTTCGGACTTTGGCCAGCCATCCTCGGCGAATTCGAGATCTGGCCGGCCTATTTCCGAAATTAAGAGCAATTTCGGACTTTGGCCAGCCATCTTCGGCCAATTCGCGATCTGGCCGGCCAATTCCCGAAATCAAGAAAGATTTCGGCTTTGGCCAGCTAATTTACAGCGCTCTTGGCTAATTCACGATCTGACCGGCCAGATCGCGAATTGGCCCACTTCGGACTTTGGCCGTAACATATATAATTTTTTTCGCATCTCTTTTGTTTTGTACTCTATACGTTATACAATCTAAAGAACGACGCTTAAAGAAAGTTGTTTCAAATTTAATACTTATTGGATAATGTATTGGATTATTTATTGAAATTCATGACATTATAAAATGAACAAATCAGGGACACATTGCGAATGTTTTTAAGAAAAATAACTGAGAAACATAAATTATATTCATGGTACTTTATAGGTACTTTCTTGTAATTTCTGTGTAAATTAAAGTATAGCTTTCGAAATAAAAAATAGGGTTTAGATTGGTTGATTTAGATATTTTATAAGTAGATTCATTGTACTTTATGCACTGAGAAACAATAGTATGACCCAAACTTCTAGAATATGGTAAAATTTACCGTGCTTCGTGATCTATAGGAAATCCAAAAAGATCGGTAATTTTTATTAAAGAACTTTGGTAATAACTTTCGATGGAATCAACAATAAAATATGGTTTATTACCGTATGCTGTTTGGTAGTAAATGTGGTAAATTTTGATATTTTAATCATGATACTTTAGAGCATGGTTTAATATAAATTTTTCTGGTAAAATTTACTTTTCTGGATTGTATTTTCATTAAACTTGTGGTAATAAGAACAACAATTTAGAAAACCAGAATTTCAGATGAACCGTGGTCAAAAAATGAAAAAAAAAAAAACATTCCAAATGAATGGTTTAGATATTGTATATTTTGGTTTCCCATACAAGTACCATGCAAGTTTCTATACAAGTACGATAATTCTACCAAAATTTTCTTCGATATATTTATGTTCCATATTTAGATTTGAACTAAATTTAACATTTTTAAAAGTCAAAATTTCTGAATAAAAATCCGATCAAAATATAAAATAATTTCATAGAAATTCACAAAATTATAATTTTTTACATATAACGACTTTGCTTAAAAATGATAGTTATCACTTTATCTTTGTAAGCTCAAAATAAAATTCTTCTGAGCATTCTATTACGTTTTATTTTCGAATATCTATTCCCAAGTTCTTTCTTTTTGTAAGAAAATATGTCCTTAAGATCATTTCATTTCTTTTTCTTCTTTAAAATGTGTCATTTGCAGGAAAAGAGGAAATTTGTCTGAAAAACCTATTAAATTTTGAATGATAAAAATCTAGTTACCGCTGCGCACCTTTTTCTCGTTTTCGTTAGAAAATTGCTTTGTGTTTTAGCCAAAAGGATCTCCACTTACGAGAAATACTCTATCTGCATAAGAATTTTTTTCTTTCTTTGATAAGTTCAGTACTTGGTTTTTGTCACTTTTCCAATTTCCTTCAAACGAATTCCGTTTGTATAAATTAACATTTTCTTTTGTTTTCTCTCAAAAACTTTTTCGAAAATACATCTTGTCAAGATTATTTTGATGTAATTAATGTGTTAATAATTATTTTATTAATTTACAGTGCTTTGAATCTCTTGCTTGTGGGTTAATACTTGCAGCGAACCATGCAGGACAACTTATAAAAAGATTTGTTTCGATTCTGAAGCGTCATGAAATGCATAATACAATGAAAGTAAAATGAAAATGTTCTTACGTTAACCTGAAAAATTTAAAGTAAAAAAAAGTTTTTGATTGGGACCCTGAACGCAATAGGAAAAGAGGAAGACCTAAAAATATTTTGCGCAGGACGATTATAAAAGAATTGAAAACAATAGGAAAAACATGGATTGAGGGAAAATATCAGGCCACAAATAGAGTGAGATGAAAAACTATGATAGAAAACCTGTGCTCCAAAATGGAGGGAAGAGAAATATGTTATGTATGTGCAATAAAAATATAAGAACACTCATAATACATAAAATACCGTACCATGAAAATATACAAACGGTCTTATCATTAAAAATGAGAAAAATATAGTTGCCTATATTGCACGGTTCTTATGCATAGCACGTTGATCAATATGATAATGAAGAAAATTATGAATCAATTAGTCAAATATGTGATTTAATCCTTGTTTACCTAATCGCTAAAATTTAAAAAAAAAAATTCAGTTTCCTATATGATATAATTCTCATAATTTCAAAGCAGATATCGATAGTAAAACAAGAGGAATGTATGTCACCACAATTCGTATAAGAAGAAGCTACAAATCAAATTGTCATAGTTCGAGCCTTGTTACGTTATGATTTAAAATTCCCAAAAAAGTTTTCTTTAAGACATAGTTCTTATTCGAAAACAGATACAGAAATTAATATTGAGCAAAAGTATGGTGGCAATGAAGAGAAAAAGAAGAATATGAATCTACCGTTCATATTAGTGGTTCAATCCTTATTTGTTTTGTCCAAAAAATCAGTTTTCTTTATTGCATAGTTATTAAAAAGCAGATACCAATATTAAACCTGGGAAAATGTGTGCTGCCACCTTAATCAATACGGAAAGGAAGACGAGTATGAATCGACCGGCCATTGTTGTTGTTGTTCGTTTACGTCGCACTAGAGTTGCACAATGGGCTATTGGCGACGGTCTGGGAATCATCCCTGAGGATGATCCGAAGACATGCCGTCACATATTTGATCCTCTGCAGAGGGGATGCACGCGAAGACGAGCACTTTACGGTAGAACAGTTTAACAAAGACCAATACCGCACACCCTCGGTCCTTACGCAGACTGATCCAAGTGGTCACCCACCCTCACACTGAATCAACTGGCCATAGTTCTGGTTCAAACCATATATAGTTTATTGTACCAGCTCCGAAAAATTTAGTTTTCTTTATGGCCAACGTAGTTTTTAGTATTTGAAATAATAAAAAAATATTATTTCTTGAAAAATAAGAGGGCATTGTGATCAATATCGGCAGGAAGATGAACGACCGCAAAATAATTTATCATGATTTAATTTAAATTTTTTTCACTTAATGGTTAAAATTTAGTTTAAGTTAATGACTCCTCGAATTTAAAAATAAATAAAAAGTATTTTTTTTCCGGAGAAGCCGAAGATTAAGAAGGAAAAAAAACTATTTAGCTTAATCAGAATTTTAAACTTAAAAACGATAAAAAAATATTTCACAAATAAAATTAAAGTACTCACATTATCTTTCTGTTTACATGGAAATTAATGGATTTTATACTAGATTAGGAAGAACAATAGAGAACTTTTTGGAGATAGAGATTTCATTCAATGCTAATTCAATCCTACCCTATCAATATAATATTTTGAATAAATTGCCTTTTATCACTCCTTGCCTTGCTTTGGCCGCACGATATCATTTGTCTTTAAAAGCTTGATTTATGATAATTTTGGACAAGTTAGATAACTTGCCTAGAGCATTTAATTAATTACCCTCAAATATCGATTTTTCATTTGTTTCGATTCTTAATTTCATTTGCAACTAAATTGCACCAGAAATATAAGTTGCAAATGTCTCTATTTATTAAATAGCGAGTATTATTAGATAGATGTAATATCGGAGATTACTTAAAAAGTATATTCAATCTCCTATTTTTTTCCCTTAATTGAATCCCAATATTTATTTTTAAAAGGTCTGAATACTTGTGTTAAAGAGTATCATTTTTATGAAATAATTTTCTAAAATTGACGTTATGAACAATTGATGATATGAGTTAAAATTGATGATATGAGCTTGATGCATATTTTTAGAAAATTGTAAAAAATCCCGGATCAAATAACGGTAAAAAGTAACAGTGGTTTTTTACTCAAGGTGCCGGTATTTTATACCGTAAAATTCCTTTTTACCGAAACATGTTACGGAACAAAAAATCTGACAAACCATAATTTTAGAGTAATAATTACCGGAAAATCACTGAATCGCTCTTAATAAATAAATATTATTGTAGGATTTACGGTATAGTATTTTACGTATGCTGTACTCAAAGTGCCAGTACTTTATACCGTAATTTGATCCTGAATTGTTTACAGAGTTATAGGTATTCTTTTTTAATTAGCTGTTTTTTCTATCAATCTAGCAATTTATTTTTTGTCAGTTTTATTACGGCCTTTTGAACAACGAATTACTTGGATGTTTATTAAAAATTATTCGCTTGATGTAGCGTGCAAGGATTTCTGATAAAAAAAAAAAAACTTCAAATATATAGTGATGAATTTTTAAATTAAATACTTTTCTAAAAGCTCTAATTGAATTTTTATGAACTATGTGATGACTATATAAATTATAATTTAAGTTTATTAGATCAGTAATTTTAGAGAAAATATAAATTCCGTATTAAAATTTCTAGTTTTGCGTGAAAGTCACCCAGTAGAACAAGTATCAATATTAAAATATACAACAAAGAGTTTTTGTGGAAGTACAGAAATACTTCTAAGGAAGATAAAGCAAAAATAAAAATTGTTTTAGAATAGTAGGAACCTAATTTGAAGGCGAAATGAAAATTGCGATACGAAAATACGCGTCGATTTCCATAACATTAATGATTTGTAACGGAAAAAGAACACTTGCAATGTGATTTAATTCTAATTTATGCTTTCATTTAATAAAAGATTGGATTAAAATTTCAGTTTGTTTTTTATTAGCTTAAAACCTGTTATTCGTAAAGGGTGAAAAAAAGTATATGATCATTAAATACTGAGTAATACTACTAAATAGAGCACTAGACAGAGATATACCGGTGATATAAGCAATAAAGTTAAAATAACCAACTAATTATTATTTATTACCCTTTCCGGTGACTTTACGTTATTAGATTAAGTAATTTTCCGTATCATTTGGCATAATGATGTTAATCGAGATCATGATCTACAAAATTTATCTTATTCAAGCTATTTTCTCCGGTACTTTTTCCTTTCGAGGGGCCATTAAAACATATTTCCACAGTATCTTTTTGCTAAACTAATATGGAAAATTCATTTAGGAAAAGTCGCTTTTGAATGATCTGATTAAATTTTTGAATAATTTTAAAACCGGAAACTAAAAGTATGTGAATATTTCCTGCAGTTCATATTTCATGACGCTTGTGTAAGGGATTCTAGAAGTATAAGAAAGACTCACAAAAAGACAAAGACACCCACAAACTCTTATTATTATAGATCTTTTAATATAGTTACTTATAATCCAGGTATGATGAGATGACATCACATTATCAAACCAACATGATGAAGAGCATGACTATCAGGATAAATATTGTAATATTTTTACTGAAATCTTCATAAAACATAATTATAAAATGTATTAATAATAATGATAATAATAAAATATAATAATAATAACAAAAATAATAATACTAAAAATAAATAATAATAATAATAAGAAAATATAATAATTAATAATATTATCTGATAATTTAACAATAACTAAATTTATTTAGTTTAAATTTATATATTTAATTAAAAAAATAATTTATTTGATTGAAAAAAAATTTAATTTCCCCCCACCTAGTTTATTAACCCACTTAGGGTTAGCGAATGGACAGAATTTGTAGAATGTTTCTCCTCTGTACACTCTTTTTCTACCTAATGACTATGTGGAAAATACTGTAGGTTAAAATACGACTTAATACGTGTAGAACCGCTACTGGGTTAACAAAAACGTGAATTAAATTGTTTGTAGTAATAGTTATTTACATCTTCTTAAACGTATTTTCTTAAAGAACAGAAAGCAAGAGAACCTAAGATAAAATACAAAAAACTGAAAAGACAAGCTGAAGTACTTTATTTTTAAATGCGATTTTAACTACTAAGATAAGCTAAACGGAAGTTGAAAGCTAAACCTATTCTTATCTTTGAACGCAGCGGCATTTTCACAACAAATGTTGATTGTACCTCTTTGTTGTCTACATTTCATGAAATAAATAGAAATTTAGTAAACATTTTCCGTTTGAAAATAATTGGTGATTCAAGTAGCTCTCTGCCAAATTTCTTGTTATTGGGATGATTCGTTATAGTTACAATTTTTTATTTTTTAATTAATTTTTTACGTCTAAAATAATTTTTTTTCTTAATCGTTAGTTTAAAAGTAAGACGAAATGTTTGTACTTATAAAAAAATGGGGCATAATTTTGAAGATTTTTTTAAAAATAAAACCATATACATTGAAGTATATACATCTCTCCAATAGAACCAACCAAAATAAAATTTCATGTAGTGTTATTTGCAGGCTTGCTCGAGAGCATGCTGATTTATAGTAATAGAACTCTGAAGGTTACGGTTGCAGTGATAATTTTTCCAATTTTTCAAATGGCAACACCTTCTTTCTTCGACATTATCCTCATTATAAAAAAAAATGAGTTTAAACAATATTGTATGGACAATTTTAAGCAAAGATTAAAAAAAATAGTAGTTTATGTGTTTTCAGAATATCTGTGATTCAGCTCCTCAGAGCTTGCAAAATTAAAGGAAGAGGCACATTGATTTGTATGCTTAATTTTGTTCTCCTCATCTCTGTCCAGTGCCACCATTTTTCTCGCTGAAAGGAAGTTCCAAAATCATCATAGTTTTTTCATTGTTAAGGTCACGTTTTGATAAAAACAGTTGGGGTATTGTAATCATGGCAGTTACATTGTAAGAAGATCATGATTTCGATTGGTTTTGGGAGAGAGCGATAGGAATTCAGGTAGTTCATTTACCAGGAGTTGGCACTTGGCTCCACCTTCTCGGACGAAGAGTTCATTTCCGCACGGGAGTAAGAGGAAAAATGTATCCGCCCCTGAAATTGACACAACCCTAATGCGCGCCTAACGCAAACAGTGAATTCTTTTTCAGACACTTACTTCGCTTTATCATCTGCTATTATACCTTTCGTTAATCTAGCCAATTAAATATATTGCAGCAAAATGTCTCAAAAAGGACAAACTATTCATTCAAAAGAAAGAAATATCAAATTTATGAAATATTTAATGTTAAAAAAATGCCCAGTAAGACTGTGAAATAAATAATTTAGTCATACGATCACTAAATAGCAACTTTGTTCAGGATTGTTGACAGCCTTCTCCCCAAAATAGTGAAATAGTATCGTCGGATAACAGGTGATGAAGGCGGTGCCAAGTGCCAACTCCTGGTGAACGAACTTTAAAATATGTTAAAAGATTGCTTTTTGAAAATTTTATACTAAGAATTTCTATGTATTTTTTTGGTAAAAGTGTTTTTATTTAATACTCACTTTATTCACTTTATACTTTCATACTCACTTTATACTTTATTCAATACTCACTTTTTAATCTTTCAAAATAAACAATATACAAACTAAGAGGGTACAGATGTAACAAAGTAGCAATATTCAAACTCAACCTCAAAACTACAACCGATATCCTTTGATGTTGCAAATAAACTCCGAGTTATCTAAAGTTACAAAATGATTTGCATGACACAAATCTATTTGCTAATTTAGACTACTTTAAAATTGTTTAAAAAAAGAAATTATTTTTATGGTGAACTATCAGAAAACTAGTTTTTTTTTCTATTTTGTTAAAAAGCACACGATTGAAGGAAAATTTTTACTATGAAACGTAAAATAAATTTATATTGGTACTTTTTTCAAATTGCTTAAAGCTTAAAATGGATGCTTAAGGAGTGTTCACGAAAACAAACATCACTTATAATACTCGTTTGAAAAAATGCGAAAGTAACTGAAAATGCCCATTAAGATATCTGTACTTAGCTCAGAATGCATGTTTAAGAAAATAGATGTAGCTCAAAATGTGTAAATAAAAAAAAAAGTATAGCTCAAATTGTTTGTTTAAGAAAGTGTGCAATTTTTTTAAGGCGTGCTTAGTATAAAATGCGATTTTGTACTGTTATACAACGAAGCTAAATACTGTTATGCTATAAAATTAAATTTAAATCAAACAGAAAGTTTGCTTATTTTTTCATAAGCACTAAAAATAATAATTGTACATTATTTACCTATTTTGAAACAGATTAAACATTACAGTAGTTTAATAAATGTAAGATTAGTCAATTAAGAGAAAGTTTTCCTTTTCTTTAAAGAACTTAGAATATTTTTGTAAGTGCGCATTTTGAACTGAGTCCTTTTCTTCTTAATAAACTTTAAACTATTGCTACTTTTTTTTAACACAAGTTTATGTTATGTATAAAATTTAAAATTTCACAAATGTTTTATTGAAATAAAAGCTGTAACAGAAATGGTATTAAAGAGAACTGATAAAAAATTTATTTAGTGCATAAAAAAAATTTATGTTCTACAAGAGATTTTATAGTTTCTTATCCAACAGTAACAGTTTATGATTAAAATTCCCCCCCTCTCCCTATTTTATAGTTCTTGCAAGCAGGAACAAAAATTTTCATATACATAAATTCTTTGTTCAAATTTCTTCAAGTGTTAAACATCTATCAAATGAAAATAAATTACGCAACTTGCCGAAAAGTTTTTATCTTAATTGCCTCAAATACCAAAAAACCTCCCGAGACCCATAAAAGCGTCAAAACATATTCTGTCATCTTGAAAAACTCATAAAACTTTTTTAGCGAAAAAAATATCCCGTCTCACAAGTTGCCAGGTTTTAATTCATCCAATCCTTTTCTTCTGCTTTATCATGCAAAACCTGACCCAGCTATGATCGATATTTTAGTAATACCCGAAACACGCATTAAGCGAATACGAAAGAAGAAAAAAAAGAAAAACGTAACAGTATTCTTCGTAGGTATCATAGTACCGGAAAGAATAAAAAAATTCCTCCGAAAAAGTTCTGAAGCCAAGATATCGACAGCTAGAAGAAGAAGGAAAAAAAAAAAAAAATGGCGAAGAATAAGAAACCAGTGTCGCTCTTTCTCCCCTTTGCAACGCTATCGTCAATCCCCTATTTTTAGGTTTCAAGAATCTATTGTATTTTTAGGCGTCTTTCCTATTGTTGAACTTTTTTGTCCAACTAATAAAATAGAATAAGAAAAATGTTTGATTTCCCATGAAGTTTCCTAAGAAGAAAGCGATAGTCTTATACACGTAGTGATCATTCGTATTTCTGAACTTTTTACCTCTTATCGTTTGGTTTTTTTTGAGTTTATCTTGTGGAAAAATATAAAATATGGTGACAATGTTAAGGTAAAAAACGAATGAATAAGTGATGAATGAAATGTTTTTAGAAGTTATATCTACAATAAATAGATTTCCAGTTTGAAATTTTTAGTTTTAGGAATGTTATATCTTTCATTTCGTTTCCTGCATGAGTATTCCTGTTGGGAATTAGCTTAAACATTTCTGAAAAATTTTCTCAACTACAAAAAAATATTTATTGCTCGATAGTCCAGTCAAATCTAATATTTTAGCATATGGAAAAGATGATGCAATAGACTAAGCAACCATTTTGAGAAGAACCAGAAGAGACAGAGAGAGTTCTGGTCTTTTTGCTTTATACCAGTAGTGAATAGGAGAAAGGAGCCAATTTTGTTTGTTCTTGGTCTTTTGCCTTGCGAAACGTTCAAGATATGTAAGCTCTGTGGTGGAGGGGACTAGATGGTCTAGTCTTTTCTTTGCAAGAGTGTCAGCCAACTCGTTTCCGTGGATATTGTCTTGGGACGGGATTCATTGAAAGTGGATTTCATGCTGTTGGGAAATGAGCTTTACTTTTTGTAAGATCGAAAAACTGGTTTTCATCTCCAATGAGAGCCCAATTTTTAAGGTGTTGAATTGAACTACGGCTGTCAGATAGTATCCAAGTATTTACAAAGTGCCCTTCACTCAGGATTTTTTCTAGTCCCCTGTCGATTGCAATTAGTTCGCTTCGAAAGACGGAACAAAAATCAGGGTTGAGTTGATGAAGAGTGTAGTTCTCTCGAGGTGTTCCAATAAACACCCCACTTCCTGTCTGTCTATCCATTTTACTGCCATCAGAGTATATTTTGATGTCATTTGGAGGGATTTTATTGATGATTTTCAGGGACAAATGTCTGAGAAAGTCGGGTACACAGTCTTTCTTATCAATCGTGGTAGGGAGGCTTTCATGAAAACTAACATTGGGAAGATCCAAGCAAGTACTGAGATTGCAATGAAGATAAAGAGGTTCAATATTTTCTGCGATTAACAGTTGTGATTTAAAATGACTAAAAGGACCTTTGTTTAGTGGTAAACCCAATCTTCAGTTTAGGGGTAGAATGACAAAAGAAGAGAGATTTTACGAAACAAATTAGTCAGTGGATTCTTTCTATGTGTTTTATTTCATGATTTATTCTTATTGTCTAACCTCCACTATGTCTCTACATATTCCTTTGGTTCTTCACCTGCTCTAAGAATGAACCGTCAAAGCAAACATGTTGACACGGTGACATAGAATCTTACTATTTTCAATAGCATGATTCTACCAATGTTCATCATGGCAACCGTGGCGAGTTCATACAGCATTGTTGGAATTAGGCTACATAAACTCTGCCCTACTGAGGTGAGCATTGACATAAATTTTGTTTTTCGCAAGTTGACCATTCACTTTTAGAGCATTGGTTTAATTTTTCGCTTTATTGCATTACCAAAAGAGTTTAAAATTTCAATGAAATTATTAAGCTGATATCTTTTAGAAGCTAGTTCGCTTGTCGTCCAATGGACTGACCTAGGTTCATCTCCTGTTATGATTGGTACATTGCTAACCGGCTATAGTGCTGATGTACGATATTTCCAGGGGAAGACAAATTTCATTTTGGATTATAATACTCTTGCCACTCCTATAAATGCCAAAGATTTTCGTTTTATAATTTTCTACTACTTATAATATAAATTTGGAATAATTTCAACAGAAAGTAATTCTCCAGAACGAGTTTGTTCCAATGTTTGGTCTTAGAGCCCCAATGTTTTCTAGGTATGGTTTAAACTGCGAGTTTAGGAATTGAACATTAATAAACGCAAATTCGAAAAGGATTGGATGACTAAATTTTTAGAGGTTATGCCTTACCAAGGTGACTGATTCTCGAATCCTAATAATTAACTCATTGAGCAGTCCAAGTTAAAAGTTCGATGAATGTCCCCCAATTTTTTTTCTTTACAAGAAAACAATTTCTTTTTCTAATATTAAAATCAGACCATAGTTTATCTCCTGTGATTTTTAAAGGAGGTAAAAATAACATGTACAACAGAAGTTGGATAAATTTTAATTGAAGCAAAATAACTTCACCTGACAAAAAAAGAAATCGTGATGTCTAGAAAAATCACGTATAGAATTATTTATTAGAGATTGGCATGTGATGTATTGAGGTTTTTTTTCTTGAAATGAATTTAATATAATCATTGATATGGACTAGCATGCTTGCTTTAACATTTTTGAAGATCAGATGCTGCATTTTAATCAATATTTTCACGAAGAATATGTTGTTGATGCCCATATTTTTCAAGGTAATAACAGGAAAGTTTTATAGATTTGGAAAAATATATGAACTAATGATAATATAAGATTTAATGACTATTCTCACATCACATTGCGTTTTAACTGGCTTGCAAAATCATCTAACTTAATCTTCTCAGTGGGATATGTTTGAACTGCTAGTAAGACGTAAAGGTCAGGTTCTCCGCAATTTGGTAAAATCCTCAGTGAGTAACATAGACTGAATGTGATTTACCGGAAAAATCTTATGGATTTTCATTCTAACTGAATCTGAACAGTTTTAAATGGACTTAAATGGCATTAAACATTGTTTTTTTTTCATGATATTTCTACAGAGAAAAAAATAATTCTCTTTTAATACAGTACTCTGGTACCATGCTGTATATTATTGACATTTCTGGCACAAGAAAAAGACATAATTCTGGATAATCCAAAATATATGTTATATATAAACTATTCATTATTTACTCTTTCCTTTCATATAGTAACGGTTAACCAAAAATTGTGATTTTCAAATTTATAGTTCTTAATACCAAACATTTAGAAAAAAAAAATAGTGTAAAAATAAGATAAAAAATCTGAAAAATAAGTTTAACTGAATAAGTGGTTTTTATGCCATGCTCTAAGATATCATGATAAAACTACAAACGTTATGAAACCATATTTTATAGTTAATTTTACTAAAATCATTACTTAAGCATTTCGATAAAAATTACCGAGCTTTTCAGTGTTCCTATAGAGCTAAAAATATGGTAAATTTTACCATATTTTAGTAGTTTTGATCATATTCTTTGCTCAATATTGGAAAAACGTATGCTTTTATAAGCAAACAATAATTCTTATCAAGCTTTTCTATTGATTGTCTTTAATTTTATATAAAGTTTATTTTCTTGTATAGAAAATCGATTTCTAGAAGAGATATTTTTTTTTTTACAAAAATAATATTTTTTGTTTTGTTTTAATGCATATAAGCATTAACCAAAAATTTTAGTATTTAAGTCATTAAAATATAGATCTTTTAAAAAATAATACTAATATACTTCAGATTTTTTGTACTGTTTATGCTATATTGATAAAATTTGCAGTTTCAATGTTGAAAAAACCTCAATAATAATAAAAATTTTTAAGTCGTGATATTGAAGTATTTTTCCATGCATCAAATATTTATGCAAAATAAACCATATAAACATGAAAACACAAATGATGGCTTGAATAAGTAAATGAAAACTAAGCTGTAAGTTTAAATGGAATATATCCAATTTTTTAATTTCCTTAAAAATCACGCTATTTATATTCTTATACTAATGAATTATTTTTGAAAGTTCATTTAATTTTGATCCTATATTTATAAATTAGAAAACATTGCTGATGTTCTAACGAAGTTTCATTGTTAACCATTAAAAAATTAACCATTAAACCATTAAAAAATATGACAAAACAAAATTAACTTAAAAATTTGTTTAATCTTTCTAAAATAACATATTTAATATAATCACTAAATACATACATTATGCACCATAGAAGAAAACACACATTTTTTTAAAATAATTTTTTTTTCTCGTTTTGAAGGGATTATATCTGTGATTCTTAACCTTTTTTTTTTGTCGTGGCACATTTTTAACGATTTCAAAATTTGGCGGCACACAAAGAAAAAGATAAGTTTAAAAGTTGTTTACTTACCCATAATACACTGTGTAAAATAGTTTAAGATAATAATTTGGAATTTAAAATAAAATAATATAACATGTACTACAAGAACACGTTTATTAAGGGATTAATTGCAAATGAATAATAATAAGAATACTTTTAATGAGAAATTTGATGTTTTTTGATAATTTCATTTATATTTGGTCGTAAAAATGACAATGCTACTCTCATATAGTCTTCTACATTTAACAGTCTCGATCTTTTTTTTTTCGTTTTTATGTTGGTTAATACTGAAAATTCGAATCCACACAAATAAGATGTAGAAAATTGTAATAATATTTTTAAAGTTTTCTTCGCTATCATGGGATAATCGCATCTATTGTTAATCCAAAATGAATTAGTTGATTCTTCCGAATATTTTAAAATTAAATGTTGAGTGTTAGAAAGCGAAATTCTTCCTCTTCATTCAAAGTTAATTCAAATAAAGAAGTATTCGTTATCACAAATGGATTACGAATCCAACCAAATTTTTTTTATATCTAAATTTGGGAAATAATGAATAATTCTCTCTTTTAATGCTGTCAAATGGTCAATAACAAGTCTATGAATAGTTTTATTAAGAGCTTTTGGGACTGACTCAAACTTCGTTACAATATTCATTTATATATATAAGTACTTTTCCTTAATTTAAACTTTACTCGTAATAAAAAACTATTATAATTTTTACTATATACATTTCTAACATTTGGTGGCACACTTTAAGAATTTGGCGGCACACAAAAGTGCTGCGGCACAGTGGTTGAGAATCACTGGATTATATAATTAATCGATATAATCAGACTTAAGTTAATAAATAAAAATAGGGAAAGAATTCCATGGTTATATAATAATTATTCTACTTATATTACTTTTAGACTAATTATAGTAATATGTATAATCATTAGATACATATGCTTACACCGTGAATGAATTTAAAAATGAAAATTGAATTTTCTTTATTCATTTCGTGATTTCTTTTCAAGCATGAAAATGTTTTTAGTAGTTTTCTTTCAGAATAGTGTAATTTTATATTTATGAACTATTATAATTCTTAGTTTGAAAGTTATGTTGAAATATATGATTAAAATTCTGATTTTACATATTTTAATCATTTTAGTTATATCATTTATAATTTTCTAGTAATTTATATTATCTTTAATAGAGGTTGTGCGTAGATGAAAAATACTAAATGAAATTAGATGAAATTAGTAAATCTTGAACATGGATGAAAAAATATATTTCTTCTATTGATTATATAACTACTTTTTTCACTCTTCAAAATAACTTTAGTGGATTCTTTATTATTTATACGTAGGCGTTGGAACATTGCTTAGGTGGGCCCATTACTTCTCTAGCACCTGTTAGGAACAGGAAAAATGGAGAATAATAGCAGTAAGGTTCGCTAAATAGATTCTCTTCGATTTATTTAGAAATTGTTCAGAAATATATATTTAAAATATGACAGATGATCATGATTTTATTGTAATTGATTGATAAAATTTGTCTCATAAGAATTTTTGCTTGTATTTTAAAAATATAAATAATATTATGAATAATATTTCATCACATTTCATTTCAAATATAAAGAAAGAAAAACATTTGTATTGAAAAAGTGAAATATTTGAGCTTCTTTTTATCATAATTTTGATAAAATACATGCATAAAAATTTATAGAAATACACATTTCAGATCTGAAAGAAATGGGTAGTTTTTATTGTTAGTATTTTTTAACATTCGAAATCTTTTTCAATAGTATTTTGAGATTAAAATGTTACTATTTATAATTAGTTTTACAATTAGTTTCACTATCTTTTTCATCACATTTTATTTAAAAATCATTAGAAGTCAAAACATTATGTACAGGGGTAATTGTTTGTTCACATAATTTTAAAAACTTATAAAAATACGCATTTTAGATATGAAATAAAATGTCAGTTTTTATTGTTGTAGTTTTAAAAAATTTAAAAAATCTAAACATTTTAAATTAGAATGTAAACTACTAAATTTTTTGTAACATTTAATTCTTAAAAATAAAATAAATAAACTTGTAATTAAAACGTTATGTTCAATAATATTTTCACATGTTTATTAAAATGTGTATTTTATTTTATGAATTCATACAAATAAACGATATTTCCGACAATAAACAACTAGTTATTGGTCACTATTTTTTTTAACCTAAATTCCTTCTTTTTATTTTAGTTACGGTCAACTAAACTTTTCAATTCATTTTATTATTATATAAAAAATAAACAAGAACTGGTTTGAAAGTATGTAGAGTTTGAATCAATTTGTGTTGCAAAAAATAGTTGAGTTAGGCCAAATATCAAAGATTAAGTTAAAATTCCACAAGCATTCATAAAAAAATATTTTTTTTAAAAAAATTAGTTTCTAAGAACAGTTAAAAACATAGTTTAGATTATGATATATGTAATCAACATTGAACAACAATTGGTTTATTAAATTCTCAGATGCTCTAAATAATTTTGTTTATTCGAATATAGATTTTGTGGTTATTTAATATATTTGTTTTTGAAGTTTCTGATATTAAGTAAATTAAAAAGAAAACTCGAGAGCGTTAAAAATGATTGATATATCAGATAAAACTTCAATTCTTATAACCGCCCACATCGTATCTGTATTGGAAAACTCTATCGAAAAATTCTCTTCAAAACTGCCCTTTTTTAGACACATAATCAATATTGCGCTTAAGTAATGCAAAAAATATTGACTACTGGAGCGAAATTTTGAGTTCTTTATAAATTAAACTCTAATATTGTAAAAACATACATAAAAAGGAACTTTTTAGCATTTTCTTTTTAAAAAATATGTAGCAATTATTATTTATTTTGTCTCTGAAGTTATTTATATCGTACTTACGTCATTTCATAAACTCATAGGAATGCTGAATGAGGAATTTGACTTCAGCCACACACATGACACAGACCGTTTTACAGGGAGGACTGAATACTTCATTCATCCACATTTTGACCTAACCAGAGAACCATCAATTTTCAAATCAGTACTCTTTAGAGATATTGATTTGTTTTGTGAACTTGGAGAACTTTGCGAACCCGACAGATTTAATGTGCACCAGTCACCATTTAATACACGAGGATTCTTCGACTGGTGAGATTGGAACTTGCGATATCACAAGCACAAGCCAATCAATGCAAAAATTTATTATGAATCAAAAATCAGTTATTTTTTTCAAAGGAACTCGAGTGCGTCTTTAATTATTAGAACCGTTTTTAACCTCCTCCTCAGCATTTTGTTTTTGAATAATTCCACATTTATTCTGATTGACTTCAATAATGATGCGTGAGAGATTGTTGGTAGGTTTTTCCCCATACACCAAAATATAAATTTTTTTATCTACTATAAAATATTTATCAACATATAGAATAATTTATAAATATTATTCTCGTATGTGGCACCATAAACTCTTTCTGTTGCAACACTATAGTTATTATTATTTTTTTCAGGTTGTATTAAGTGATAATTTAAGCAGTGTTTAAAAATTAGTCATACTTTAAGTAAATATTTAGATTTCTTCTGTTAGGTTGTCTTAGGTATTAATTTAGGTAGTGTTGAATAGTTTATTATGAGTTAATAGTCTATTTAGAGTAATTGTGTATTTTTATAGAAATAAAAACTTAGATTCGAAGTCATTATTTAGATTTATTTATATTCATTTTTAAAATAGATGTTGAAATTTTAAACATAAACGGTGCTATGGTACAACATAATGTCATTACAATTAATGGTGATGGAGCCAGTTTTTTTAGAGCAATAGCATATTATACGATACTAAAGTTACGGCTCAAGAGGTGCGTGAGGAAGTAGTACGGCACGTAAGATTTTTAACTCTAAATAAAATTCAATACATAAAGAACTTTTACAATATAGCGGACGTCTTTTGAAAATAGTTATAATTGAAGTCAAAGTGCACCAGCGCAGGCAACTGCTGGATGTATAAACATTCGGTTAATACATTCTTTAAAACTAATTATGTTGTTAGGATAGAAGGAAGGGTAAAAAAAATAGAAGATTTAACATGCAGGTTAGTTACCTTCAAAGTTTATATATTGTACAAGATAATTTTGAAAGGTGACTTAGCTGGTTGCCAAAGTCGGCTAGTCATAATTTTATAGAGAATAAAAGAAAATCTGTATTAAGGGCAATTGTGGATAACAATTAGACGACAGATTGTAAATGAAAAAACATAGTTAATTATTTCACACTTATCCTTTTTAGCTATTGGAGTAGAAAAAAAGAGAACATTCCAAATTTTACTCAATTTTTCTGTTATATTGAAAAAAGTTCGAGAAAAAAAATTAGTTGTTAAGACTACAAATCTTATCTAATTAGTATACTTTTTAGGAGACCTAAAGGAGCTCAAATGACAGTTATTTAATTTTTTCACGCGTAAATGAGTAAAGTTTAGTCTGTAATAATTACTATTATTTTTGCCATGAAAAGTATTGGCATTTGATGCCGAATCTTTCGTGTTCTTTAAGAAGAAGCGAACACGCAATCGGCATTATCATCTGTTTGAATGGTGTTGCCAACGTTTCTTCATTAATTTTTCCTGTCGAAGATTTCGTCGCCAGGACGACCATTAAAAATAAAAATATAATAAAAATAACGTGCGAAACAAATTAAAATAACGCTTTATGATTCTTTTTTTATTATTTTATTCCAAAACAGTTAGTAATCTAAAATAGATTTGCTTGAAAGCAAAACTTCTTTTGTTATTTGTGTATTTCATTCGTTTAAGCTTCTGTTATTGATTTTGAAACTTTTTATGAATATGTGGGTCAAGCAAAAAACGAGATTTTGTTTGTGAATTTAAAAAAAAATTATAAAAAATACATTTAATGCGAAATTAAAAAATCCCTCTAAAAAGTAAAAAAAAAAAAAGTTTATTCAAAGTTGATTTTAAGTGAAACAAGAGAAAGTCTCTCAACAAAGTGATATAATTACCAAACAAAGTGAACATTTAAACAATGTGATATAATTGCCAAACAAAGTGAACATCTAAACAAAGTGATATCATTATCAAACAAAATGAACATTTAAACAAAGTGATATAATTACCAAACAAAGTGAACATTTAAACAAAGTGATATAATTACCAAAATAATTCTAATTATTTCTCTTTTGTTAATATATAAGGGCCTTCGGCCAATGTAAATATAAGTTATTTAGCTGAAATAATTTTTATGAAGGTTGTATAGAGTTATTGATAATTTTGGGAAAATTAGAAATAAATGTAGACCCAGCAGCCGAAGAATATGCTAAAAAGGAAGATGATTTCAGAATTTCGCCTGACACTCTAAACACATATGAGACGTCAGATGAGGTTTGATCGACAAGAAAAAGGATTAGACTAGTCCTCAAGACTGCTAAAAATAATGGAGAAGAAACATCTTTTGGATCTGGTATTGATGCGTTAAAGTATATTTATAAGGATTATTGATCACAAAAATTTAAACGCCAGTTACTCGAAATTTTGTTTCTCTTACTTGCTGCATCTCTAACTAGTCCAATTTTCTATCGACTTGCTTCAAAATTCGACACAATGTTCCCAATAAATATAGTTTTTGTACGTAGGATGACCGGGTTGAAGTAATCTACGAAAATGTATCTAATTTTAAATCCTCTTTTTCAAAACACCGCCCTTTTGTGAAAAAGATAATTTTTTTTTTATTTTGTCAAAATCTATAGAGCAACGAAAACTACATTCATGTAGTTGAAAAAAAGAAAACGGAATCAAATTTGGATGATTTTTTCAACTCATGAGTACGTGAAGTTACGGATAATTTTAAAAAATAAGTTATAATTTTTGTATGGCAATAAACACGAATATTTTTAAATTTTTATATTTTCAACATGATAAAATTAAGATTAAAATATATACAATAAGATTAAAATTGTATGAAGCAAAGTTTATCAGAACTGTTGTAAAATTAATTAAACATCCTTCTTTTTTACTGGCTTTTACGATGTTGTCCCCTCTTAAAACAAGTTTCTGTATCTTCCACTAGATAATAACAAAACATCGTATTGCCTAAGTAGAACTCGAAGTTTTTTTTTCTCTTAAAATACATATATAAACAATTTTAAAACGTAGTTTCTCATTAGCCTCTTAAAACCAAGCATCCAATATATTAGACAACATTTGGTATAATTTTTTCAATTCTGTTAATGTGTGTTCTGTAAATATTTATTTAAAAAGGAAATATTGTTTTGTCCCCGTTGATAAGAATATTTGATTTTTAGGGAAAAACTATATGAAAGATAAGAAATTATGATTCAAGTATCCTTTTAGAGCAATTTTAGGGCCCATAAATATCTTACTGAATAAGTTTTATGCTTGATATGTAAAAGATATACTATAAAAATAATCTTCAATTTTAAAAAATTTCATAATTAGAAAGTGCATTTTTATGCAATAATTGAAAATAATTAAAAACAATAATATAGATTAATTATTTGAATGTTTCATGAAAATTATTTATAGCATTTTTGAGTTTAGTTTCCTCTAAGCTACATATTTAAGAGAAGAATACATTTTTCTGTCATTATTTAAAGCTCGGATATCTGGACGTTAAATTGCCCAAGTTTTTCATGGATATAATAATAAACCATTTGTTTTCAAATGATACTTTTGGGAAAACATATACATTTTTCGTAATCTTATTTTATGATATTTATCTGATTTAATATAAATCTCATAATTAAATCTGCTTTTATGATTATCTCTAATTTAATCTAATCTCATAATTTTATCTAATTTTATAATTTCTATCAAATTTGATCTAGTCCCTTAATTTAATCTAATGATTTTTATCTCAAATTTGCCATAATTTTATAATTTAATCAAATTGTATGATTTTTATCTAATTTGATCCAATTCCATAATTTAATAAAATTTTAAAACTTTTGTCTCTAATTTATTTCAACCTCATATTTTAATATAATTAAATAATTTTTATTACCCTTCATCTGATTTCATAATTTAATCTAATGTAATGATTCCTATCAACATTAAATTTAATTTCTTAATTTCATCCAGTTTTATGATTTTCACGATTTTATCAGATTTAATCTAATATCATAACTTAATCTAATTTTTATGATTTTTATGATATTTTATCTAACTTAATATAATCTCATAATTTAATCTAATTTTATTATTTTTATATCATTTGAATTATGTTGTTGAATAATTTTACTCTTGAATGAACTGTTTTATCGAGTAATTTGCGATTTAGTGAATGGTCGAACCAGTGAATCAACAAATCGGTGAATTGTTGTATTAGATTATGGACTTTAAAAAGAAGTGATGGAAACGGAACTATGTATTCACAGAATGGGCAAATCTGCTCATTAGCGTATAGTTTAATGGCCATGTTAGTAAATGGGCTTTAAACTGACAGAGAATTATTGAATCAATGAATGAGTCCTACTTGATAAATAGATTAGCCAATCAACGAATATGCATATTGTAGCAAACTGATGAATAATCATCTTTGTGAATAGGAGTAACAGTGCTAAGTGAATCAGAGAATTTGTTAAAGAAGGAATTGATGAATAAGAGAATCAATGAATCCTTTATTTAATCCTTAAAATTAATGCATAAAATTGGAATTTGTGGTACGGTAATCAGCGTTATCATTTTTAATTTATTACATTTAAATTATATTTTATAATGTATTATATTTAATTTAATATATTTATAGCCAGGGGTCTGTCCAGACATTTTGTGAAAGATGCGTTTTTGTAAAAATTGTGAAAAAATTACTCGTAATTTGTGAATATAAAATAAACGTTAAGTCGCATTCTTTCAACCAGGGTCCGCTTTTGTGAATTTGGGAAAATAGGGTCCGTTATTGCAAAAAAAAACTTTTTCAAAGAGTTTCTAAATTGTAAAGACATACAAGATTATGCTCAACATTGTAAAATTATAATTAAAAAAATTAAATTTTAAAAAATAAACAGCAAATGCAGCTACTAAATTAGCGATGCAACATACAAATGTTTGTTATTTAGCCTATACTGCTGAACGCAGAATAGGCTAAATTACATTCTATTCGGACGAATAAAGGAAGAAGCGTCTGCCGAAGACAAAATTTAGTTCGTTTAGTTCTCCCCTTCCCCTTCCTGGGAAGGGTTTATTCGATTAACAAAACAATAATGAAGATAAACAAATTTGTGAAGGGTCCGATTAAAAGATAAATTATTTTGTGAAGGGTCCGTTTTTAAGTTAAAATGTTTTGTGAAGGGTCCGTTTTTATGAAAAGATATTTTGTGAAGGGTCCGTGAACGGACCCAAATTTCTTCTAAACAGACCCTTGATAGCGTCATTTAAGTGTTTGAGTTTGAGTCAATTTGTTTATTAGTAGTTTGCTTCTGTAAATGTTACAATGGCCTGGAAAGAATGGAAATTTAACTTTTTCGATCTCCAGATTTCATAGCTGCCTAATATTTTATGAAACAATCATAACAATAATTAAACTTTTCTTTTTGAGCATTAAATATAAAACAAATAATTTATAACAATAATAACAAGAAGTTGATGATAAATGACAAATATCTAACTCATAACTGTTGACGCAACTGCTTTTTCAGATAGCAATCAAAAGCATTTTTCTCGAAGTTGGCAAAACCATCTGACAACTCTCATTAATCATATTTTAGTTGAAAAAAGGAACCAAATCATTTATTTAGTATTGTTTTTTTTTATTCCATTATGTTTTTCCGTGATTGAAGCAAAGATATGATTTCAGTTCAATAACCATTAGGTATTGTAGTTATCTTCCGCTAAATATACAACTCATTAAATAGATATTATATATTATATATTGATAAAACGTTTAATAATATTAAATTAATAATTCTTCACTTTCATGCAAATTGCTTTGTGTAAACGAAGAACTCATTATTTAAATTTTATAGGGATTTAAACTAATTATTTTTTGAAAGAAGAGAGAAATAATTTTTAACTAAAAATGATTAATTTTAATATGCTCCGTTAATATATCAAAAAGAGAATCTTAAATTTAATGCTTCATTTAAAGTTTAATAATAGCGAACGTAATTCAATATTTAAACCATTATAATAATTTTTTTTTAAAATTTTAGTTGTTTTATTGGGATTAGTTTTAAGCAATTTAATTTATTTTAATCGTGTTTATTTCTTCTTTGACTTTAAAAGTCTTTAAAAGAATCCCATTGTTTTAGCAAGCGTAACTATGAATGTTCTTATTAAAATGAGAAAAAATAAGAGAGAAAAAAGAAACAGATCAAGGAATCAGAGTGTTTTGAATCAGTGAATTAGCGGATCAGTAAATTTACCTGCTATTTAATGGGCGAATGGATGTGTAAATTGTGAATTAGAAAAGTATTGTTCAGTGAACAGGAGAATTATTGCTTTGCGGTGTTCGCGAAAAAGTGAATCCAATTTAGTAATTAATAAAAAAGGAAATAATATTTGAATTTAATTGGTGACACGTCAGACACATTATTTGACATTGGTGACACATATTTTAACTAATTTTTTAATTGTTATTTTTCAACTACTTTTCGATTTTTATTATAACAAACTTAGAGCTCCACATAATTTTTAAATTTTTTTAATCTTTAAATTTCTTTTAAAATTTTTATTTAAACTTCTTATATTTTATTTGAATTTTTTATTTATGTCCGTCGTTTTTTATGATAAATGTTAATGTATAAAAAAACTCCGTGTGTACGGAATATGTTAAAGTTAGCTTAAAATTCTTTAAGCAACTTTCAAACAATTGACTTTAAATAACTTGCTGTCCGCATGTTTTCGAAATTTGTAATACCTATTTTTTATTTTATTAATAATTAATGTTTCAAATTGAAAATCAAAAAACAATTCTATAAATTTACCTTTTTTCAAAACGTTTACTCAAAACAGTTACATTTTATTCCTCTGTATCAAATGATATTTCTTTAGTCTCTTATTTGAAACTTAATTACTAATAATAATTTAGTTTCAAATGATAATACTGAAACACACATATTAGTACAATTTTTCAATCGGCAAATTTGCTCCATTATAATTTTGCGAATGAAAAATCATAACACATAAATTTGCCTTTAAAAATGTGAGCTTTTATATTATATCATATCGGTCTCATATCTGTTGCTTATTTAAAGGTTGAACAAAAACAATGATAATTTAGCTTAAAAAAAGGAAAGAAAATATGTGAAAGTTTTTTTTTCTCATTGAAGTTCATTTTTGAGAAGAAAAAAAAGATATAAGCATAAAGCGCACGAGAATTTTATGTTTGGGATCATTTTGTACTGTTTGAAAAATAGTCATTAGGTAACAAAAAGATAAGATTTATATCAGGATGATTTATAGAACGCTTTGAGTTTTTGTTTTAAAGATAGTGATAGCTGCATAAAATGAACTACCATTCCATAATAAAATAGTCGAAACTATATTTTTGATAAGTAAGAATAAGTACAAAAGATTTTTTTTTTCATTTTAAAGATAATGATAGCTACATAAAATAAATTGCAAGAAACCCTTACTTCATAAATTAGTCCAAATTACGATTGTTACATTACATAAATAATAATAAGTTTGAAGGCGTTTATTTAAAAATAACAATGACTGCAAAATATGCTGTAAAACACCAATGTAGCATAATACAGTCAAAATTACGTATTAGATAAATACGTAATTTATCTAATACGTAATTTATCTGCTGATTGCAACACAAAAGTTTTAAAGATAACAATAGCTACATAAACTATGTTGTTAACCACCATTACATCATAAAACAGTTGAAATTATATTTTAGATAAGTAAGAATAAGTACAAATTTTTTTTAAGATGATGATAACTACATAAAATAAGATGCAAACCACCATTACAGCATGAAACAGTCAGATTTACGTTTTTGATTAATAACAACAAGTTTAAATGGCTTTAATTTCAAAAATAACGATGGTTGCATAAAATATGCTGTAAGTCAATTTTGCAGCATAAAACATTCGAAATTTCGCTTTGGATACGTAAGAATCAGTACCAAAGTTTTTATTTTATTTTAAAGACAATGATAGCTGTATACAATAAGATGTAAACCTTCATTGTAGCATAAAACAGACGAAATTACGCTATAGATAAGTAACAATAAGTTTGAATACTAATATTTTAAAAATAACGATGGCTGTATGAAATATGCTGTAAACCACCTTTGTAGCATAAAACAGTTGAAATTACATTTTAGATAAGTAATAATCAGTATAAAAGTTCTTATTTTAAAGATACTGATGACTGCGTAAAGTATGCTGTAAATCTCCGTCAAAGCATGAAACAGTCGAACACTGAAACGTGGTAAAGAAAATTGACGAAATAAAAAGTTGAGTACAAAAACAATTGAGGTTAATTGATTAAAACTTTAAGACGTCCTTTTATTGGCTGTTTTTCCTGCCGAATCTTATTTTCAGCCTTGCGATTCAATGCAAAAGCTTTCTGTATCTATCAAGTTCAAAACTTTGCTTCTCTTATTCTATCAATTAATTTGTTATTTAAAATTTTGTTGACGGTTCGATTGCATTTATTGATTTAATTCTTTAAAATTAAAAAAAAATACTTAAATTTTTTTTTAAAATTTTAATAATGTTTTAATGCTTTTGATCCTGCAAAACATTATAGTTTTTGAAGTGATTGAAGATTAATTCTATCAAAGTTATGTGTTAATTATTTTATTTTAGTAACTTGATTATTTAGATAACGAAAAATAAGTAAACAAAATTCAAAATTATGTTATCTTTAGCATTTAATTTAAGATTGTTTCAGCAAAGATTTTCTTTTCTTTTCAACTAAGACCTATTTTTTAAGTAGTCCAATGGTTGATGCGATGTGTAGGTTACCTGAGAAGTTTTAAATAATTGATTTAATGTGTAGATTATCTAGGTAGTCTGAATGGTTGATGTAATGTGTCGATTATCTAGGTTGTCACTTGTCTGCAATAGTTAATGTAATGTGCGGATCATCTTAGCAGTCTTGAATGGTTGATGTGATGTGTAGATTATCTAGGTTGTTTGCAATAGTTGATGTAATGTGCAGATTATTTTCGCAGTTTGGAAAGGTTGATGAAATCTGCACAGTATCGTAGTTGTTTGCAATAGTTGATGTACTGTGCAGATTGTCTTGACAGTCTTAAGATTGATGAAATGTGCAGAATATCTAGGTTGTCTGCAATAGTTGACGTTATGAATATATTATCTTGGCAGTCTTGAAATGTTGATGAAATGTAGAGATTACCTAGGTTGTCTGCAATAGTTGATGTTATGTGCAGATTTTCTAGGGAGTACTTACTTTTGATTTAATGTGCAGATTATCTAGGTAGTCTGCATGATTGATGTAATGTAAAGATTGTCTAGGTACTCTGCAATAGTTGATTTAATGAGCAGATTATTTAGGTAGTGTGCAATGATTGATGCAATGGACATATTTTTTCTTGTTAATCTACTATGATTGATGTGATGAGCAGATTATAACTTGCACTGGTAAGTAAAGTGCATATTATATGGGTAATTTGCAGATTTCCTAGGTAATTGGATAAAGGAAACAATTTTTGGCACTTTAACAGATAACTCTAATTGATCTGAACGTTAGCTATAGATAATCTGTAGAATAACTGACTTCTATATTTTAGCGATGACATACCCACTGCGGATTTGTTAAATCTGTCTTCGTTTATCTTTGCGAAATTGCTTTAAAAAAGTATCGTTACTCAAGTAAATGCAACAGCTTGTATACTGAAGAGCCAAAAAAAAACTGTTATGCCTGCCAAATATCGTGTAGGGCCCCCGCGAGCACGCAGAAGTGCCGCAACACGACGTGGCATGGATTTGATCAATGTGTGAAGTAGTACTGGAGATAATTGACACCATGAATCATGCAGGGCTGTCCATAAACCAGTGGGAGTAAGTATAAAATTGTACTTTACCACCCCCTCCATAAACCAGGAGGAAGTGGGGATATCTTCTGAACATCACGTTGCAAGGCATCCGACACGTCCAGAATTGCTACAGAGTGGATTCAAGAGCACTATTCTGAATTTGGACACTTCAGCTGGCCATCAAAATCCCCAGACATGAATATTATTGAACATATTTGGGATGCCTTGCAATGTGATGTTCAGAAGATATCCCCACCCCCTCTTACTCCCACTGGTTTATGGACACCCCTGCAGGATTCATGGTGTCAATTATCTCCAGCACTACTTCACACATTGATCGAATCCATGCTGCGTCGTGTTGCGGCATTACTGCGTGCTCGCGGGGGCCCTACACGATATTTGGCAGGCATAACAGTTTTTTTGGCTCTTCAGTGTCATAAAAAATACTTTTACGCAAATTTCGAACAACAGTTTTAAATTTTTTCAGAAGCAAACATGAAAAGAATGGAAAGAATTTAAATCTTTTCTTATCTGACTGAAATAAATTTCACGACTAAAGATTTTTCAAGAAATTTATGAACAATAACTGAAACTTCTTAGTATTCTCAGTTCATTTGTTTTGAATTTCATTCTAACTTTTTTATCCAATGCAACAACTGGATCATTATTTTATCCTAAACGGAAACTGCTCCACCATATGAATGTCAAAAAGACTTATAGGTTCGGTCTCAAGGGAGACATAAATAAGGCAATATATTTTGCCAAAACATATCGGGGTCTAGAAAATACATATAAAACTGTGCGTTATCTTTTCTTCACCTTATTTTTTTCTCTCTTCATCCACTTTAAGATCATAGCTCTTCCTTCGTTCTATCTCCAAGGCATAAATAGAACCTTTTGCATCTTGTCAAGAAAGAGCTTCAAGGCATTTTTCCAATTCGTCAAAAAGTCCTGTCATCGCAGCTAAAGGGTGCACTCTATCTGGCCAGTCGCCAAGCGTAGTCAAAATCTCGCAAAATATTTAGCCAAATATGTGTTTTTTTGCGTCTATCATTCTAATCCCGAATGTGAGAGTTTGATGGATGATGTAGGTATGTTTCTGACGTTGGTGCGTGCAATTTTTCATTTGGTGAGGAAGATCGGGATAAAAGACGAGACACGTGAAATCGTTGTTGGATATTGATTTCGCTTCACGTTAATCGGGAAAACGTTGCTCTGTGAATGGATTTTATATTATCAGTTTTTTTTAAAGCTTGTTTACTAGTTACATTTTACTATGCTCATCTGATATTTAGAATAATTTAATAGCTGTTTATTTATTCAAAATCTTCCGCTAGTATTCAAAATATTCAAATCTGTCACAAACTAATTTTCCCACTCATTTTAGAATTAAATGCATTATTTGCATTGATAATTTTAAAACACTTTCTACAAATTATGAAAATGAATATCGATAAAAAAAATTTCACACATATAAGGATTGCAATTATATTTAGATGATATTAGTATAGTTAGTATAGTTAGATTAGTCTGTCTTCTGAAATCCGTGTCATTCTTCACAAATTAGAATTGCTAATGTTATACAAAATATTCAATATCATAAATATATTTAACATTACAAGTATATTTTATATTTAAAAGTCATGATTATAAAAGTCATGATTATAAAATATATATTTGTTTGATATTCGATTCGTTCGGCATTAAGAAGAAAAATGCTGAACTATTAATGAATTTTCTATAGTCATAAATTTCTGAAACTTGTTGATTGGATCATTTAACCATCTTCGTGTAATAAAGTGCGTTTAAAATAGTTTATTAGCTGAATCGGAGTTTAAATATGTTATATCTTGATGTAAAACAATTCTTATTGTTATTGTAGAAATTAAGAGTGTTATTGTTAGGTTAATAATTTCAAGTAATTTTCTACAAATAATTTGAGTCATGACCAAAAAATATCTCAAATTGAGATTTTAAACATAGTTAGATGATGTTTTCTACAAATGTAAAATGAAAATTTAGTCAGCGATATTTTCTACAAATTAGAACGACTGTGAGATTAATAGAACACGTATTAAGTCTAGTAAAACCAACATAATACACTTATAATACATTATGCATATATTCTATTTTTTAAAATTAAATTTATTTTTTTGTCATAAAATTAATAAAGGCATTTATTATATATGAAGTTTATTATCTATGAAGTTTATTATTAAACACGTATAATCTCTATTCTCTTATGAAAATATAAAGCGCAAATATCAAAATTAATTTTTAAAAGTACATGGGAACGAACAATTTATTGTTTCACATTTACGCCTGGTAAGTCTTGAAAATGGGCTCCTAACTTTGAAGTTCTTTAAACATGCCGACTCTTATTTCTTTTTAGTTTATTTCTAAAGTAAGTGAAGTTTTCAATCAGGTAATATCTTATCTCTGCAGTTTCTTGGGATTATTTATTAAAGCAATTTATTAGTTATTTATATGCCTACCATTAAAATGGATGTGATGCTATTTTTTAGTTTTGAAATTAAAACCATTACTCACTTTTGAAGAAATTGCACGGGAATGCAAAAAATATTTATTTTAGACAAACAATTGTATTTAATGAGTGATTACAGTTGAAAAATTTTAATTACTTCACAAATACAATTTTGCCGTTAATTTATTTGGTATGAATTGGTAATGTATTATACGATTTTATTATAAATTTTTGACAAAATCTATAAAAAGATAGGAGCATGTTTCATTTCCTAATATTCATCATCAATATTATTTTAGTTTTAATATTATTTTATTATCAATATTATTAATGGTCAATATTATTTTAATTTACCATTTGTTGATGCCGTTTTCCATTATTTTAATGTAAGCAAACTTGCTAAAACTAGTATAAAAATTTCATAAGATTTAATATTTTTTCCACAAAATCTAAAAATGGTACGGAGTATTTTTTATTAATATTATTTTAATTAACCATAAAATAGTTTTGAATTTTCTTATATCGGAACTAAGTGATGCAATTTTTCATTATTTATATGTAAGCAAACTTTCTACTTGAACAATAGATTTTGTCAATAGATTTAGATTTCGAACAATAGATTTAGATAGACATCTTCTATTCTTCATTTAAAGCTGCATCTTTATTTTGGATGCAAGATATACTTTCTAAAATTAGTAATAATAGAAGTCTAAAAAAATTAGAGTAGACAGCTTTAGTTCCAAAAAACTGATTTTATATTGTACGATTTGAAGATTCAAGTGCTTGTAATTCCTGTCATTGTAGATCTTCCTACTTCTAAAAAACGCCATTGTGATCAACTGGCATGAAAAATTGCAATTTTTTTGGGAATTTAAATAAAGACGAATTAAGTTTTAATGGTATTAATAGGTTTATTGATGACAGCTATTGGATTTATAAAGGGAACATCCACTGCTCGAAATCAAAAAGTAAAGTATTCTCCCCTTCAAAGAAAACTTAAAGGAAATAAACCATATATCGAAATACGTTGATTTAATTGATAGTTAAATTATTGAGATTATTTGGAGTAGTAATTATAATTATAATTATAACAATCGTAGAATAACCGACCCAATTTTGGGTTTAAGACTAATAATGTTCAACTCTGTAGCCTTGTACTTTTGAACCCAATTCAGAAGACAAGAAGACTCCTGGATCTGGTATTAGGAGAAATTTGCCTTCTTGGAGGACTTTTTGATAGAACTAACCCGCATTTGAGTTGCATGGAGAGGAAAACCAAGAAAGCCTCTCATGGCTAGCCTCCATGGGATTCTAACCCATGATCCGTCTACCATTGAGGATATTTTACGTTAACACTGTGGTCAGTTCAAGCCGGATGCAGAAAATGGACTATTGGTGGCAGTCTGGAAAACATTCCTGCAAATGATCCGAAGATATGCCCTCAATTTTTTTATGCTCTTCAAAGGGGATGGCACCTTCGCTTTGGAGATAATTTGGAAGGTTTTGGGACATAATTTTAATGTTATTTTTTCCTTTGCATGGATATAAAGAACGCGTTGTGATGGCATAGTGTAAAAAAAATGATATATTATTGAGAAGGTTCGGCGTTCTATCCCCGGTTATGAATTGAACCCTACTTAGATACAGATTGAAAGGTATCTGCCTCTAACTCCTTAAGGCAATACCAATCATATCATGGCCACTATCATGCTGTTGGTCTAAAAAATTTGGTTCTGCAGTGCTTTACTATTTTTTGAAAGCTAAAAATATATTTTTTTGATTCATAGTCAAATTTAAATGAAAAAACAGGCTTAGAATTTTGAGAAATAGTTCGAAGGTAGTTTTTCTAATCTAACTATGACTGATAAAAGCATATTCATTATTTTGTGTTTGAATCAATGTGTGTTTTTATCTTTTATAAGGTTATACCAAGCTTAGGCAAGCTTTTGATTTTGAATATAATAATCTGACATCTCAAAAGTTTGATATATGTTTATTTCAGGGTTTCCCCTTTGACTCAAATGGGACCTTTTAAAAAAAAATTTTCTAGGGCTCTGATTACAATTAAAAATGCATTTTGGTATTTTTTAGTTAAAAATACAATTTAATATTTGCTAGTAAAAATGTGTTAAAATATCGCAATCATATTTGTAATAAAATTTAAAATATAAAAAGAAGTTTTTTTCACTCATATTAAAAAATGTATCAATAACTGATTTTGAAAACTAAGGAAATTTCAATGATGAGTTATTATTTTTCTTATATCTTAATACCTACAAATAAATGCAAATTTCATAAATTATTCTTCGGAAGTGACCCATTTTAGGAATATTTGACCTTTAATCTAGAAGGATGTATTTTATAACCACAAACTATTAAAATGTTAAATATAATATTTTTAACTTATTTTGACCCAAAGGAAATCAAATTAATTAAAAAAATGTTTAAAAAATATTCTGCGTCGAAGAGTTAACTAATTAAATATGAATTTATGAATTTTATCTATACATTGCTTGCTGTAAATCCTGTACTTTTTAAATATATTTTTCTTAAACTTCTTTTTTTCTCGCATTCTTTAGCTGATCTCATATACCATTTCTCAAATATATAATATATTTTCAGTGTGTATACTTTTGAAAAAAATATATCTTTTACCTCAATGGTAAGCTAGCTTTCGTTTCAAACTATTACTAGAGTTTCACTATCATTGAAGCGAGGAAAAACTGACATTCTCTGGCAATACCAAAGATATGGGAAAAACTGGAGCTGCATAACAAAAGTTTTCAAAATCCGAAGTCAATGCTGGCTCCAGGATTCAGGAAAAATCTTAACTTATCTTGAGAAGGAAATTTGAAGTCGAGTAGAGCGTGTCTAGATATTAGTTACGATAAAAAGAATTTTTATTACTAAAACTTCTGGGATTTTCGAAGCTTTGGGAAAGTTTTGGAATGTTACTGTTTGGGATTAGGGCCACTGGAGCGATAGAAGTTTTTAGATTGCCTTTAGGGATGAAGTAAACTTTCAAAAGTAAGATTTAAAAAAAGGAATATAAATAATTGTCTTTTGAGAAAAATGATAACAAAATCGAATTTTAAAACTAACTCTTTAAAAATTTAAAAATATTAAATGACTGATTTCAATGATTTCTGCACTGAGAAGAAATGTATAGTCCCATTAAAAGTAAATGTATACAACCAGATTCTGAGGAAATTATGGGTAAAATTATATTTTTATTTATTCTTTGTTGAAATACATTTTCCTTATATAATTCCATTACTAATTCATGGTCTTTTTTTTATTACAATGTGAAAAAAAAATATGGTAACAATTACCAGAATATGGTCAACTTGACCGTGTTTCTAGCTCTTTGAAGAAAAAAAAAATTGGTAATTTTTACCGATGCACTTAGGTTAGAATTTTTGGTAAAGTTAACAATAAAATATGGTTTTATAATGTGTGATAAATTTTGGTAATTTTATCATGATGTTCAGAGTATGGCATAAAAATCATTTATTTGGTTAAATTTTTTTTTCAATTCTGTATTTTTTACTAAATGTATGGTAATAAGAACTATATTTTTAAATAACAGATTTTCCAGAAAACTGTTATCATATCAATCAAAAACTTATCGAATACCGTATTTTGGTTTTATTGACCAGGACTAGTTTTTTTTCTATAACTGTCATTACCATACATTGCAGTAATTTTACCAGAATTTTTTGAAATTTTTTAAGGTTTGCAATCTTTATTTAAGCACGGATTTCAATCTGCACCCATATTGGCTATCTAATTTTTTAATAAATAAAAACTGCAATCATTGGACTAATTCTCTCCTTTGCTTATAAAAATTATATGCTCTTTTAAAAATCACTTTTGATCTGAAATCGCGATATTCTTCTTTTTTGTTTCCTTGTTTTTTCATCATTTTGGATGAGCTTGACATTGTTTAAGGTACTTATTCATTAAATTTGTATTAAATTACTTAATACAGTACGGAATCTTGTGTAAAATGTTTGAATTTTCTATCTAATTTAGTTTTGTTATTTTGCATAGACTAAAATTTCTTTTATAAAATAAAATAATTTTTTTTCATACTATCACCAAATTTTAGAGAAGACTGATCAGGAAGAAAAAAGATTATATTCCCTTACCTTTGCGCTTGTATTACGTGGGCAGTTACTATCTTTTTATTATCTTCCGTTTTTTTCTCTCACTTATTTACATTCTCACTTAAAATTATATATCCTTACAAATTTGAAAATGAATTTAAATTTTATTCAAATCAAAAATTTAACTCAAATAAATAGCCGCATATTGTTAAAATTAAATTCTACATTACATTTCCGTCAATGACTTGATTGCTGAATGCTATTGACGAGAATTTAAAAAAAAAATTTAGTTTAATGTTTGATGGGTTAATTGCATTAAGGCCCTTGATTACTTTTTCAAGGAGGGTTATCAAAACACACATCCCAATAATATTTTTTATCTAACTTTTACAAAATGTTTTAGGATCTTAATTTTTTTTCGATTTTGTAAGCGATTGCACATATTAAGTACAGCAATGAATATTTTGTTTTGAAGCTTAAATTAAAAGTAGTTAAACGTGTTGTAAAAGCGTCGCCGTGTAGGCCCCTATTCCTTATTATTTATCTTTTAATTGTAAGCATTACGCTTTTTTTCAATTAGCTTTGGGGTCTGAAAACGAGAAGATCTTGCAATAATGTTTATTCCTTCATTTTTCTGACTGGCTCCTGCACTCAAATCTCTGACTGCTCACCGTTCCCGATGCAAATGCTACTTTTAATAATTTTCTAATTAATGTAAACTGAATTTATCACCGAATTTTCACCAAAATAAATTTATCGTCAATAAAATTTCCTAACACTTTATGATAAACTGGATTGTTTAGATTTCAAAATGAGTACTGAATGAGAAAAAAATGATTTAATGGTTCTCTGATTGTTGAAGTTTATGGCACCATTTCAGTCCCTTATGACGCACAGAAGCATTTTGTGTCATAGTTGCCGTAAAATTGCCGCTGAATCAGCTAAACTGAAAGGCTGCTCAAGTTGCCATCTTAAGTGATCTTAGATATGCATTTGGGAATTGAGAAGACCTAAAAAGAATGACATTGTAGTAGAGGTATTTCTGTGAAACCCTTATTGTGTAAGGCCAAGCATTGTCTTGTTTAAAAATAGTTACTGGGAGCACCGCTATGTGATGTTACAAACGTACTGCTGGGCTGTTATGGCGTATTGTATCAATAGTAGGGGTGAACTTTGGTAGTATGCAATGACACAGCATATCATCACACTTGCTATGGAAGTGGTGTGCTGTTGTAAAACATAGGCAGGATTTACCCCATCCACCGCTGCCACTGTTTGGAGTGGTGTTGATCTCGACGGAATATGTCTGCAACTGAGTGAAACGAGCTCTTTTTAATGAATCAATATTTAATATGGTCAGTGAAAAGTATAGTGCATGAATTTGGAAGCCACGCGATGAATTCTGCATACGCTGCTCAGAAGTACACCAGCTGCAGAACAGTTGCTGAACAGCGTATAGTATGGGGTACCATCGCATACGACAAAAGTTCAACTCTACTATTGATACAATGCGCTATTACAGCCCATCTGTATGATCGTGATATCCTTCAACCACGGTTCTTGCCACTAATGGCAAGTCTCCAAAGAGTCATTTACCTAGAATCAACGCTGGCCTGCTTGATACCCAGATTTGTACATCTAGCATATCTGGGACCACTTGGAATCGCAAGTTAGAAAGCCACCAAGTTGATTTATTGGTGTTGAAAGATTTTTTCACATAATTATAAAATTCGTTTATGCAAAGATAATTTCATCCAAAAATAACGTTTAGCAAAGATTTATTATATTTATTGAATAAATATTGAAAAAAATTGAATTCTGAGATATAAAATTTTTTACATCCTTTTGAAGAGTTTAATTTTATATCGCAAAATACAAAGTTACAGTGAAATTGGTAGAGTAGCTCCTCAGAAATCAAGTTTTAAATATACGACTTTTTTTTTTTAAATTCAATTTCTCTAGAATTACTTGAATGATTTCGCTCAAAATTTGATTTTTACCATGTAAAATTGCATTCGTTAAAATAATAACATCTTTGAATAAACATTATATTTGGATAAATGAAATTTAGATTTCTGTGAAAAAGCGTTTCAACTTGCTTCAAAAGTTTTCGAGATATGGTGAAATACGCAAACACTAAAATTAACATTAAAGTGTCCAAACTTTGGATCGCTCTTCTGGTCATGGAGACCATATTTCCCAGATTGTAGGTACCCTCTATATTCCAAATCGATCGGAAATCCAAATCTGTCAAAAAAACTGGCATATTTATTCAGAGAAGAACGTTTTTGTGTCTGATTTTTTAAACTTAAAATATCGTCTGCACTTATTAATTAACATATTTACTTCCTCGAACCATTAAGTTTGAAGTGAAGATCCGACCAATAGATCAAAAGTTATTCAGGATGGTCCGTTTTTTTTTCACACTGTACATACACATATAAAATTCCGTTTAATTCTGACAATTCTTTCTTAGTGTGCTAATTTTTACGGAGATGTGTGAATAATCATAACGCTATTTCAAAAGCAGAATCAAATAGCATATTAAATCTTTTTAAACAAGCATTTTCAGTTTTTTATATTTTCCTAAAAAAGGGCAAAAGACCAATAAATAAATGAAGTAAGATAAAAAGCTTGCTCATAACTACCAAGAATCACACGTCTCTAGCCTAAAATTTACTACTATTGCAGCGATTCATTTAAAAAAAAATAATAATTCAATATTCAATTCCATTTAATATTTACTCCAATTCAATTATTAATAGTCCTCAAATTAGTAATCGAAGCTTAGTCTTTTTTTGCAATATTTAATGTTTGATCACGCGTTCTAAGTTTTAAATTTAGTAGTTTAGGAATTTTCACGTAGCTCGTTAAATATAAATTTAGAATTTTCCCTTTACTCAGTTAATTGCTGTGTTAGTATATTATTTTGTATACTCTAAATATTTATTTAATAATTTTACTTCAATGTGAGCTTTACCGTAAATGATTATTCTTTCTAGAGAAAACTTTTATGATTAAATTTCTTAAACTTCTGTTGATTTCTGCTGACGCAGTCTTTTGGGTAATGAAACATTAAACAGCTGCATTTGAAATTTACTGAATTTGTTTGTATCACAAAAAGTCATAATAAGAATGCGCGGATACATTTTTCCCTTCTTCCTTTTTTGGTAAAAATATTTTTTTAAGAATTGTCTAAAAAGCAAACTTTCAGAAAAAGTTTTAAGAAGATAGAAAAAATGTTTGCGTTGAAAAAATATCAATATTTTTTCCAACTTTTTTTTCTACTTTCTAAATAGTTCTGCATCTAAAAACTAAAAAATAATACTATTTTGAAGATTGCAGGCTGTTTGTATTTTGAATGAATATTTGTTTGGGTGTAACATTGCTACAAAATTTCAAATGAGTTTGAAGCAACGCCCTGTTTTCAAAATTGGGATTATAATAATGGGACTCAATAATTCATTTGATTTACTTTATTTCTTTTAAAATCCATAAGAATAAAAGAAAGAACTTGTATCTGCCTCTATTTTATGACTCCAGACGCGTTTATTCCAGGGTCCTAAAATTTCTGGCAGCGGATAATAGGCATAATTTAATCGCGATCCTAAGGAAAAAAAAACATTAAAAATTTTAATTATTTTGTTTGAGATGATTGCAAATTGATTAAATGATTGCAAATTAAGCTACGGACGATTCTGTTTTTTTCACTAATTTAAAAGATCATTGCTAACTTACAGCTCTTTTAAATCCAAAGCGAGTTTTACTAGGAGATTATTCTACGTCTTTTTTAAATTATTTATATTTTATAAGTTATGTCATGTAATCACGGGAAAAATAAATGGGGGGTAACGTAACCGTAAAATTTGTAGTTTGAAAATAGTCTGTAACCACCTGTTTATTTATGTTTCTGAAACATAATTCTATATATATAAATGATTTAAAATTAACGGTAATAAGGGTAATTAAATACCTTATACAGTTTATTTCAATTTCGATGAGTTTATCTTTGATGAGTTAACAAAAACTTTTCTGCTTAATCTGCTTCTGCTTTTTAAAATATGAAGTTGCCAAGAAGAATAAAAGATAATAACAAACAAATGAATTTTTTTCTAGATTAAGCGGGTATATTTTTTTCCAATTATGTACAAGATTAAGTAATGTTGATTAATATCAAATAATTTATTATCTTTAGTTTTTTATCCCCTACAAAAATGGATAATTAGCTAGATAATAAGCTAACTATAGAAAGTATAATTTCATAAAGTTTTTATTTTGTGCATTTTATGTTAGAGATCACAGTTTATGAATATTTCTATATTTGCTTTTTCGATGATCTAAGAGTCGGCATTAATTTGACTTGTAAACTTGCTCATTAAAAGATAACTCGTTATGTACTTTAGAGATAACAATAATATGAAATAGAAAAAGTAATGCTATAATTTGTTATAGTAAATTTAGATTTTTCTAGAATGCTACAATTGCTAGGTTAATTAACATTTTTAAAATACTAAGCATAATGATTTTACCAGGTGTTTTTGCTCCCTCAGCACTTTACCATGCAAAAGTAAATAGTACATTAGGAGGAAATTACAATATTCAAAAATAATAAAATCAATAACTGTTTTCTATTATTTACGTAAAGATAAAAATAATTTATTCTATTAAGCATTAAGTGCTCCAATTTACTACTCTGACTTTGGGAGGGGGGGTAACAAAACTTAGTTTTGGAGAAAAAATTGTTTGAACTTTGTTATTTTGTGCAGAAAAAAGTGAATTTAATTTAAAATCATATTGGATATACATTACTTTTTGATTATAATCAATGAAGTAAAGTAGCCTTAATAAAACCATTTGAGAGTATGTTTATTGACATTTCGATTTAAAATTACAAGTTTGGTCATAAAATTTAATAACTTATGATGAAGTAACCGATTCGAACAGATAAAGATTCAGAAATTTACCTTTTTAATTCACTCTCAGAGAAACGTGTGAGAACCAAAACGTTACTGTAATTAGAAACTTATGGTATGAAAATAAATAATACAATCGGAACAGTGCTGGTGAAAATCAAAATATCACAAATCAATAAATAAAATAAAATCATTGTTCAAAATATGCGCTGCTAAAATTGTTTTAAGTGGACTAAGTACGACGGTATGTCTCTATTTTTTTTCGCGAAGGAAGAGGTTGAAAATTTATTAGTTTTTTTACTTATTTTTTCCGTTGCATGTATTTTTTACAAATTATTTTCATTATATTTTTGTTGTATAGTTTATCTGACAACAAGTTTTCTTCTCAAATCAACTTGTTTTAACAACTTGTGTTTCGAGAAATTGAATATTTAATTTAGAATAAAAATTCAATATATCTGTTAAAATAAAATATGTTTTTATTTGTTTTTCAGGTGAGTTTGAATCTGATCTACATATATTTTAAGTGCATTAACATGTTCACTAAACTTAAGCAACAGAGTTTAAGTTCATCGGTAAGTTATTTTAATGCTGAATGAATTGCTTTATTTTTTTATTTTTTATTTTAATGTCGAAACATATGCTTCATAAATATTTCACAAGTGAAGGATAGATTCCTTAATCTTTTATGTAATCTTTTTTAGAGAATTGATTTGCTGTTTGAAATGATTACCGTTAGATAACTAAACCTTTGCCAACCTGTCAGTTTTATCAAAACATCTATAAAAAATTTTTTTTATCAAAATTTTAAAAAGACTTTGCCAAACCAATTTATCAATTTTATTATGTCGTTTCATCGAATCTTTTAAACGTTTAAAATGATTTAATTTATGATAATATAAAATATACATAAGTTTAAAAATATAAATAAGTTTAATTATTTGCATTATCTAGCAGGTGAAGTCTAATTATTATCTATAAATTACCACTTATTTAAGTTCAGTCAGCTTTTAGTCTATAAATTGAATGATTAGTTACAGATTAACACTGTTTTAGTTTAGTTATCTCGTATTCTATGAGTTGAATGAGCTACAGAGTAATACTGATTTAAGTTTAATTATCTCGTATTCTATGATTTGAATGATTAGCTACAGAGTAATACTGATTTAAGTTTAGTTCACTCGTATTCTATGAGGTGAATGATTTGCTACAGAGTAACCCTGATTTAAGTTTAATTATCTCGTATTCTATGAGTTGAATGATTAGCTACAAAGTAACACTGATTTAAGTTTAATTACCTCGTATTCTATGAGTTGAATGATTAGCTACAGAGTAACCCTGATTTAAGTTTAATTATCTCGTGTTCTATGAGTTGAATGATTAGCTACAGAGTAATACTGATTTAAGTTTACTTAACTCGTATTCTATGAGGTGAATGATTTGCTACAGAGTAACACTGATTTACGTTTAGTTATCTAAGAGTAAAAAAAAAAAAAAAACTAGAATAGCATTCCCTAGAATAACATATTACTTCTTGGTTTTATTCTGTAAAGCACCGTAAACATCTTGTAAAATGAATGTTGTTAGAAACTCATTTAACGAGTTCTTCATTTGTTATCGATTACTATATTCAAAACTACGATTAGTAACATAGAGAGCAGTTTTGGTAAAATATTAGATAGCTAAAAATAAAATGTACTTCAATATTTTTATAGTCAAATTAAATAGGAGAGCAAAAGTAACAAAAATAATATACATCTTGATCACTTTCAAAAGAGTTTTAAATAGCTTTAAAATTACTCACTTATTTGTTTGATTATATCTTTTAAAAGCGACCCAATTTACCCTTTTAGCTATTTATTTTCCTAATAACCATTATAACCACCTTCCCTAAATCTAAAATACATTTTTTTACCATTTATTCTAAATATATAACTAAAAATACCAATAAAAGCTTTATTATGACCCAAAAAAACACCACAACGATATCATTAAAAAAAAATTTACCGAATTTATTTGTTCGAGCAGTTCTTGAAATAAATCATACTAAAAACGAATGTCCCCTCCTACCAACAGAGTTTAGTTTATTCCACAAATCACCTGTTTCCATTAATTTAAAGAACACAACATTCCCTTTATTATCCCACATAAGCAGCAACAAAAGAGTTTGGATAAAAATTCCGTGACCCAATTCATTTTCTGTCTGATTTCCTTTTTACCTAATGATTTTATGGAGACACCTATACATGCATACTGGATACAATGAAAACCATACAGTATATGGGATTGAATATGTATTTCTGGATGGATGGAATACCTATACTAGTGACAGTTTGCGTGCTATAAATGGTTCTTCTTCATCGCATGCAGGAATTGCAAAATGGCGGACAGTAGCCGGCAGTTCAAAGGGTTAGAGTTGAGTTGAGGTGTAAGGAATTGTTATCGAATTAAATAAACGAGCATCGTTCCGTCATTAGTTACAAAACTGTTAACATTTGAGTATTATGTATTAATCATATAATTATCATGGAAGTATTTTTACTTTGGGGAAATAAATTAATAAATTAAAAAAAATTAAGTTATTTAATTAGTTTTTGCATGGAATATATAATTAAACTGACGCAGATGTAACACCGTTCTCCTTTTTATATCATTTTTCTGACGCTCTATTATGCTGTTATTATAAAAACAGTTTAATAGTTACTGAAAGAAATTTGTTAGATTATTGGAATTATGTTTGTAATAAAACATAAAATCCCCAGAAATAGTTTGGAATTCTTTTTGATCATGTTCAAATAATTGATAATTGTTCAAATATCAATAACTGATTTTTTAAATTAAAGAAATTTCAATTATGAAAACTGTTTCTCGTAGATTTAAATAACTGCAAACAAATGCATTTTAATAATTGAAATCATTATCCGTATTTGGAAGATGTTGACTTAAATGCGCAGAAACAAACACCGGTGTTTCATGTTGTATTTAATAACCATAAACTATTAAAATGCTCAATATAATATTTTTCAATTCTTTTGACCTAAATTAAAACAAAACAATGAAAAAAAATTTGTGACAAAGGGTTAAATTAAGCTAAAATTTAAAATCGTGTGTACCGATGTGCATAAAGAATTTACGTTTTTCAAGGAAAAATTTGAAAAAGAAATTCCAAAAAAGAATACATTTTCTCTTCATTAAAACTGTTACTGTCTCCTATACTACGATTTTGGGTCTTTGCGATGGATATTTGCTGCTCAAAACATTACTAATTCATAAAGTCCGGAAATCAAAAGGATTATAGAAATCTATATTAAAATAGTATTAAAAATTAAACCTTTGATAATTCATGAATCATAACTTGTATAACTTGTAATAAAAAGATTGGTTGCTCAGCAGTAACGAAAAATGCACTTAAAGATGAAAATTGAAAACTTTCTAACTCTCTCATGTGCATTGCACCAAAAATACGGACCACCCTGAATAACTTTTGATCTATTGATCAGATCTTCAGGCTCTAGAATTCAATCATAATAATTTGAGCACACATTTAAAGCAAATTTTATATGTATACAAAAATTTTTCAAATTGTTTTAGAAAATCTCAATATATGGCAAAATTAACCTTAAAATTTAACATTAAGAGGACCAAACTTTGGATCCTTCTCCTGACCAAACTATGGTGGCCATAATTCTCAGATTTCGGATATCCCGCATATTTTGATGGTCAGAAATTCCAATTCGTTGAAAAAAAGGTATGTTTATTCATACAAAAAGCACGTTGTGTTTGATTTCGTAACTTAAAATATCGTCTGTACTAATAATTTAGCATATTTGAGGTCACCTTCTCAAACCATTAAGATTGAATGTTTGAACGTGAAGATCCAATCATATGAACAAACGTTATTCAGGGTGGTCTGTCTTTACGACGCACTGTACATGACAGTAAATTGTTTTCTTTATAATTGAAATTGATCAAAAATCATTGAGTTTTTAAATGTCTTTCGTGCAAATCATTTTTATATGACCAGATTCACTGTTTCAAAAAAAAAAAAAATAATGAAATTTTACTCATCGAAATTTGATAACATAAGCTCATACTTTATTGCTAACATAATGAAAAAAAATTCCCACAATATCGTTATGAACTTTATTACCTCTTGTAAATTTAGTTGTTAAAAAATTTTCCAGATTGAAGGTTTAAAAGTTATCTTTTAGTTTGTCCAATAAATACATTTAATTTTCAAAACGGGGGAATGTTTATAATGCTTGAGACAATCAAAGTTGTTTCTTTATTTATATAAAAATTTTTGAGCAAAAGTGTATGGTTTCAAATTGATACGATATCTTTAACACAATTTTTTCTAAATAGCAGTGTCCAAAATGCTGATTTCGATAATTAAAAATGTATCCAGTAGGTTTAATTCTTATATCGTTTTCTTTTCTAACAAAATAAATAAGATCTTTGATTGCTGTTACTAGAACTGTTTTTGATTGCCGTATTTAGTATTTTTTGGAAAGTTATTTATCATTGGAAAAGTTTATGTGGTTATTATTGTTACAACTTGGTCACTTTTTAATAAAAAAAATATTGTTTTTGCTTGAGTTTTTGAAAAAAAAAATAATTACCAACGGGAAAGAATACGTAACATGTTAAAGTGTGACACAATACTGAATTATTCATGCATTTCGGGTTTCATATTTTCAAAATAGTTTATCAAGATGAGCTGATGCGACATGAATGTAAAGAATATTGGCCACATTGTTGTTAAATTTATCTTCAAGGTCCAAACAATGTTCAGTAATAGTTAGTTTATCGAGTTCTTAATGACGGATATATCTATCATGTTCCCGTAAGAACGTCTGGTTTGCCCAATGTAACAGTTTTCTTGAGCAAGTTTGTGGAGTTTTCGTATGCTGAAAAAAGTTTTCGTCTACCTGAACACCAAAATTGGTAGTAACTAATCTACACCAAAGAGGTGTTCTACTACACAAAAATCCATGAATAGAGTACTGAAACACTTAATGTTCTTTTACACTGCTTGGCGTAAAACATCCGCCACCAACAACCATGTTTGTTATTTATTTACTCTAAACTTCATAATACAGTAAGATATGATACACATAAGAATTAGTAAAATTATTTTTAAGAGATAATTTAAAGTAAGAACCAATAATATACGTAACACTATATGCACTAATTCTTAAGATGAGTTTATTGATCTAGCGTACGTGTCGCAGAGAGAATATTCGAACTAGGCAGAACAGAGCAAGAATGGATAAAAATTATACATTCTAAAATTATTTAAAACAGTTTACGGAGATTAGAAAATTAAAATATCAATACTCTTATTACACAACCCAAAACTTAAATACATATTCTTAGCGGTGAATTTTAGTTTCTGAAGGCGAAAAGCAGCTTTGAAGTCAGCAGAAAACACTCGCTAACTCGTTATCGATGGTAAACAATTTACAGTATAATATCGATTAAAAAGATGTATTCAAAATGGAAGACATTGGAGTTTTCGGAAGCAGAAATATTTAACGTATGGGGTAAAGACGAGTGATCTTGGTGTAATATTTTTATTTTTAATTTTTGCTGTTTAGAGCTTTAGTACCCCGTTAAAAGTTTATATAGGGTTTCAATTTGGTGTTAACTTTAAGAAAAAAAAAATTCTTTTACGCAATTTTCGAGTTGTGCAACATCACACTTGGAGACGTTTTGCACCCCAATTTTCCCAATGAGGAATCAGTATTCAATCAAATATCATTTCTAAAATATGCATGTAAAGATCCATTACGTAAATAAAAAAAAATAATTATTTAATCACCTAGTACAATCGATGTTGCTGTATTTACCACAAAAATACCACTACAATTGAATAGCTCCTTTATTTAACTCGAAATTGGATTCAGAAAACAATAAGGATTGATTTAGGAGAAAAATTCTGATTTACAGTAAAGATCCAAGGTAATTGTGAAATAGTTACAATTATAGGTGAGAGAAGGCGTTGGGACATATTAATAATATATTTTCTTAAGTGCATAAATTTTTTTTCTTCTTCAGAAAATTACAATATTTTCCTGGTATTATTGTATTTTATGAAAGTAACGTCTTTTACTTTCACCTTATAACCAAACTGGTTTTAATTATTTTAATTCCAAACACTTTTTGGTGGACTTTATTTGTCAATGTTTTTATCTTTCATTCACGTAAAAGTTAATTTATAATACACATTTTTTTGACAAATATTCAAGACCATAGCACCCCATTTCCACTTGCCAGCTCGCCATTGGTGAACAAAATATTTAGTACTAACGAGTAAGTTTAGTCTTTCAAAATCTTGTTCTTCAAAACACCATATTTTTACTAGAGTTTGTTGTAGAGAAATATAAAAAATTGTGAGAAAGAGTATCGCATTTTGGGAGGGAAGTAAATAAAACATAGGCAAATATATATATATATATATATATATATATATATATATATAGCACAAACAGATTGCAATCTACACTAGGTCAAAAACTCAATGATATTGATTGTTAATAGTAAATGTAGAAAAATTATGCATAATTTTATTTCTAAACTTGCATAATATCCTTATCAAAAAAAGGCAAAGTAAGCGCTTTTAAAGTTATTTTAAATTAAATGCAATTTTTATGTAAATCAAGAACTGGTGTGGCAGAAGTTGAATTCTTGACAATGGATGCCACTGGAAAACAAGAGCACTCCTCACACCCTCTCTCTGCCTTAGTTTCTGACGACAACAACAACAACATGTCAGTCAAAAATTAAATGAATAGTGTTTTTCGCGTTTATCGGTTTCCGTACATCATATCAAGGATTGGATAAATTTCTTTGTTTAAAACAATATTGTTTAGTCGAAATAGAACTTGGACTAGTAGGTGAAGGTTTTACTTATTTATTTACTGAGAACTTATCGTAATTTTATATGTGTACTTTTAATTTAATGTTGCTATGTGTTTTTGTAGAATTTGCTCTGACATGACCGATATCAAACCAAATTCAACATACATATATTAAGAGATTCGGGACCGACTCTCAATATAAATATATGAAACTCCAAATTTTATTTAAATACAAATAAATAAAACTCCAATTCGGATGAGTATTACGCAACTGTTTTTACAGTGTGTAGTTGAAAAAGAATTTGCCATAAAGTGTTTCTCCCGTGGTAAAGGGTCGTGTTGATGTATAATCTCATTCTTCAACTTATCACATATTTATGTACAGTATGCAAAATAAAAAATGGACAACTTTGAATAACTTTTGACCTGGATGTTCTGACACTCAATCTTATTGGCTTGAGGTGCTGACTTTAAGTATGCTAATTAATAAGAGTAGATGGTATTTTAAATTATTGAACAAAGAAGCACTTTCTTTGAACAATCATAAGATAAAATTTTATTTAGGATATTCCGTTTTTCTGCTCACTGTACATGCATTTATAATAAATGAAAAATACATTTATTATTTTAGAGATTTTATAACAATAAAATGATGAGACATCTTCGATAAAAACGATTACATAAATGTTTGCAAATGTGTTTGGTTTGCAATTTGTGCTAGATTAAAAATATTTAATTTAATTAAAATATTTTTTAACCCATTACACAATAAGCCAATAATCACAATAAAGCCCAAATTAATTTTTTATTGAGAAACTATTTCACTGAAGCAAAATAATTTTTAATCATCCAATATTAAAATGAACGAAGCATTCACTTTTATTTCTCTGAAGTATCTGAAATCCATTAAGTCACTAAAAATTCACAATTATTTGCAGACGTCACACAAACCATGCTCTTTGAATCCAAATATTTTAAATCCAAACACTGTTTGAATGGAAAATTAAGTATCTCATTTAAGCTACACAATTTATAAGCATTTGGCGAGAATCTTATTCACCAATCAGAGATGAACGACGATCGAGCCGCTTCATATTAATACGATCGCTTAAGAGATAAGGTTAAAGCAGAATCTGGCAAATTTGGGGTACAGGAATATAATTGTTCCGCCTAAAATTATGTGTATCATGTAGTTTTATGTGTTACTTGCGTAAGGAAATTTCGGGGTGTGTCGGATTTGAGCCCATTTTGTGCATATTGGTTCGTAATGCTAATGGTTGGGTTGTGTTATTTATGTCTTTTAGTGATTATATCTCTGTTGTTTCGATGCTTAAAGGAAAGATTAATTTAAAGATGCAGATAGATAATGATATTTTGCTGATAATTGTTCACATTTATTAATATTTTCTATCGATCTGAAAATGAATGCAGAGTGTATAATAAATTATATGATATTATTATGTTTTTAATAACTTGCCTTTGAATAGAAGAATAGTTTAAACTAAAATTTCAAATAATTTCACACTAGAATTTTGACTTTCTGACTAAAAAGTGTTTCGAACATTTTAAAAAAGTATAATAAAAACTAACAAATAAATATTAAATTTTTTTTTCTGTAGAAATATACTTAAAAAAAGGTTTATATAATTGCAAATTTTCAAATCGCTTAAAGAGATTCTAAGATATGGTGAAAGAACGAAAAAGGAATTTAAAATTAACTTATAACTGTCGAAAAATATTTATGTTCGTATATCGAGAGAACTTTTTGTTTTTTACTTCATAACTTAAATAGTTAGAACCAATAGCATATTTGAAATAACTTTTTAAACCCCCATAATGGAAATTTAGTTCATGAAAATCCGTACATTAGAACAAAAGTTTTAGAAGGAAATATTTTTTTTGACTCATTACACCAAAAGTTCAAAGTTACGAAGTTCATGTGCAGGCTTTTTAAACGACACTTTGCTTTAAGAAAACAAAATTTTACTTCAAAATAATTTCTACTTTGAATCATGAAACTCACTTATCAAAACAGACTATTTATTATTTTTCTATGCTCTTTTTTAAATCTTATTATTAAAATTTTTATTTATTTATTTATTTTTCAAGTAAACCATTTCAGGAATGGGTAGAAAATTTTAAAATCTTTGTAGTTTTACGCATCATTTAAACTTGAAAAGTTATAAATTCTTAAAAACTATAATTGTAACTTGAATTCTTTTTAAAAAAATATTACTTAACTATAAAAATTAGTGACTGTTTACAAATTGCACGGAAACTAATGTTTCGTTTAAAAATAAGTATAGGAATTCGCCCAAAGTTTTTAGTAGTAACATCCTTTAGGTACAGAAGGGCATTTTAATAGAAAAGTGTGCCCATTTATAAACATGATTGCAAATATTGTAGGCTTCCAAATAATAAGGAATTTCCCAAGTTTCATAAAATAATATTCTTAGTGATATTAATAATAATGTATTAATGTTTTAATAAATTATAGTTAAAGCTTCTTATCCACCATTCTAGATAAATAATGAGGAGAGAGAGACTGTTGTAAAAATCTTAAATAACTTTTTTATTTATAGATAAAATTTAATTCGTGAGATATCGTAACATTGATGTTTATTTCCATTAACAGTTGCAAAATAAGACTCTGAATGCTAAAAATTTGTAAAAGAACATTTTTAAGGTGTAAAATTCACATTCAAATTTTATCTTTTTTTTTTCAATTATTTTACTTTGCTTTACTTTACTTTTATCTTCTACTAACATATTTACTTTTCAGAATTACAACAAAAGGTGACAATAAGTTATAAATTATACGTTTTTTGCTTATTTTGATAGTAACGTTTACTTGATATGGACTGAACATAAACAAATATTTATATCCGTGGGGCTAGTTGAGACACATTGTGGTGAGTCTAGTGTGGACGTATTCACACTGACCCCATTCAACTTCCAACGGAAGTAATATAAATTTGTTACAAATATAGCACATTAGAATTTATTTATTTTTGAAAATGGAATTATTTCGTAGAATGATACACCTTTAGATTAAGCCAAGTCAAAATTTTTGTTTGTTTTCATTGTTTTTCATTGATGAACCAGCATAATATTGATGATAACCATCAATCATCAAATGTACATGATGGAATTATTGATAACCATCAATAATTCCATCATGAATCATTATATTTTTTGATGGTAACCAGCATAAGTCATCATATAATGTAGGAATTTCGATTGATTTGTGATAGTTCCACTTAAGAATAACAACTTGTACATTTTGAACCATCAGAAATTTTACTCATAGTTTCTTAGAAATCAAATGCTGGGACAATCATGAACCACTATCATCCCAATGTTGGAATTTGGACTGATTTATGAGGGACCAACATTAAAAAAATACCGAAATTGATTTGTATATTCCTGAAAACCAACAAGAATTCCCATTAAAAAGTCATGGAAACGTATAGTTGGAACCATGAGGAACCATCATGGATCAATCTGGATTGTTGGTTTATAAGAATCAAACTATTCTTGATGGTTAAACATCACAGTATTAAAGTAGCATTTTCCATCATGAAATTATAGAAGTTTGTTGGCATATCAAAAACCATGAACGCATAATGGTAAAAGTTGGATGATGGTGTTCAAATTATGTTGGACCATCATGAATGATGGATGATTGTCCATGGCTGGATGATGGTGACCATCAAATTATGTTGGAGCATCATGAATTGCCTTGAAAGCAGCATAAATCATCAAACATTTTGATGGGACCATCAAGAATTTTGACTTGGGAATAGTTTCAATATCTGGTAAGAGATTTATCACGAATTTCTATATTAATTCACTTCTTATAGATTTTAATCAAATTAAAGGTATCCAGCCGGTTATGTCACAATTTGTTTTAAATTAAAGTTTAAATAAAATTTTGATTTATTTGGTAAGCAGGGGTCCTAAAACTTAAAATCTAAAGTTAAGCTTAAAAATTAATAAAACATTCTTAAAAAAAAAGGACTGATATGAGCTTAAAAACTACTAATTTTCCATGTCACTCCATAGTTATACAACAAGTTGTAATGCATAAATTTCGAAATAATTTTTTTATAGATCAGTAATGTAATTACTTATGTTTTAAAATTTTCAAAAGAACAATGAAATAGGACTAAATATACTGTTTAGTATTGAATTCTAAAAGAAAAGTTCCAAATATTCTTGCTTAAAGCTTGTTAAACATGACAAATTAACACTTAGACTTTAGCTTTTATTCCAAATCATCCCCAACATTTAAAGAAATCTGCATTCAAAATTTCAAAGCATTTAATAAACTCTTTTTTTAATGTGCGTTAGCGTAAAAAAATATTTTTTTCTTAAAATGAATCTTTTTCAGAAAATACATTTAAAATGCACGATAATTCAGATATGTAAGAAAATTCTGACAAAAAATTAATCATTTGAAAATTAATTTCTAAAAGTGAATTTTATTTGTCTTAAAAACGTAATTCATTTAAATAAAAAAACATAAAATATTCAGAACATAACAAAAATTACTTTAGATTTGTTTTCATTAGTTTTTTTTCGGTTTTGGTTTCATCTGTTAGCATAAGAAAAAAAAACATCTGTAACTTCATTTGAAAAAAAAATCGGAGTTCATAAATTTAGAGTTTTGGAACCAAATTAAAATGTGAACAAAAAAATAAAAATAAAATCGAAATTGCTGATTTACTAACAGTCAGAAACATTAAAGGAGATAGTTTATCAAGTTTGTTAAAAGAATATTATTCAATATCGATGAATTAAGTAAACAAATTATTTTTGCCATGCATTAAAGTAAAACAGAATATCAGTGAACTGTCCCGTCTTCACTTATGCTAAATGTTTCCTTTTCTCTTGCGAGGAAAATATTAGTAAGCAATGTATTCCGCGTGGTGCAATTCGGATCGTTTTATCATCAAAATAAAACTGTGGCTATTTAAGTTGGTTAAACTGAAAATTTGTTCCGCGCTTTTAAAAAAATCACAATAAATAATTATTTTCATCTTTTTTTGCTCTCAAAATGTTTTTCTAAAAATATGAACAAATTAGTATTTAAATTAAATTAAAATATGTCACTATTTATTCTCCTATAAGACTTAGATTGAAATTCATGTCATTTTGTCTTTCGAAGTATCATTCTGAGTTGTAATAAATGGCTACTTAATAAATAATCAAAATTGTCACACTAGTCTCATAGCTTGTCCACAAAGCTTGGAAGGGCTAGTGTGGACAAAAAAGCATTTACTAAAATATTTTTATGGAAAAACGATGCAACTTGAGATTCCAGAAATAAACCAAAATGCAGGTAATTGTTCAAATTATTGTTAAATAATACATCTGGAATTAAAAATTACAGTAAATATTTTTTTTTAAAAATTTGTACAATATGTCCACACTAGCCCCTCCCCTCTCTTCCCTTTATACAAGGTCAAATAGTTGAATGCTAATAGTAGTTGATGGTAATGGAAGTTTAATGGTAATAATAAAAATATAAAAATTTTATTTCATTTAAAGATTACAGCTCTCGTTATCTTCCATTGGAAAAAATGTTTTTTTAAAAATTTCAAGTGTTACGAGCGATGCATTTATAATTTTTTTTTCAAATTTTAGCATATTCTACAATTTAGATTCAAAAGACAGCATTTAGTAAAATATTTGTAATTTTTTTTATATATATCAAATGATGCTTTTTGATTCAGAAATGACATCGAAATTAGTTTTAAATATGTATATATATATATATATATATATATATATATATATATATATATTATGAATAACCCTATAACCCTGTATATATATATATATATATGTGCCATGAATGTGTAATTATGATTTGGCGTTTTTTTATTGTCTTCAAAATAAATTTTGACCTTAACTCGTTCGTCAAAAAGGATTATGAAAGTATCAATGTCGTTAATAATTATCGTCAAAAACTACAATGAATTAATTTTGGTAATAAATACAAATTGAAAATAAAATAATTACATTTTAAATAAAAATTCATCTAGTAAATAGTCATCTAGTAGAAACCATAAAAAATCGCTTTTTTATTTTTGACGTCGATGATGATTGATTAATTTTAGTAATAGGTGCTACCGGTATTATGTTAATTGATGTTTTTAAATATGCTCTGATTATACTTATATAGGTTTAATGATATATACTATATAATAAATAAATTGATTAGATAAATTGAATTTAATAAACTGAAGTTAAAAATTTTTTCTCCACCATTCCGGAAGAACAATTTAAGCTCATCTTTTTAATATATGGGCCACACTTACAATTTATGATAAAATTTATAAAATTTTTTTCATTTGTTTAAAAAATTTTCTGTTTGTTTAACTATAAAAAAAGTGTTTTGCAAAAATCTTAAGTGTTATAGAATATGGTGCTTCGTATTTGTAATATTTTTCTTAATTTTAGCATATTCTATAATTGAGATTTGAAATAAAAACCATTGAGGTTCTTTAATTTAAAAAAAAACAACACAGAATTGAAAAACTATTGATAAAATTGAAATTTTCAATATCAAATAATGCATTTTGATTTCAAATTTAAAATCATAGATTTTAGTTCTAACTATGAAATGATAGATTTATGGTTTCCAATTTAAATTTATGGAACAATTCACGGAAACATATGGACAATCACAAGGCTCTGTTATTACATTTCCCGGAAACTGAGTATAATCAAATTCTAATTTGTACTTCAACTATATTGGCAGCCAAGATCATTTTCATATGAATGGTAGACTAGGCAAATGTAAATATTTTCCATAACGATTCCTAGTTAACTGAGGCTGTGCGATGTTAAATATTATCATTGTTATATAACACACATAGAATCTCAACCAAGAATGTAGAATTTAGAGCTGTTTATTGTATATCAATGAATCTTCATTGATTTGTGTAAGGATCACTAAAAGTACTAATACTTAATTTGCTTACTGCAACTAAATAGCTCTTCATTGGTGAAAAAAATAACTTTAAACACGTTAAAAGAAATCGTGCAAAACAACTTAAATTTTTGACATTTAGTTAACTTTCTGGTGGAGTAGGAGAAGCTTCAGCTTTTAATTGGAAAAAAAAAGATTACAGGAAAGTGAAAACAGTTAAAAAAAGATAAAAATAAAAATCTTTAAAAAATTGTTGAACGACGCCTGTTTTCAGCTAAATTACGAAAGAACCTTTTATTTCCTGAGTGTCAGTGTTGAACGAAAAAAAAAAAATAGTTGTCGACAAAAACATAGAAGTAATTTTGAACAGCTTTTCTTTACGCCTGGGAAAAACTCCAAATTGTTTTGTCACCTTTTTCAAAGTCTTCTAACTTTTTTTCTTAATTTCTGGGGATAATGTTTCAACGTTTTAAATAACTTTACGATTTTCTTTATTTTTCTTTTAAATTGATGCTTTAAAGTAAAAACGGTATATGTAACAAAATAGTTTTGATGTACTGTTAAACCAGTTATGAAATTCGTACGTAAACCTACTATTATAACTCTAGATTTATAAAGATAACTCTAGATTTATAAGATAAAGATTCTATGAAATGTTATCTGTGATATAGTTTTTTGCTTACTTGCGTTATATTTTAAAACTTCCTTAAGATTTACCTCCCCGAATTCACCGATTTTATATTAAGATAGTATATATATTAAGATATTATATATATATTTAGATAGTATATATATTAAGATAGTATATACATATTAAGATAGTATTTATACTAATACATTTTTACAAGGAATAAATCCCTTGCTGTCTCACAAGGGTAGGGAAAAAAATCGAATATCTGAAGAGAGAGATAAAAAAGTGTCTGGTTGAATTAGTAACCACTACTGATAAAAGCATATATATTTGCTTATGACTTGGATGATACGATATTGCATACCCATACCATCCTCAAGGGATAGTCGAATCAAATTTAACAGATTTCACCCTTTTTAGATTTCAAATCTGCCATCGATTCACTCTGCTACTTTCATATAAAGTTCTACTTAGAATGTTTATACTTATTTTTTTGGAGACCAAGATCAAGAAAAAGCGCTGGGTGTTCCATGGCATGCCCCCTGATTTTCAGAAACGATCATAGTGTTGATTTTGCTTGGAGACGTTATCGTGTTGAAAAATACTCAAATGGCCACCAATTTTCTCAGCAAATGGCAATAAATATGTGTTTTCTTTTCTTCGAAGTTGGTAGTTTCCTTGCTACCTGGAAGAAAAGCAAGGTTTAGTTTACTACCATAAACAAAACATTTTTCACTTATATAATGAGCCTTCTTTTTGAGAAATTGGAAAAATGTTCCTTTTTATTTTCATCGACTGTTTCCAATTTTATATTACATACATGCAATATGTGAAATAAGAGAATGAAGCAGTTGAGTTCATTGAAAGCTATTATCCACAAGCAAAGAAAAATATAAAATAAAAGATTTCGGATGGTCCAAGCGTACCCTAGCGTGGACCAAGCGTGTTGTGAGGAAGGTTCGAATTTGGTGGTAAACTCAACCTTGTTTTTACCTAGACGCACTAAGGTTTTATTAGTATTTTATTGGAAAAGAGGAAGATACGAGTGCATCAAGGTGAAAGTTCATCAATGGTGTGAGAGAGCTTCGACTTTGGTGTTAAACTTAACCCTCTTTTCATAAAAGCAAACGGTTACAAACAATGACAAGAAACGGTTACAAGAAACTCGTTTAATGCCCTTTGAAGAGAGAGGTGTTGGGCAAGTTGGAAACAGCATGGAAACACAGCTAAAAACATTACAAATTCTACATGAGGAAGTTATGGATTATAGAATTCAAAAGTCCTGCTCTTTTTTCTTATCTTTATCTTCAGTTGATATCCTCAATAGTCCCACATAAACAAATAGCAGTCAATTTCAGTGTGTGGCATATTTGAAGGTTGGTATCATATGTATATTTTTTTCTGCACAGTTGTGGTAGAAAGTTATTAACTGCTTTTAAATATGTTTCTGTATATCGACTTTTTTAGTATATAGAGAGTAAAAAGACAAATCAAAAATTATGTATAAAGCAGTTAAATACTACAATTCAAAAGGAAAGTTGTGCAATGCAGTAGAAATTCCATAAGAAAAAATAAACCAATTGAAAATTTTAAAGAAGAAAACAATGAAAATAATGAAAAATATAAAAATGACAACCGAGGCTGACATCGTCAGGTGGTACCAGCTCCGGAAGTCATATGATCACAAAACCTTTTCCATCGAGAGAGCACGACAAAAGTCTAAAAATTGCTCTCTCTCCCTCAAGTTTTGTAAAAAAACCAGGAAGAGAAGTAAAATGCAAAATACAAAGTATACAAACAAAATACAAAATTAAAATACATAAACAATTACAAAAATCTACTTAAAAATATCCCTGTTTAATAATAGGAAAATTAAGTAAGTTTTTTGAACATTAATTTCCTTTTGTAATTGTTTATGTATTATACTTTTGCAAATTGTTTTTGTATTTTGTATTCCTTTTCTCTATTCCTGGACTTTTTACGAAACCTTTACACTAATTTTTAGACATTACAGAGAGAGCATTTTTTAGACATTTGTCGTGCTATCTCGAAAAAAAAAAGGTTTTGCGTTTTAATGACTTTCGGAGCTGGTACAGCCTGACGACGTCAGCTTCGGTTGTCATTTTCATACTTTTCATTATTTTCATTGTTTTCTTCTATAAAATGTTCTATTAATGTATACTTATTTACTCTAATTAGTATGTTCATGTTAAATTATAGTAAAAAATCAAAGTAGCTTTATATCAGTTACATAAACCTTAGGCTTAAATATATTGCCTTCAACAGGTTAACACAGTTCAGCTACTTCTAGGTAAACTGGGATCGTTATATGTAATTTCTCCAACCTACACTATAGTTTTATAACTTTACATAGAGTATAAAATTTATCTATATAAGCCTCAGTACAACTGCTGTCAGATTTTGTACCTTTGAAATTTTATATAAATCTACTTTATACCAAAAACTCTCACTGATCTATATTTGTTGCCACCATTAAAAAAATGAGAATAGTTAGATTAAATATTCTATCGCATTATGTGTTTGCTTGTAATTATGATTGTGGAGTAGTTGAAATTTAATTACCACTGTCTTTTGTGGTTGTTAAATACACATTTAATGATTTTATCTCTCTATTTTTATTGCCTCCCTCAGAAAGTTAGGATGAATAATTCATTACCGCATTATTTTAGCTATTAGTATTCTTTTCTCGGAAACTTCGTTTGATCGTCTTTCCCAGGATAGAGTGGGTTAATTGTTGTAGTAAAGTGTTACCGTGAAAACTGAATTAAGCTTTCAATCTTTAGAGAATTAAGTTTTAGTTTGTCTTTTAATTAGCATGCTTGAATTAATTAATGAATTTATTTTCTAAAGAATTTATCTGTTATTTTATTCCTAATTGTGTAAGACTTTCCAAGACTGTTTTAATTAATAAAAATCAAAGGAGTTTTTTTTCCTTAAAATTGTTTAAGGTGTGCAAAACTGGGGGAAAAAAAGATAGAAGATTTTGAAGTTTATTAAAATATTGTGCAATAGTAGTATGATTGTACTATTATAGTACTATTTCTACTGCCAAATATATGCTATTTTTGTTTTTTAAGGAGGTTCAGAAGCATGAAACATATTAAGTGAATCATCTAAGGTATAAAAAAATCAATTTAAGAAATCTAGAGGTTTAAATTTAGTGATATATTTGGTCCCTGACAAATTTATCACTAATTTGTTATTTGTCTCTAATATCCTATAAAACGAAAAATTAATGTTTTCTGCTGCATCCCAGGCCATTTCTATTTAAATATTTGTACCGTCTCTTGTTAATTTTGTCCTTATATTTCACCACTTACTGCAAATGACAGCAGTTTTTAAAGCATTGTTTCGGATAATTTTTTTCTTTACAGCGCAGCCTATTTATAAACTTTCAAACTAATTTAGAAATTTAATTCGGAATTTTTGAAGCAGAATGTAGTGATTTGTATATAGTATCGGTTATAGCTATTATCTAAAAAGTTTATAGCGCGTTCTGCAATACTTAATTATATTTTATTCGTTATGCTAGGTTGTCTGAAAGATTAAAGTGATCGTGCTAGAATGAACAGACTACGTCACTATATATATATATATATATATATAATGCTATCCTGCAAATTATTTTTCATTATTTTTGCATTTACGTTCTCACTATTAGATTAGATTTATGTTGTGCCGCCCAGGTGGCCGAGCGGTTAGCGCGCCTGACTGCGAAGTCATTGGCTGCGGATTCGAATCCCGCTCTGGGCATAGATGTTTCTCTCTCTCTTTGTGCTGCTGTGCTGTCCTCTGTTGTGTATGTGTGATGTGTGAATGTGGCCCAACCTATAAACGGGTTTGTGGCAGTGTGGCGAGGGCAGAGTTGCTCGCCTCCGTGACTTTGGTTCACAGGTGCCCACTGGGTAACGCGAAATGAGCAACAATTCTGGCATCTTCATAATCAAGGATTCAAATTTAGTGCCAGCCATTGAAATAAATAAGATTTATGTTGTACACTTTCTTTATTTTTCTTATAACATTGAAATATAATACCATTATTTTTAAAAACGCAAATTAAAAAAAAAGAAACTTACAAAAAAATATATATGTAAAAGTAAAATTCGTAAAATAATCTTAAATATAGCATATTATATACTTTGAAATAAAGTAATTTTCATCATTTAAATATTTTTTTTCCTGCCATTTCACGTGCATACATTATGGTAAAAACGGAGAAAGTCTTACAATTATTAAAGGTAACACAAGCCTATGTATAACGAAGTAATGATGGATGGTAAAAAATCCTCATTTGCTCATTTTTCGTACAATAATTTCTGAAAATTGCTGGAAAAGTTGCATGTTACACAAGGAAGTCACGCCCGCAAGAATAATTAACTTTTTCTCTAATCAGTTACTGTCATTTTTCAAGAATACCGTAGCATGAAGATGTAATCAATTATTAAAAACATAAAATTTTTTCGGAGGTCTTTTCTTGTAATGTGAGACGTGGTAAAAAGATAATTTTATCCTTAATATATTTTTGTTAAACATATCTTTATTTCAGTATTTACTTAGAACGTGATATGCATTAAATTATGGTCATTACATTGTTTTCAACATAGGAAAAAAACTATTATTTGTATTTTAGAAATAGTTTTTCGACCATTTTATAATTGATTGAAATTTTTTTGTGTTATTCTTCTATTTTTTTGTGTAAATGGTTCACATTTGCTGCAAAAATATTATTTCTAACTTTTCCCGCAAAAGTAACAGATGTTTAATAATTTTTTCTTTTTATTTTATTTTCTGTTTTTATGTGATATTTTTACTTAATATGTTTTATTTAATTTGTTGTAAATTTTTTTTAAAATGTTTTGAGTGATCCTCACAATTTTGTATTGGTATGTTTTTCTCTGGCTAGATTGATACAATATTAGGAAGCACTCATTTTTGCTGATTTAATAGTGTTAACTGATGAAAATATTATATCTTTTATTTACCAGAATTTTAATGTTTCCCCCCCTTTTTTTTATTGATTGTTCTGTAATTTTTCCATGTTTTCTCTACATTTTGAACTTTCCAAACAAGTGTATATATATATATATATATATATATATATATATATATATATATATATATATATATATATATATATATATTTATAATACTGTTATATATACATAAATGTTATATTTATATATGTATGTATGCATGCAAGAAATATTTAAAATTAAAATTCGTGTCAACAAAACTATTTTTAAAGAAAAATAATTTTGTACAATTTTTTTAGTAAACCTTGTTTACTTTTAGCTTAACTTATTGCAGCTACTTAACCTATTGTAGCTTACTACTTTCTTTAAAATTTCATCTATTTTAGGCGATACACTTAAGTAGTTAGAGTAAAAAAAAATTCTAAAACGATCTTTATTTGTGACGAAAGTACTATTTCAAAGGATAAAGCTTTAATGGTTATATGCATTGTTTATTTTATTTGGCGAGTAGTATCGCGTGACCTACACTTTAAGAACTTTCAGTAACTACTGGTTTGTTTGTTTATTCAGGTGAAGTTTATTTTTTGGAGAATGGCAACAGCATATTATTTTTGTCTTGGAATTTTGATCGTTTGCGTTTATTTTGAATACTTAATGGATGAAAGTTAAATAAAGGTTGAAACAAACATTATGAGTTTTATTGCTCACATTATGTTAATTGAAATCTAAATTTCTTCCCAAATGTTATTATTCTATTCAGTGAGAAGTAATACTTTAAGTTTATGGGTATTCTCTTTCAGCAAAAAGTGTTTCTAACATAAAAATAAGGTTTATATACTTCAAATACTGAATAATTCAAATCTACAAACAAAAATAAATTTACATCTTTTTCAAATAAACATTTATGATAAATTTAATTCTTTTTTAGACTTCAGGTTTGCAGTACTTAAAATTCAAAGTATAAATTACTAACACAGTATCATACCTTTCTAACCCCTTTCATATATATATATATAGTTTAACAAAACAAACTAGTTTCATCATATTATGAAAAGGGTCAGAAAGATATGGATGAGCTATGCTATACGAAGCTGTTCGAGATGTAAAACTAGTAGTATGTCGCTTATTCGATGATTCATTTAGCTAAACATTATACTATGGGTTGCTAAAATTGAGTTTGTTAACATTTTAATATACTAAAATAGTCTATTTATATGTGAGTTGAATATCTACTAAAATTGTCTAAAGTAGTAAAAATCTAGTAAAATAGTCTATTTATTTATAAATAAATTTTGCATTGTGAAAGCTAATTGTTTGACATTATAAGAGTTTAGCATAAGTAGTTTGAATAGTTTGATTAATTTTTTCAATCTAAACTTACTTTTGTTTGTTTTATAAATGTAGAAATGCATCGAATTGTTTAATATTCTTTTAAAAAAATCAGATTTTTGAATTCCTTTATATTATATCTGTTGACAAATTACAGAAATTTAGTATTGTTGAATACAAGGAGAATTTTTTTACATTTAAACGTCCTCTTGAATATGATATTCAATTACCCGCTTGACCAAAAAAGTCCCTTTTTTTGTGCAGTCACTGCTCTATTTAGTACAAAAAATATTGTTTATAATTTATTCATAAAAATTGAGAAGATCATCAAATATGTTTATTTTTGATTATTGAAATAGTTTAATGAATGAACTCTGTAAAATTTTATTATTGTATTGACGAATAGTTTAAGAACATGGAATTTTGAATTCGTAATTAATATTTGAATAACGAATCTGAAAAATCAGCTTTGGGTGCCTTGTGTTTGCTTATAAGGATATAAAATAATACTTTAAAGGATAAAAAATTTCAATTATTTTTAATCAATTTCTGTATTTTTAATCACTTAGTTTAAAAATTTTTTGAACATTAATTTTCCTCTCTAGTTTACTTATTTTTGTTCTATTTTACTTATTGCAAAAACTGTAAGTGTTAGCATTTCAATAATTATGCTTGAATTCATTATGTGCTCCAAACATTCATTTACATGCATACTCAATAACATTTAGATACTCAACGCAATACTCAATATCATTTACATGCATACTCAATAACATTTACATGCATACTCAATAACATTTACATGCATACTCAATAACATTTACATGCATACTCAATAACATTTACATGCACACTCAATAACATTTACATGCATACTCAATAACATTTACATACTCAACGCAATACTCAATATCATTTACATGCATACTCAATAACATTTGCATACTCAACGCAATACTCAATATCATTTACATGCATACTCATATAAATCATCACATGCAAGTTTCATAAAAATGCTTTTTACAAAAATGTGAATGGATCACCATCGGTTTAATTTTGGGAATTCCTAAGTTTTGACTCATTAATAACGTGGAAAATCGTTTCTCCTTGAGAGTTATTACTCAGTGAAAATGCCGGGGATACTTGCTTCTTGTCGACCCGTAAACTAGAAGCGAAAAAGAAACCTAGAGGAGAAGATGGCTAGAACGCTAGGGGGGACGGTTTAATTAGGGTATGTTTTAGAAGAAAAAACGGATCTTCTCACATGATTTACACATTTAATTTTGTTTTCAAATTTTTAGGGAATGTAACTAAATACTTGTGACATTCGGTTTATTTTTATAATTTCAATCGTATGTTCTTTCCTAAAAAATCTCAAATTTTGAAATTTTTTTTCCTTCATTCTTATGGGTAAAAGCCACTTTTCCCACTTGATCATTCCATGTTTATATGCAACTTCTAATTTGTTTTCTAAATACCCTTCTTAATATGATTTGTTTGAATTTTTATCAAACATGATGTAAAAATATGTTCTAAATTGAGATTAGGTATAAATATTTAAGTCATGAAAAAACATATGGTATGCTTTCAGAGATAAGAAGTACCAAGAGCAACAAAACCAGTTTTATTGTCTAAGATATTATTTTCAACAATCTTTTAGACGTTGTTTTTTTCCTAATTTCTGCTCACTGCCTTTTATTTATTTCTGATAGTCAAAATAGTTTCGACATTTTAATCCTATACTTTCTCTGATTAACCTCGATAATCATTCATCAGAATTTTATAATTTTTTTTCTGTTCGTATCACAAGTTTCAACTCTAGCTTTTGGTATTATTCAAAACAGAGTTTCTAAAATATATTTAAATTGAAGATGGCAATTATAGAAGACAATGAGGTTTAATTTTAGAAGCAATTTAACGAAGAATAAATGGTTAACAGTACACATTTCATCAAATATTGAAGTAGTTTCTAAAACTAAATTGACTATCAACATCATCATTGTTGATTTATTTCCAGTCATGGTCAATAATTTTTTTAATTTTTTTAAAGTTTTACGCTATAATGGCAGTAGTGATTCTTTTCCCTTTGCAATAAAAAAAGGAATGACTGCATTTATAAAATGTCTTTTCACTCATAAATTAATATAATTAAAACAATAAACAATATTTCTCTCAACAAAATTTTTTGTTTGATGTTTTTTCTTTTGATTGGTTGTCAAGTATTATTACATATCTTCCGGACATTTCTGACAAACATCTGAAATGTAACATGGAAAATAGGTTTATTCAGGAAGAAGTTAGTCTTTTTCATTGGATAGAGCACGTATTTGATTGCTTTTGATACACCATCAAAGGCTCTCCTTGATTGAATATTGTTAGGTGTTTGCAGTTTTCAACACCAGAAACACCAATGTCTTAACACCAATACCATAAACAAAATTAGTTTGAGGATTTTCATTTAATTTGTTTTTATTTTTAACAGCTTAATTATAAAATCAATTAGAATTTAAAAGAAAATAACGCAATAATGCACATAAATCACAACGTTGACCTGGTATTTTGTAAAAACCATGTTATCAGAAAGTTATCTTTGGATTAGTTATGGTTCTGTAATAGGTATAAGATATTCTGAAACATTCACAAATTTAGATATTATATGTAAATAAACAGATACTTTATAACAGATATAAAATATCTGCTTCAATATAAATTTGCCATTTCTATTTTTAATCTATTTTGAGCCCTCTGAACCCTATTGAAACTTGGGTATTTTATTCCTGACAACTATTTATAATCTGAAACATCTTTTATTGTATTGACAGTCCCCTAAAAAATATAATAAGCAAATTACTAATTTTTTCCTGACAATTTCTCTATTTCTTTACGAAAATAGTCAAAAAGAGAAAAATGTATGTAAAATTAATGAAGACTAATGTGTACTTTCTAAAAGTGTGAGAACTGTTTTCGTTCCATCTGAAATTAATAGCCAAAAATTTAAAATCGATTCAAATTTTTAGCGTTTCATCAACAAAAAATTGTTTTTATTGTTGAAAAGTTCAAATATAGAATTAACTTAAAGTATTTTAAATTACCAAAATGTTTCTCAGTTCAAGTTATACGTTAAAATAAACCAAATTATTATTTCATTACTATCACCAGTAAAAAATATTAAAAATAAGCTGATTATAAACATTTTGCTGAGAATTCACAAAACGTTCAGAACAAGTTTTATCATCTGCCCCCAAAAATGAGTCCATATAAATGAGAAATATTTAAGTATTTTAAAATTGATTTGCAATATAATGACTAATTTTCTAAGACTTTTGCACTTTGTTGTTTCGAAAGTGACAGTTTGTAGAAAGTTTTCTGAAAGTTCGAAATGATTTGTTCATGAAGTCACCATGATGGCATTTTGTGGCTTGACATTATTTGGCAGATTATCAGTTATGATATATTTTATGAACGTATGATAGATTTGCTGACAAGTTAACGTCATTTTACGTGGTTAAGAATTGATTAATAATTTCTTCCTCATATGTCATTTATTATAGTTTGTTGCAGCGGTGTCTTTAACATTTATAAGAGAGAGTAAGAGAGAGCAAATAGAATGTTACAATGTTATCTTAATTAAAATTTATTTTAAAGTAATTTACTTTTGAAATACGAATAGAATCAAAAAAATTAAAGTTACAGCATACGATTTTATTAGTATGATGGATGGTTCTTAATAGTTTAATCTGTATAAGCCAAAAAAAAAAAAAATAAAATAAATAAATAAGCAAATCACTCAAGCAAAGAATTTTTAAAAGATTTAATTGTTTATTACATTTTTTAACGTCGCCAACAACAGAAAGCTTCTATATATCGGTTTATTAGAGAATAATTTGCTAAATGATGTGTATGTATAACAATACTTATTTTATATAAAATATACCATAGTAGTATTACAATATACCATACACCATACAAATACCATACAAATATACCATAATAGTATTTATTTATCAACATATAAAATTAAAATAAAGATAAAAATAATGAAATGGAATACTTATTTACCAAATCATGAATTGAATTAGCATATAGATTGAGACTTTTTAGCTTAAAGACAAAAGTATTTTGCTTAACGAAATATAAATTTTTATTATTCTTTTTAAGTTTAAAAAGTGTGTAACAACGCAAAATAAATTTATTAAAAAGTTATTTTTAGAATCATGAGGATAATAAAAACAATATGCATAAAATGTGAAAATTTCAACTTTACTTAATGTTAAATAATATATTTAAAATTTATTTGTAGTTTTTAGGAAAATAAGCTGACATGCCAAAAAGTTTTTTAATCTGCCATTTTTTTTCTGTCGTTAGTATTGCGTAAGAATTTTCAGTTTGCAGGTTCTTAACTAATCGGTAATTTTCTATTTGCTAATATTGTCAGGTAAAAATAATCACTGTAAAAATACCAAACACAACCTGATTATATTAATTTCGAAAAAAAAGGTTGCCAGTTATATGTTTTTCTTTTTTTCTTTCTTCTTTAAATTAAATTACAGAAAACTAGATTTTTTAGAACATTTAGAACAATCCTTGAATTTTCGTTTTTTCTTTTAGCTTATTTAATATTTACCTATTTTTTGTTTGCATATATTTTTCGTCTAAGTAATAAAATAATTATTTAATGAATAATTTCGAGAAACTGAAGATAAAATCTTTATTTGCTTCAAAAACTTAGAAAGAAAATCTTTTGTCATTTTCAATTTTATTTATTTTCTAAATTTTTTTCTACGCTTTTTTTTCTGTTTTAAATCTATTTTGTTTTCTTCATTCACGTCTATCTATTCTTGAGAATGAGTGTCTATTTATGAGCGCTCAAAATATATAAACTTTTACCATGCTTATGCTTTTTTAAAGCAAACGAAATTTTCATATTATCAATTAAAGAAGTATATATAATCTAGATTTAAATGTATACAAAGAAAAATATAATGAAATACATTCATTAAGTTACTATTTTATAAATTACATAAAAAAATAATATGTTACCATTAAAATAGCGAGCAATTAATAATGTTTAGAGCATAATATTAGATAAATATTACCATTTAATGTTGATGAACCGCATCAAATTCAAAGACTGTTTTTAATAAATTCAAAATTGTGACTCTGTTCACTAACAAATTAAATAATGACTTTTTCTGTTAGTTGAACTTAGTTTTGTTAAACTTGGCTTAAGAACAAATATTTTAGCTTCATTTTTTTTTTTCAATACGATGAACAACGGAGAGTTTTAATAACGCTAGTACATTAGTTTAACGGGGAATGTTTTCACTTGTCTCATTAGCGAAACTTCTGCGCAGAAAGTTAAGTGGAAATGATTGACTGCAGGCTAGACTGGTTCATTAGTTCCATGTCGAAAATTTGCGACGGCGAGCTGCCAGATTCAGTAATTCTTCCAAATTAGTTTAATTGTTGGAAGTGCACTACATTCCTAACACGTGCTATTATTATTGATTTTACAAAATTATTGCCACTTGGAAAAATGTTCGAGTTGGAAAGAAAATCCAGAACAACTAAGCTGATAATCTTCTGGTTATAAAAGCAAACGATTATATTTGATATTTTTCTACATTTATTATTGATACATATAATTTTGTAAACATGTCTTGTAAAAATTAATATCTTTGATTTCATATTTTTATATAAGAAATACTTTGTATCTATCCCGTACATTTTATATAACTAAAATCATTGCTGCGAGCTGATATAGCAATGAATGCTTTATTTTAGTAACAGAGAAAAATAAAGTGTTTACTTCTGCAAGAGCATTAACTGTTAGAAATTTCTCGGAAAAAATGGTTAAATAAAATTTTATTTAATTGCTATTTTACCATATTCAAACAAAGCAGTCAAATAACCTTAAACAAGAAGGCAACTGTTAACTGTGAGAAAAACCGTTAAGTAATGGCTTTCACCTAATACGGTTAAACAACCGGAATTTTATCGCGCCAACTAAGCCCACCTAATAAAGTCGATTAGTTCCTTGAAACTGGTAACTTGTTACAGCCGAGAGGGCTAATTTGTCAATCTTATAACCATCAGGAGGGGAAATATAAAGTTTGAAAATATATGTGTTAGAGCATTTAAAAAGCCGACACATTACACATAAAAAGTAAGCATTAAAGCATATTTAAATTAGTCGACTTGCGTGTATGGTGGTCAGGGAGCTGACCTCAGAACGACCCCGGATTTAAATCCCGCTCAGAGTGGTCAAGACATCTGTTATTCTGATACTCGAATAACGAATGGCAATGTGTACTGGTGAACATTTGAAAAAAACTGATTTAAATTGAAGAACAAATAGCAAATACTGAATAAACAAAAGTGGAGTTTAATAATAGTTTTAAATTATAACTTTAAAAATTTTGGTTAAGGTAAACTAAGACACATTAAAATACAGTTAGGGTAACTAAGTATTACATGTCGGGAAAAACATGAAGATAATTTTTAATTTGTTCCTTTTTTAAAATATTGATGTAGCATATTTTAATATTTAGGAGCTACAGATATAATAAGAAAAAAAAATAGCCAACACTTAAGTAAATTTTTATTATATAAATTTTTATTATATTTAATTTATATTAAGTATATTTTTTAAATTGTTTTTTTATTAGCAAGTATTTAATATGATTATGACGGCATTCATATGATTTTAAGAATTTCTCGTAATGTTGCATTTTTCTGTAAAGTACTTTTTAAAACGTGTCATGGTTCATTAAAAATGTTCATTTATATGCTAAACTTGCTATTGAAATTTTATGTAAATTGTAAGAAAAGTTACGAAGTTAGCTATCGAATTCATCGTTAGTTGTTGTTTCCGTAACCTCGGTTAATTATGCTGACTTCTTGTTATATACAATCGTAAAAAAACGCGCGCAATATGGTACGAATAAATAGATTTTTTTTTCAATATTAAATCAATAAATAAATTTAAAAAAAACAACAAGTAATTTTTAGCCAGCTGTAGTAATATTCCGGCATGAAAATTAATAATTTAATTATGAATTTTTTTACATTATTTGTTTGAAAGAAATTCCGTAAACAACACTTATTTTATAAATAAACTAAAAAACGAAATATTTCAAATAAATTTTATTCAATACAATGCAATTTTTTTTTCAAATGATAAATCTAGAAAAGAATCTTAACAGTTCCCTTTAGAAATATTTTTTTTTTAAAAATTCGAAACTTTAAATTAACTGTAACAAGAAGTGCGACGAAAAAGGCCATAAATAAGGGCACACTCCTAAATCTCTTCATTATTATCATGGACTTTCGACAGCTCCTTGGGGCGAAGAAAAAGAACAAAACCGCGCAAGATATTTTTTCGAATGAATCAAGTACGAGGACGACGCCATTTTGAGTGACAAGATAAAAAGAAAGAAGAAGGTATTGTAGATCCACATATAGCGATACATAAGTGGGGTCCGTTGGAGCAAAAATAGACACTACTCCAAAATGACATTTATTTTTCTTTACTTTTTTCACGCAAGTGTAGGTTTTCCAATTCCGTTTCGGTTGTAGTTTTTTTCATTGTTTCCATTGCATAAGGTCTTATCTTTGAAAACAGCTATATGTTAAAGATTACGACATTTCGCTTTTTGTGCAGAACTGTGCGATTTTTTTTACACTAACGAAATAATGGATATTTTTTTTAGAAATAATTATTTTGCTAATAATTTTATCTTAAATATTTCACCGAAGAATAAAAAATTTTGCTAACTGAGTGCTGATACAGTTTGTATATAATCTTTGAATAAACTTTAACTTGCCAACTGCTTAGCTGTGTGTTGAAGATTATGGCATTTTTTGTTGAAAACTGCTGCGCATTTTTTTCAGATCATGAAATAATCAATAATTTTTAGAAATAATTATTATGTTAATGATTTATTTCGAATGTTTCACCGTGGAGTAAAAATTTTGTTAAATGCAAGCTGATACAGTTTGTTTATAATCTTTGAATAAACTTTATCTTGTCAACAGCTTAGCTGTGTGTTGAAGATTATGGCAATTTTTTTTTTTTTTTTTTTTTTTTTTTTTTTTTTTTTGTGGAAAACTGCACAATTTTTTTCAGATAATGAATCTTTTTCATTATCTGAATCTTTTTCATTATCTTTTACTTTTTCATTATTACACCTCTTAATGAATTTTTTTCAGATAATAAAAATTTCATTAAATGGTGCTAATACAGTTTATATGCATTTTTGGGATAAGCTTTCTCTTGACAACAACTTAGCTTTATGTTAACGCATACAACATTTAAATTTTAGGGAAAACTGCACGATTTGTTTTTTTTTCTTCAGATAATGAAATAATCATTAATTTTTAGAAATGATTGTTTTGCTAATGATCTAATTTTGAAATCTTCACCATGGAATAACAAATTCGTTAAAATGTGCTGATATTGTTTGTAAATAGTCTTTGTTCATATGGGTTTTACCTAATTTTTTATTTGTAAATGTAATTCGCAAATCAATTTACATTTAGACTTTGGTTAAGCCAAGAGCTGTTGTTGCTGTTGTCGTATGCCATAAAAACTGAACCCTATTTAAGGGCTTAAATTTAAACAAGAGTGGTAATCTTCTTGTTTTCCAGTGGAGCCGTGTATGATCATGACTTTGAATTCTCCCACAAGCATACGTCACAGTCCATTTTACGGGGAGGACACATTCACACACCATCCATCAATCCGCTGATCGTAAATTTGACCTGAATCAGAGCACGATCAATTTCTAATCCAGTACCCCCTGAGGTATTGATTTACTATAGAACATCGAAGGACTTTGTGACCCCGACAGAGTTAGCGTGCACCAGTCACAATTTTGTACATGGAGAGTCTTTTACCGACGGATATCAAACTCACGACCTCGTCGACATGGGCCTAATACCCGGCCCAAGCCAACTGCTTATATTTGTTTTTTTATTTTTGATTCTGTTTTTTGTTATTTTTTTGCTTGATGAACATACGATTGATGAACATACGACATTGTTCTCCAATTCTTTGATCTTTGTTATTGATACAAAACTTCAATTTCATTAAAAAATTATGTATTTTACAGAAATGTTTAAAAGTATTGCAATATTGTGTCATTTTGCAATAATTTGTTCAATTTGAAGTCTCTTATTTTCGAATGAGTACAACTAAAGGACAATTACCATGATTATTGTCTAACTGTATTTTTAATCTACTAAAGCAAAATGAATGCAACTGAATAAATTTATACCTATAATTCCTTTTCTTTTTCTTATAATCATTCTCTTTAACTGATTATACTATTTTGAATGGAGTTATTATTTTTTAAGGAACAGAATTTCTAATTTCTTCATGATTTAATGCGTTATGATAAATTTTAAAAGTGCTAAAGCTTCTTTATTACTATACCTAACCTTTAAAACCTTTAGTACTATAGTACCATACCTAACCATTAGTACTATACCTAATATAAAAAGAACTTTTCAAAATTATACGGACAAAAATATAAATCTTCAATAAACTCAAGTCTATTTCCTTTTTAATGAAATTTAATAATAAAAATTTGAGATAAGAGAAAGTATTTAAATTTAAAACAAAAAATATTTGAAAGTCTTTTAAAATAAACAAAGCTTGGTGAATAAAAAGTTTTAATTAAAGAATGCTTGCAATTCATTTTATTTATGTAATTATAATTTTTTGTGTTTTGATATTTCATTCTATAAAAACGAAATTCAATCATTTAAGAAACAAAATCGGTATTAAATTTACATGTTTCAATCTATGTTTAAGTGTGCTAAAAAATTTCGATGGGATAAAAAGTAGTGAACTAATGGATAAAAAATTCATTCTAACAACATTACCGTAATAACATTTCAGGTAAAAAAAATAATAATGGTTAATAAAATCAAAATATACTGTATTCAAACCATTCATTTGATAATTTTTCTGTTCATATTACCGTTCGTTACCGCAAATTTTAATTTTATTAAATTGTAGTTCATATTGCAATAAATTTTGTAAAATATGCAAAACTGAAAAATGAAATTTTACTGAATAAATGAATTTCATTCCACCCTCTGAAGTATCATGATAAAATGACCAAATTTTATCATATATTAGAAAACCATATTGTATTATTAATTTTTACCAAAATCATCACCAGTTCGTTTCGGTAAAAATTAACGAGCTTTGTGGTGTTCCAGAAACATGGCAAATTTTTCCATTTTCTGATAGTATTGACCCTTAATTTGATTGACCATAAATTGACCAAAAATAAGGTTGAGTGTTAATAAAAACTAGCAAAAAAGTGATCATAAGAATATGAAGTAAGGATTTATGTATATCTTTTTCTTAAATTATAAAATTATTTAAAATATCTTATTCAGTTAAAATTTAATAAAACTTTTTTTCTGCATTAAATGTTTTGCCAAGCGAAATTTAATTTTACTAAAAATGATAGTAAAAAGACAGAGAGTCTTTTTTTTTTTTGCGTTTTATTCCTTTTACAATTTAAAGTTTTCTAACCAAGACAATTGAAAATATTCCTTCCTTATATTCCCCAAAAGCTACATTTATAAACATGAACATGGTTGTTCAGTAATATTTTCAAGATTCAAGCAACCATACAGTTGTAATAAAAATAACATTTCGTTTTTTCCCTCTGAACATTTCAGTTAAAACAAGATGAAAGTAGGATTTTTATACCAAATTCGTTTTGTAACTCTTTCAATTTTTCTACTATGTTGATATAGAATTTCACAAGGGTACAAAAATTCCATGGGTTCTATCGCCACCTAATGTGTAGAAAATATTTCTTCTAGAGTTCTATTTTCACATTTATTTGCGCTTGGAAAACATAGCGTTAACCATATCTTGTAGCCAAGAGTCTTTTTTAGAAAAATCATTCTCCTCTTTAGATGGTTGAACAATAAGAGAACGAAATAGTTGTTTTCCCTTTGTGCAGCTTTTACGTTTTTTTGGAACTTCTTGTTGGTCGTTTTTTATTGCTTGAGGCAACAGTAATCGGATCGCAAACTGAATTTTAGGCCATTTTTTGCTACAAAATAGAAATTTTCTCTCATACAAAATGGGTATGTGAGTTCTTTTATTTTTTAAAGGGGTCATGAGGAGAATGACATTTTAAAGAATTCCATTCGAAATCTTTGAAACAAAACCTTAGATGTGAATTTTTATTGCTGAGTTTATAAAGTATTCATTAAAGTGAATACTACCTCTACTTTACATACTATTCGTACTATTATTCATAAAAATATTGCAAAGTTTATAATTGGTTTAGCGTTTTAATGCGTACTAAAATACGAAAAAAAAAATTTAACCTAAAAGATACAATTTGTTATAACATTTATTCATTTGCGTATATATTTCAATTTTAAAAAATATTGTTTTACACGTAAGCTTTACTTAAACAGTCTCTAAAATTTCTTCTTATTAAATCCTAGTATTTATTCCACATAGAGTCTGCGCGTATTGTTTGTTTGCATTTTCTTTCTCTTCTTTATTTTTTATAATTTTGACTATTGTTGTTTCAATATCAAAATTTATATAATAAAAACTCAATCCATGTTGTTGTCGATTCAAATGAAATTGATGACGTAATATAACAGACTCATTGTTGTTATTTATGGCTTTATTTTAAATCAGTTTATACATTATATATATATATATATATATATATATATATATATATATATATATATATATATATATATATATAGTTACTTATTATACAAACGTAAACAATATACTAATACAACAATATAGCAGAGTAAAAAACACCAGACATTTTTACCAATAAAGACCAAGTGGCTTTTAAGAACAGTTAAAAGCAACATAAATGTCCTTTGTTAAAAATTTGAAATGCTAGAAGAACGATAAAAGTCCATGTCATTAGAGCATGTTTTTTGTGTTTTTCTTGTAAGGGTGCAGAATTTAATATTTCGTTGGAAGGTAGAGAGTTCAGCCCTGGAGCAAACAATTAGGTGAGCATTTGGCATTTTTTTCCTGTCGTGCATGTAAATACATATATCAGAATTCACAATCTTCATTTTGATCAGATGTTCTGCTAAGTAGTCGTGTTCACTTTTTACTTCAAACTTGGCAGCAACGACTTTGTGAGAATTTTAGACTAATTTTTCCCTAGAAACAAATAATTTTCTGTATTTTTGCTAGTAGCCATCGGAGTCCTTAAAAATGAGTAGAATTAAAGGGAATGAACGTAATAAATTAATGAATGAAATTAAGTAATCAGCTTTGATTCTCTAAGGAGTGACTGGTTAATGTTGTTATTCTCCCTTTTCTCGAAATTGCTTATTTTCTGCTTTAATCAATGATGTGCCTAACTTTGGAAAAATGCATCTTCTGACGGTGAAAAAAACTATTTGCTCAGTGAATAGACTCTTGTTTTAAAAATGTTGCAAATTTTATATTTACGAAATTTGTTGTTTAAACCGAAAAATTTTATAAAAGATAACATAAAAAATTGTTTAAATTAATTCAAGTTAGACTTTTTTGAGGATTTCAATTTTTTTTGTTTCCATTTTTAAGTGTATAAAGCTAAAGGAAGTTTTTTAAGGAAATTTTTCAAGATGGAAACACCTTTAACGTTACACACAAACGGAAAAACGAAAGGATTCCGTGCGCAAACGCAAGCATGAAGCCCGTCCCTTACAAAAGTACCAAAGTGGTTGAGATAAATGAACCCTACCGAAGAGCGATTGGTGACTCTCCGAACCTCTTTCATGCAAATCCGAGAGCCGGGTGTTTATCGCCAGTTAGGGATAAAAAGATCCATTATCAATGTACCCAATAACTTGCACAAGACCGTAGACTGTCTTCCACGCAATGTAGACTGTCTTCCACGCAATGACCGTAGACTGTCTTCCAGTGAATGATTCATTCACTATTCATGTAAAAGTGAAAAAAAGCCTAGCTTTCAAATAACATTTCATATATGAACTTGGGAATCCGAAACGGGTGTATAATGCAGCTTACAATCTCCATCAAACACCATTGTACCAATCAGAAATTTTTAATATTGATAATTAATTGTTCAATGTCTGTTCAGTCATAAAAAATATTTACACAGAATGTGTCTGAACTGCAGTCAAATATGTCTGCGAAATTGTGTACCGTTCAGTTCAGGATTAACAGTTAAAGGTGTCTAAGATGAAAACAAAATAAAGTTTATTTTCAAAAAAAAAAATTAGACAACAACCATTTTGCCAATGGGTAACCTGTGATCCCCGCAAGGCGATCACAATTTTCTTCATTTTGTAGTGATTCGTATTTATTTTTATTATTATTGGTTGCCCTTATCGGTTGCTTCACTTTACTGGATTAAGCAAAAACACATTTTTAGCAGTCTATTCTGTCAAAAGATTAACTGTATTCAGTATCACCTGGCATAATGCTGTTGCTTAAGTCAACTCCCGATCTTTAAAATTTGCTACAGTCAAGCAACTCTCTTCTGTGTATATCTTCATCCATACTTTCAGTCGTTCTTTACTGTGATCTACGATACGATAAAATTTAAAGTCTAAATTAGACTTATTAGAACAACCAAATGGTGACGCTATTTAAGAAAAGTAATCCAGGGCTTTAGTTACCACAGAAGAACTTCTTGAACTTTCTTTAAATCTAGGGTTCAAAATTCCAATTCAGTTCAATGAACATATATCATTTCAGGGTAAAAACAAGAAAAGGGGATCTTCATCTATTAGCAAAAGCAATCAAGATTTTATTTATTTTTTCTTCGACTTATTCATAATTACTTTCATTTTTGCTATTTTTTGTGTTCATTATTTGTGAATTTTCTTTTTTTATTCGTATTTTTAATTTATTTATTTTACTATAAGTATTTGCCATTTAACTAGCCAATATTTTGCAGTATTTTTAATAATGTTTTTATAAATAATACACTTTATTTTTAGTTAATTAAGATTAAAATTTATTTAAAATTAGCAAGAATAAAATTTTTATGAAGAATTTAAATTTTAATCTTATATAGGCATCTATTGGCACACTTCTACAAAATTCTACTAATCCATATTTTTGAAATGCTATGGGCAGATATTAGTTTTATTTTTCAATACAAAAATTTCAACTTTTAAAATAATTAAATAATTTTTTTAGACAAAAAATTAATTAAGCTATTTAAAATTACTCAAAGATGCTTATTTTTCGTATAAAATGGAAAATTCATTTCTTTTTATTTTTCAAACATATTCTCATACCACAATACATACTCTCTGGCATTTTTCAAGATTTTTTTTTAGCGTTAATAGAAAATCACATAATTATGAATTTAATGCTGATTAATAAGGTACTTTAAAATAATCAAAATAAATAAATAAATAATAATAAATGAATAAATATACAAATAATAATAATGATAATAATAATAAATAAATACTGATAATAATAGTAACAATAAATAGATAATAAGTTTCCTATCTCTCCTTGAACTGTGGTGTACTACTGAAGTGGCCAGAGTATCCTACAACGAACCCGGAGATCCTTGGTTCTGCTTGCAGTCATCTTTCTCACATATTTTATCACCACATGCATTTTACTCAAAAATGAGTATATGCTGTTTCAATTTTGAATATATGGGGCTTTCAGATTCGACTATTATTTCTTTCGGAGCAGTTTAGATATATTTTTTGTTCAATTCTGAGTGACTATTTTTAACAGTGTACTGTTCTTAACAGGACGCCATAAAGCGGAAGAAAATTTTCCTCTCAAATTCTCCTTTTGTCTTATTACTAATTTAAACTGTAGAAAAAGTGAGTGCAGACAAATCTAGAGTTAGCCATGATGTATCAAATACTAAAAAGAAAGTTTCAAGATATGGAAATGAAAATAAATTATGAGAAAATAACTTAGAATTACGCAATGGTGACGTTCTCTTCTAATAATTTGCTTGCATTTTAATATTTCGAAGTATTTTCTTCAGCAACTGAAACTTCATGACTTACTTTAGGTATGCCTGAACTAACTTTTTCTTTCTCTTAAATTTTAAATTAGTAATGAAGGAAAAGGAGAATTTTTCATGAAAATTTCCTCCCGCTGTATGGCGTCCTCTTAAATACAATTTATGTATATTTAACAGAACCCCACATTTCAACAATATAAAAAACCACCTTTTCTATAATACCATATAATTATTCAGCTATAATAAAAAGAGCAAAGTTTCATTCCCTAAAACGGTTTAATTCCCTTTAATTTCGATCAAAACATTTCTATAACCAATTATTTTATGTAGCTAATTTTTAATATAAATTCCATGATTGAACTAGTTTATTACTTTAATTAAAGCCTTTCATTTTAATCAAAAATATTTAAACATCCTAACAGAAGTTTTTGAGTCTTTAAAATTACAATATTATTTAAATTAATTTTCAATTTAATCAACATTTTCAAGTTAAATTACCCAAAACAAATTATATTATCTCATTTCAATTTGTGTTTGAATTAATAAATTAATTAAAAGGGTTCTATTAATCATAGCATTAAATAGGAAACACGATAAAATAATTGTAAATGAAATGACAATTTATGTAACTCGAATAAATTATTTTACACAAATAGTCACTTATTTAATTTATTGATAATTAAAAAAAAGCCTCAACTAATTAGTGTATTTTAAAAAGCGGTTATTAATTATTTTAAATTATACTTAATATTCAGGTATCATTCAAAAAATGTGTGTAAAAAGAAATTTACTCTTCCCAAAAAAGACAATTACATTGCTTGAACGTGATATTTATATAAAACTGAAACCGCTACTACAAAAGAAGCTCGATTTTCTCAGTAAAAAATGTAATAGATAACGTGCTGTGTTTATAAATTTCTGGAATGATATATTTGTCAATTTTCTTGTGGATAAAAGGACACACGACAAAATCTTATTTATTCCGGCTTTGAATGAAAATATGATATAGGAAAAAGTTTAAATCAAGTCAGAATTCTTTGGAGCCGAAATTTTGTATTAACCGTTTTTTAACTGTTTTAAAAATATTTATGCAAAATGATTATTTAATATAATTTTGAAATATTTGCGAATAATATGTGTAATAGCAATATTTCGAAAAAAGTCGTTTTTTTCTGGAAATGTGACCCTAAACTGAAAAAAAAAATATGACTAAAACTTCCAGAAAATGGTTAAATTTACCGTGTTTCTTAGGTAACACCAAAAAGCTTGGTAATTTTTATCGAAGCGCTTTAATAATGATTTTGGTAAAATTAACAATAAAATATGGTTTTATAATATGGGATAAAATTTGGTAAATGTGGTAAAATTTTAACTTTCTATTTTGATGCGGTAAAACAGTACAAAATCCATTTATTCGGATCAATTTACATTTCAGTATTTTACTTTTTACTAAATGTATGGTAATAAGAACTATTATTTTGAAAACAAGAATACCCGGGTTAAACCTTTGCCATATGAACGGAAGAAATACTAGAAGAATAATTTAAATGCTGTAGGAATTTTATTTACCAGAATTATGTTGTTTTTTTTTTACCAAAAATATCAGCAACATACAGTATAACCCTCTTTATCTCTCCTTATAATCAAAAAATACGAATGTCACGTTATTATTAAAAAATAAGTATAATAGTATGATCGAAAACAAGAGAAAGTCACAATCTTCTTGAAAAAATAAGTGTCATATTATTAACAAAAAACATGAGTGTCTTACTATTATCAAAAAACGTGAATGTCTAATTTATTTCTGCGATAATAGTTTTTTACGATTTGTTTGGTAATACGTGAACACGGCAAAATACGATAATTTCAAGTTATGGAAACAAGAACAGCGCATTTCAGATAGCTTCTCTTCACTCTAGGGCTAATACAGTGGACCGAAGAAAAAGATTCCCTTTCTCTCACAGACCCGAGCGAAAACCTGTCCTAAGCAATGACATCTCACCCCTACTTAAAATAGTTATAACCCGTTACCATAGTCACCTCCACGGGTCCAACCGAATGGCTAGGGGAGTTCTTGTATTAGACAAATTACAACCACATTTATGTACACAATATTTTTTTAATTTTTAACTATTTTCAGAAGTTATCAGCAGAGGCTCATACAAGTCATATGGAGAAAATAAGCTCGCTTTTGACATTTAAAAATTAATCAATCTGTTGAGAAGTTTACTTCTCATGGCCTTATAAAGGGTTAAAGAATAAGAGCGCTAGAGAGGCCATTCTAAATTTAAATGCAAAACCACGTTTTACTTTCTAATTACCTTGCTTTCGTTAAATTAACTCTACGACTAAAATTCAGCGTGTTTTCTTCGAACAAAGACCCGGGGGAAGTGAAGAAACAGTTAAATAAAACAAACAAACATTACGTTATTGTCTGTTATCAAAGGATTAGAGACAATTTGCAATTGGATTGTGAGATTTGAAAGCCGACAAGTATTTGGCTTCTTTTTTTTTGCAACGCGTTCCAATAAAAAAAAAAGAAGTTAAATTTACGATAAACCTTTCCCCGCGTTTCTGGCAGCCCAATGTCGTTTTTTGTGAGTCAACACATGTTACGACGTTCCTCTAACGCAATGAATTTTTTTTTTTGTTTAATGCTTTGTAATCCATTTAAAGGCGACGCTTAGAAGAATGTGGTTAAGTAAATAGTTTTTAATGGAGGGTAAGTTATCTTACCGTTTATTGGTATGATTAACTTATCGGAACTTACATTCTTTAGTGACAATTAAAATAACTTAAATTAATTTTAATTAAATAAATCATTGCTGATTCAATATTTGAATTTTTATCGTACAGTGCGTAAAAAAATAAACGGACCATATAATAATAAACAGACAAAAAAATAAACGGATCTTGAGTGGACTTTTGATCTAATGATCGGATTTTTACGTTCAAGAACTCAATCTTATTGGTTCGTGGGGAAGATCTCAAATATGCTAATTAATAAGTGAAGACGATATTTTTAGTTACAAAATCAAACACAAAAGCGCACTTTCTGAGAATAAAGATAAAATTTTCCAATGGGTTTGGATTTTTGATCCCCAAAATACAGGGGAGAAGCTGCAATCTGGGAAATATGGTTCCAATAGATATTTAATATTTACTATAAGTACTAATGAGTAATATCTTTAATCTGAGATAATATACATTAACAAAAAGTTATTTTTTTTTGCGTGGAATTATCTTTGGATAAATGAATTCTATAATTGTGTGCAAATATTTTTCCATTCGTTTAAAAAACTCTCTAGATATAGCGAAATACACAAAAAGTCAAATTAACAATAAGGGATCTAAATTTAGAATCACTATCTTGATCAAACTATGGGAACCATATTTCCCAGATTGCGGCTACCCCTATATTTTGGGGATCAAAAATCAGAATCTGTTGAAAAAAAGTATGCTTATTCAGAGAAAGTATGCTTTTGCGTTTGATTTCGTAACTTGAAATATCGTCTGCACTAATTAATCAGCATATTGGACGTCACCCCCTCGAACCATTAAAAGTGAGTCCTGGAACGTAGCGATCCGAGCTTTAGAACAAAAATTATTCAGGGTTCATCCTTATTTTTTAATTTGGGCACTGTACATAAATATGTCCACTTGCCGTCAGGTCTTCGTGGTTTTCCTCTCCTTTTAACACAAATGCGGGTTAGTTCCATCAAGTAGTCCTCCACAAAGGCAAATTTCTCCCAATGCTTGATCCAGGAAATCTCCTTGTCTTCTGGATTGGGTTCACAATTACAAGGCTATGGAGTTGAACATTGGCAGCCGTAAGCTGAAAATTCGTTCGACTGTTCAACGACGGTTATAAAATAAAATAATATGAAATAAAATAAAACTATGTATGGAATTTTTGTTTAAAAAACTTTTTATTTTGCAAATTAAGCTTATTAGTTACAGTAAATTTAAAAACAATTAGAGCTTTGATTTAAAAAAAAAAAAAAAAACGTCATTTATTTAAATAAAATTTATTTATGCGTTATAAATCTTTATATACCCTCGTAAAGTTAATGTAAGGATTAAATTATATACATAGTATATTTTCTATTAAAAATCCATATTTAACATATCTCTGTAATGTATTCTTGCATAAAGTTACGCATCTTATAGCATACAAACTTTAAACAGAGAGTAAACTCTGCGGCTGTTTTAATATTTTATTTTCTTCCAATAACACAGTTTTGCTACCACACATTTTCGAATGCCAACTGGGAATAGCAACAAGGGTATTGAGTCACTCGGAAGAGAAACTGCTTTATTCCGATGCGAATTTTTTTTTAGACAAAGCTCGTTTCAATAAAAGACTGTTTATCATATTGTAAGTTCACGAGTATTTATGTCATTCGACTAAATTAAGATATTTCTCTGTATAACATAAAACTATGTTGGTCAAAAATTCCTTTTTTTGTCATCGATGCGTTCTTATTGACCAGTAAATAATGCATTAAAGTTCGTTAATTAAAGATGAAAAATCAGTTTCTTCGCTTGATATCAACGGGGAATTTTTACCTATAAACTATTTCTTTCTTTCTTAATGACGTAGATATTTCCTATAATATTTATTTATGGTTCTTTCTTAGTACACCGAGAAGAAAATGTGATAAAAACTAACAAAATATGGTCAAGTTTATAGCGTTTCCGGTTTTACGAGAAAACCAACTGCTCAGAAATTTTTACCAAAATCCTTTGTTGGTGATTATGGTAAAATAAACAATAAAATATGGTTTTATAACATGTGATAAATTTTTGAGCATGTGAAAAATTAATATTTTTTCTTGATAGCATGGCACAAAAACCATTAACTTGATTAAATTTACTTTTAAGTTTTGTATTTAGTATTAAAATGTGCGGCAATAAGAATAATAATTTTATATTCCAGAATTTTTGGTAAACCGTTACCATATAAACGGTAAAATTACCAAATGAATAGTTTATATACCGTACATTTTGGTTTTATTTGCCAGAACTATGGTTTTTTTTTTCTCCATATAGTACGGTCATTTTATCAGAGTTTTTTCTCCGTTTATATTTAACGTTTTTACGAATGAATAATTGTAGTTCTGCTCTTTAAAGCAGAATAAATATTTCCATCAACTTTCGGGTATTATGAACACACACGATTATTAAAGTTTTAAGCTAATTTCTACCTTTTTGTTGGAACATAATTCTTCATTCAAATAAAATACTTAAAATGAAATATGTTTTCAAACAATATAAGTTGATTTATATAGAATAATTATTTTCAATAATTCATTTCTTTTTAAACAACTTTTATAATAAAAATTAAGTTGAGATAAGAATCACAAAAAAAAATCACTTTTAAACGTCTGAATTTTTGTTCCGTATTTTTTCCTGCCTTGCTTTAAAAATATAAAATATTGTTACTATACAATAATATCGAGGTACCATATGGCGAATAACGTAAGGTTAATGTAAATTTGCTTGAAATCTATTCTCTTAACTTACAGGGCTGCTTCTTTCTTAAAAATACTATGTTTAAGCTCATAAATCAAAGAGTGATAATAAAATTTGCTGGAAAAGTTTAAAGTTTCCTAAAACTGAAATATTTTCCTGGTTTGCATAAATAAACTATTAAATAGTTTCAGGAAAACGAGAGCTATTATTCTATCAAACTTAAAATTATGTTTTTAATATTTTCCCATTTCTCCTGTTTCTGAAAATAGATGATGCATTTTATGATTCACAAGTTTCGCACCCCGTCAATATTTCTTTTGTTTATTTTATTTTTAAAATATTGAGTGAAAAATCTAAACTCTGTTCGATTTGAGAATTTAAAAATAAAAAATGTCATGCTAATTTATTAAAATACAAATGGGTTTTATGTTTTGAAAAAAAAAAAACGGAAAAGGAAGATTTTTTATGGTTCTGTTTTCGTGCTTCAAAAGTTTCAGAAACATTAAACTCTAATTTTTGACGATTTGACAATCTTACAAGCTTTATTTCGTTATTTTTGACAATCAAAATCACATGATAATTGTTTTGTTGGAAATTTAGACGGAATTCACTGTAAAATATTTAACGAAATTTCTTATTATCTTCTAAATTATCATATATTATTTGTTAACCGGCGTGGAACAGATGACCCAATTCTGAGCTTACGACTATCAAAGTTCACCTACGTAGCCTTGTAATTTTGAACCCAATCCAGAAGACGAGGGAACTCTGGGATCGAGTATTGGAAGAAATTTGTCTTCGTGGAGGACTTTTTGATGGAACTAACCCGCATTTGCGTTACATGGAGGGGAAGACCACGGGAACCTCTCAAGGTTAGCCTAACGGCAAGGGGGTTCTAACCTATGATTCGTCTACTACTGAGGATATTTCATGCAGCAATGTGGTCAGTGCAAGCCGGTTGCGGATTTTGTTCCGACCGGTCATAACTGGGATTCGAAACCTGTTCACCTCTCATTGAAAGGCAAACGTTATATGGAAGGAAAAACCACGAAAATCTTCCACGGTTAGCCTGACAGAAAAGGAACTCTAACCCATGATCCGTTTACCACTGAGTATATTTTATGTTAACACTGTGAGAAGGGTGCAGAATTCTATTAAACCAGCTATCGCTAGGGCCCAGCTATCGGTCATCTCGTTGGAAGGGGAGAGCTCTATCCCCCGCGCCACCACGATATTTGATTCGACTATTGGAAGTTCTTCAGAATATTTTATTTGATTTTAAGACAACTTTTCGGAATGGCAGAGGATGGTGTAGAGATTAGTGCGCTCATTTATGTTAATGAGAAAGAAAGTTAATACGAAATTTTTACTTAAAGCATTTCCCTAGGGAATGATTTTGTCTAAAAGCGAAGATATTTTTTTGGACTTTGAGTACCCAATCTTTACAGTGTTTCAATCACATGGTTATGTTATTGGTATTTTGTTTGAACTGTTTTGGAAAATGAGAAGAACTTAAAAATTACTCTTTGATTTCGATTTTTTTTAAATCCATCTGGAAGTTATTAATTTTTGATCTAAGTATTATTATTTTATCTCTTTTTTTAATCTTTAGTCCATCTTATCTCTGGGCTGTGATACCTCAGTGGTTAGAAAATCGGACTCCGTTCCTGAGGGGCCGGTGTTTTGTCCAAGAATCTGCTTAGACCCATCGAGTACATGCGATATACGTGCTCGTAAAATCTGTTGAATCGAAAGTCCTGTGTTCGGTGGCTGAGCAGTACTATGGTTACAAGGAACTGGAGAAAATTTCCTTCCCCTTCAGATTTATGTCTAAATTGAGGAAGTTGCCTCACAAAATTGTGATGGCACATCATCCTCAGGGATGATGTTCAGACCGTAGCCAATAGCTCATTGTGCAGCTCAATTGGGACGTAAATAATGTATCTACCTACAATCTTAACTATTTGCTTAAGATATGGTTTCTGGTACACGCTGGTTTCTGAAACTATTGGAACTATATGATTCGTTTTTTAGAACATAGTTCCTTATAACTTTACTATCTGGAATTCAGCAAATTATAGCCGCTTCCAGCTCTAGTGCTTTTAAACTCTGCATTTAATTCAACCCGATGTTTCATTGAATGTCTTTAAAATTTAAACAGCTATTTTTTTCACGAATATTAATTTATGTAAATCGTTATTTATATTATTTATGTTTATTGTGCTAGTTTAACGCAATTAATATAATCAATGCTTTTCGAGAGTTGTTTTATGTTATAACAATAAGTAATATTCAATTTAAATTGCCAATGATAACATACATTTGTAATTATAACCTTTAAATTGTATAAAATTATAATGTACAAAACAATTCCTCTTCCAAAATGCATTTTCTTTGTTTGTTTGTATTATTTTATATTTAGTTTTGACAAAGTTCAACTTTAAGGTTAAGCATTTCATAATAAAAAGAATCGTTTATTTTTAACATCTTCATCTCTGAAGGCATTAATAGTGATGCCAAAAATATCACTTCAAACAGCTGTTTGTTTTCGGCTTCTTAACTTTTGAAAACGTAATATATTATTTTGATGCCCTTGGGTAACAATTTTTTTTCAAAGATTGTTTATTGTTAATCCTCCTTTAGTTGGATAAACATAGCATTTAAAACATTACTAAATAATTTCAGTGATTTGACTATTGTTTGAGATGTAGAGTTTAGGTTTGACGTTTTTCGTAATTGTCTTAGATTAGTAATATAAATTTAATAAATAAAGGTTCTTTAATTTTCACATGTAGAAATAATATTTTTTGAAGGGGAGCAACAGTTAAAATTTTTTACTTAAGGTTTTCCTTTTCAGTTAAGGTCAGTTAAATTTTTTTATTCGAAAAATGTTAAAATTTTAAAATAAATGCTGTTATAAGCGGTTGAAATTTTCTAAGAAAGAACAAAGTTAAAATGTTTATAAAGAATCATTAAAAACTAAACTAGTGTAGAAAACTAAAGAGCAGGTCGAATAATTTTGATAAAAAAAATTATGTGTTTTTCTGTTGCGTGTTCCATGCAGGGAAGAGATGGCAAAACTTTCTCGATTAGTGTGCCAAGGAAATTAGGATTTATTGTTTTCTGGTGTTTAGTGTACCACTTGTTGCATTTCTTTAAAATAATCTATAAGCCTCTGCTTTTATTTCACACCATTTAATTATATCATGTAACTATAATTACTGTTTAATTATGACTTGCTTTAAATATGAAAAAAGGTAGTTTCTTACAATTGATTATATATTATAGAACTTCTTGATGAAAACACATGCTCAAAACATTGTGCAAATTTACTATATCCTAATTTTCTTCATAATTTGTAATTTAATTAAGATTTTTTCTTTACACAAACATCCAGCTAGCAAGTAAACTAGCCCCTTAATTAAGATGAATTTCTTGCGTGCCACCGAAATACATATCACGTGCCACCTACTAGCACGTGTGCAAAAACCATATTTTATTGCCAAATTTACCAAAACCCCATTACCAAAGCGATCCGGTAAAAATTAGCATGCTTTTTGTTGTTCCAATAGAGCTAAAAACACGGTAAAATTAACCATATCTTAATGGTTTTGGCACTTTTTTTCCAGTGTAGTAATTACCTCATTCCTGGTGTGAAATATCTTTATTGTAAGTCCACTAACTCAAGTTTTTTTTAAAATTTATCTACCATTTATTAAAAATATTGGGTTGCATTATCTAAAAATAATTTCATCAATTTAATCCATTGCTTGATGATGAGAAAGTCATTAAATTTTGCTTGTCGTATAATATGTGGATCAATATGGGTTAAGAACTTCTTTTTAATAGGAATCGATTATGAAAAAGACAATTTGTTTCATATCCTAATTCATACGCGTTATAATTTCGTCACTAATATAAAATATATTTATCATAAAGCAACTAATTCATGAATTTTTTGGTTTACCCTCCATTTTAGAAAAAAAATTAAGATTTATTTATTAAAAAGTCATTTCGTAGATTTAACCTGTTTATAACGATAAGGCACATCATTATGTTCATTTGGAAAACTTCTAAAATAGGCACAGTCAGTGTAGTGTAAGACCTTGTTTCAAGTAGTCAAAGAATCCTAAATAAATGTGGATTGAGTCGTTGATTTATTTAAAAATAGTTTTGGAGATTTAACCCGCTTTTTAATGATAAGGCGCATCATTATGTTCATTTGGGGGAACTTCGAAAACAGGCGCAGTCAGTGCTGTGTAAGAACTTGTTACAAGTAGTTTAAGAATCCTAAATGAAACTTCTTGTTTTGTTTGAATCCTTGATTCTTTTACAAATGATTTTGTAGATTTCACCTATTTTTTTATGATAAGGCATATCATTATGTTCATTTGGGAAACTTCAAAAATAGGGGCAGTCAGTGCGGTGAAAGATTTTATTTCAAGTAATCTAAGAATCCTAGATAAAACTCCTTGGTTCGTATTTTACTTTTAGAACATAATTTTGTCATAAATGATAAAAAATATCTTTAGGTAGTTATTTCATGGTTTCTATGGTTCTACTCCAATGTAACAAAAAATTACGTCTACTTGCTGTTAACCAAAATTTCTATGCTTACTTTATGCAGTTTTTCCCTTTTAGACATTTTGTAACATGTTGTTACTACCTTATTTAGCACTTTTATCTTATCTGCTGCAGCCATTATTTTGTGCTAAAGTGAATCAGATTATATAATTTAATAAACTTTTCATGATACTCAACTCGTACGGAAACGTCGTTAAATTTTACAACTTATTAAAGTTTGCAATTCATCGCATTTTCTACCTATTATAGGCTGAGGTTTTAATATTATGGTTTAAAATTGAACAGTTTTTGATTGTAGTTTTACTAACTGAAAATTCACTTACTAAAAATTTGTTATTATTAGTAAGAATATTATTTTTTTTAGAAAATATAATTTTTTTTAAGCTTATAATTAAAATCTCTATTTACTTACATAAAAAAGTAATACTTGTCTTTTATATTGAGTTATGATTGATTATACTTAAAGTGTACTATTTTTAAATAAATGTTCTTAACAACTACAACTATAATTGTTAAATGAAGTTTGCAATCCATAACTTTTTAAAGGTATATAAATCACCTCATTTTTACTATATCAATGTTAGAAATTTCATTATATGGTATAATATTCAAACAATTTTGAGTGAAGGTTTTTGAATTGAAAAGAAAAACAAAGCTTGATAGCATTCGATAGAATAATTTGTCTTCAATACGTTTTTCATGAGCTTATAACCGAAGACCACATTTTCTTTTATTAAAAAGTAATAATTAATATATAATGTGTTGAGTTACGATTATTTATACTTAAAACTTGTAATTTTCTATTAAATGCTCTCAAAAACTACAAATATAAATTTTAAATCGTAAGGTTCCGAGTTTGAAATATAATCTAATTTGATTTGCAATCAGTGTAAATGAGCACATCCAGTATTGGAAATGCGAAAAGTAAATTTACTTTACCTTCGACATTTCAATTCCTGTTCCCGCAAGCATTAAATAAACAAAGTGAAATTAAAGTTTAATTTCAGCATGGTTCAAATTAATTCTTTCCAATTCAATCTTTAAATTCGTTTCAAGTAGTACTCGTTATTTCTAAACAGCGGAGAGAATTTCAAATAGAATTTAGTTTCCAATAGTTCTCTGTTATACGCTGTGTTAAATGGAATACGTATTTTTATTTACTTTAAATACATATCATTTGCAGAAACTAAATAAAAATACTTGTTCGTTTCCCAATTTAAAATTCTATACTACACATCAAACAGATTTGCATCATTATTATCTAAATAATTTGGAATTTTTGAAACTGTGAAATATTTCTCTGTAAAAATAACTGCCAATTTAAAGCTTCCTTTATTTTAACTTTACAGAAAATTCAAGTGATATTGTCATTAATTAACAAAAATGATCCAGATAACTTTGGTTATCGTTAGCTAAAAATTAAAGTTATAAATGTATTTACCAGTGATTTGTTTGTTTATCTCCTATTTAACACCATTTACCAGCGATTATTTACGCCCCCTCCCCTTCTTAGTCTTATTGTCTATTATTATTAAATTCTTTATTGTGATTCTCATTCGGAATTAAACATTCAAAACTAAAAGTGTTGTTTCTTTTCATACATATAATAAAATGAGATTTGCGTGTTTTATGTTTTTAAAGCCTTGTTTTCTAAACGGCAGCCTGTGCGTGTCTCTTTTGGCTGCCCAAAAAACAGTGTAAAATTCTAAAGAGTTTTATAAATGAATTTTTTTTTTATAAAGAACCATATCAGTTTTGCATATATCCATACTCGAACTAATTTAATTTTTTTGTTTTCTTGAAAATATTTTCATGCCTATTGTATACTCTTTCTTTGCGTCCTTGTTTAATACTTTTTCTACAAACAAAGTAAGTTTCTGTAATTTATAATCAAAAAATTTCCAAGTCTGTGAAATTTTGGTGGGAAACTTAGATTATTATCCAGACATTGAAACTTATAAAAAGTATAAAAGTTCTATATTTAAATTTATCTGGAACTATGGTTAGAAGCTGACCCACAAATTTTTCTCTACTCTAAGACATCAAAATTAAATACAGACATCAAACGTCTTTGACAGTAGGAGACATTCTTTTTTGGATATTTAATTCCATTGGTCCCTTACTGAGTACTTTATTAGATGTTATGTAAATTCCCTTCCCTATTTTGTATAGTTTATAGATATCATAAAAATTTTGAATACCCGAATAATATTTTGAAACACGCGCCAGGCCTATTCTCTAGTTTCAGACCGCAAAAGCAGCCACTGAAGTACCAAGCAATTATGGACTGCAATGGTCATGATTTTACTTAGCATTTCACATGGCTCAACATAAATAAAGAAACAGTTCATATAAACTTTTTGTTAAAGTGGTAGTAAATTTGCGCTATATTAAGTTTCAAGTTTCAAATTTTATAGCTCAACGTTGAATAAATTTTTTTTAAGAGTAATCGTTCAGTCAGTTCTTAAACTAAAATGCCGAGTTTTAAAAACATAATTTGAAAATTAAATAACTATTGAAGCAAATAATATAACTTGCAATAAACTAATCTATTCTTCCTAGAGTTCCTGGTTTAGGTTCAAAACTTTTTCGAAAGATTGCGAGACAAAAACGCACAGGATAGAAACACTAAATCCTTACAACCTGATATGTAGTGGGTTGGAGGAATTGCAGGTTTACTTTTATTTAAAAGATAGTAGCCCGAAATAGGTGTTGACTATTTTACATCTACTAAGAACAGTAATAGCCATTAAACAACCACTGTGACATTAAAACATACCGCACAAATTAAACCAGTGACTAAGTTCATGAAATGATATAAAGACAAGCAGTAAAACAGACTTAACTCTTCTTTTTTTTCTTTTTTTTTGTGAAATAAATCAAGGGGATACAAACCATGCTCAAGATTGAAAGAAAAATTTTTAAAAAAATATATAATGTAAAATAATTTTAAAAACTAGTATGGTGGAGATCATCATGCAAATTCTCAGTACAAAATAATAAAAAAATAATAATATATTGTCGCTTGGAAAGAAACAGAATAGAGAAGACTAATTACACTGACCTATTGAACATGTTTGGCATACACGGAACAATATAACCCTCGTTTCTACCTGAATCTCATGAACTTAAACACAATTAAGTAAGGAGCAAAAAATGATGTAATAGAAGCTTCTAGAAAATATTCAAATAGTAAATAAAAGCTTAAACAGTGTATATATTTACATTCGTCCATCTAGGAGAATAGAACTCAGAACCTCTTCACTTGAAAGATGACTTTTTTTGTTCGGCTACTCAGACACCCGTTAATATTACATCATTTTTATTCCTGATAATTAAAAAAAGAACATTTATTTTTCTCCTCTTGCAACACTCTTATAATTTTCTCTGCATCGTGGTACTCATGATCAGATTTTTTGAAGATTAATTTAACAATTAAAATATTAAATCAAAATACAGAAGCGCCTAAAGCAGCTTAAACCAAATTTGCTTTATTTAATTTAGATATTCAAACAAACATTTAGGCAGGAAAAAGTAATAAAATGTAGAAATGTGTGTGAGGAGTAGAAAAGATTTTTTATTTATTTATTTATTTATTTTATTATTTTTTATTTCCTATGAGCTGCACAATCAGTCTTCCCGATGAGCAGACCTAGTGCGTTCTCCAGAAGTGGTATCCACTCCTTCAGGAACACCACAATGGGTGAGATACCGTTGGCCATGTTAATTTGGACGTCTAGTTTCTGCCACACTAGATGGCAGCACCGAGACTCTATTGGAGTAGAAAAGTAGAAATGTGTGTTTGTAAGACAGCACTTCTTCAGGGGACACACTGCCTATAAGCCCACAAGGGCCTTTCTGTTGTCAGTGGAAAAACCAAAACTGACAGTGCCCCGAGGCTCCATAATGGATAGAAAAATAAGAGAATCATTACCATAATTGTGAAAAGCACAGAGAAATATAATGAACCAGCAAACACTGCTTAAAAGTACACATAGTAAGACTTAAAAATGAAACGCCTACTAATAAATAAAAATAGTTACAGTTAGATTAACCAAATCAAAATAAAATGAAATGCCGAATCAGTAAGAAAAATTATAAATAAATCAAGTGCTGACACCTATTTGAAAATCTTGAACAACGAAAAAAAAAAAAATATTCAATGAGCAAAAAAAATTCTTCGAGTGCTGCCATCTGCTTTGGAAAAATAAATCCTTAATTTCACAACATAGTCCTATTTATGCGGGCTTCAATATCGGCCAAACTATTTGAATGTATTTAAAAAATTTTGAATAAAAAAAACATCATAATTATAGTAATTAAAAGGAAAATTAGGTTGTTCCTGAAAGTCCCAATAACTGATAGAAAATCTGTTTTATAATTACAAATAAATTTGAATCTAAGAATTTGACCAATAACGTAATTCTTAAAAATCTTAAAGTAAAGTTTGGAATTAAAATGTGTTAAACTAATTACACTAAATTTAAAATCCCTTCTTTTATCGTATAATCCAATGAAAATTTTATTGTTAAGTATTTTAATATTAAGATCAAAAAAATATGAAAATATGCACAATATATATATATATATATATATATATATATATATATATATATATATATATATACATTAGTATACATATTGGTTTATTATTTTTTTTTTTTGATTAGCCAGTTTATAAGTGTCGTTAATGAAGTGTAAACAAAGAGATCTTTCAATGCAAACAAAGCTATGAATTTAGCAATTTTTCTCAAACGATCGATGCATTTGCTGTTTTAAATAAACCGAATGTTACAGTGATGGCTGTAGACATTTCGAGAATATTGTAATGCGATTTTCATTCATAAAAAGGTTTGGAACTGTAAGGATTTAAATTTCAATTAAATTTCTTTGCAAAATACTTTTAACTAATACAGCGCCATCTGTTGAAATATTTTTTAACTGAATTAGTTACTCTGGGAGATAAAAATGTTATGAAACATGAATTTTCTTCAGGAATTGTTTCTGATTTAAATTTAACCATTTTTCTATTATAAATTTTCAAACCTTCAATCCAATTTTGGTACATGCCTTGCAGCAGTTTTTTCTTCCAATATAAAAATTTAGTTCATTAATTAAATTAAAAATTCATTTAAAGTGAGTTATGTATTGAAATATAGTTGCTCTATACTAGATAATATCTGAAATTGATTTTAATATTTTATTCAAACAATTATCTTTCTGGAAGCTTAAGATGGTCATCAGGGTACATCATAACAACAAATTGCCTACTAAGGATATATTAATAAGCACCATCATTTGTAAAAGATAAACATAACTTTTAGTTCCCAGATGATCAATGTAGGCGAAGTAAGTTCGGGCTGCTTGTCAAATTGGATAAATTCAAAAGACCTAAGGGATCGGGAAAATCTCTTATCTCACGATAAAAATTGGTTAGGCGGTTTTCCGAATAATCACCTGGGCATTGTTCCAGGAAACTGCACAATACCAGTTCTGCCTGCTTTATCTGGTATCTAAATAGTGTCGATTTATCACTGCACTCCTGGAAAAATGTGAAACTGGCAGAATTTTCCGGATAATAGTATTGTGATGCAAAAATGTCCAATAATACCCTTTCTATGCAAGCTGTCACTTTTTCGCCAGATAATAAATTTTTGGGAAATATTTGGTTAACTTGTATAACTTATTAGAACAAAATAACACATGTCATAGTTTGAAAATAAATTAAGAATTGTGGAAGTTCAAAAAATTATGCAGATATAATAATAAGTAAATACAATAAATAATAAACAAATTATGATCGAACTGAATATTTTTGTCAAAAGGACCAGATATTTAAGGGGGAAATTAGCAATTTCGACTAATATGTCATTTTTTTTAATTATCCATATTTGAATTGTAGTCCAACAGCTCTCTCTAAAATCTTTTCATTTTCTTATCTCAAATTTTTAAAAATAAAGATATAGTTGTATTTTCGTATTGTGACAGATGAAACCGAAACCTGGATTAAATTCTTCAAAACGAAACTAAAATGTATTTGTTATGCTTTAAGTATTTTAATCTTGGTGTATTTGATAAAATTATGTTAAGACAAATAAAATTCATTTTTAAAAAATGTTCGCATAATTAATTTTTGTTGCTCAAAGAGTCTCTTATATTTTAGAATTTTCCTCCATTTTAAATGCATTTTCCGATGAACGCTGTTTTTAAGAAAATATCTTTACACATGCTGCTTTTCACATATTACAAAAAAAGTTTTATTTAGAATTATTTGACATTTTAAATGTAGATTTTGTGTAATTTGATAATTTGTATTAAAATCTAAGGTCTTGGCGTGAAATTTGTTATTTTTATCACGTTTTAAGTAAGATCATTTCAAAATTTTGTAAAAATATAAATATTAAACTATATATTTTGTTTTATTTCATTGTATTTTTGAATGTTTTTTTTTTAAGATTTTAGCTTTATAAGAAATTTTTTAATTTGTAATTTATGCATTATATTTTGTTGAAGAGTTGTTATTGAGGCATGTGAAATCAGTAATTTTAAGTTCCTATTTTCGTTCATTAAAAATAATACCGAATAAATTTATAAAATTTATTTTAAATTAATAATTTGATGACCCTTGATTACCAAACATAACGACAAACACCGTTACGGATACACTTAGTGAAATTTTCCCTGGTTAAGAGGAAAAATTCTAAAACTTAATAGCTGTCAAAGATTGATAAATGATAAACATCAAAACATCTTTAAAAAAAAGGTAATTTTGATCTTTAAAATTAGTTATTATTCAATAATTACTATATTAATTATTATATTTAAATATTATAAATATTATCAAAAAAATTATTATTTTTAATTATGATATTTATTTATTATTAAATTAATTATTATATTTAATTGTAATTAAGTTAATTATTCTACTTAATTTTAATTAAATTAACTATTATTACAAAATTAATTATTTATTTAATAACAATTAAAAAACTGTTGATAATTGTAATAAAACTTGTGACTTTATTTTGTTGTCAATTTATTTAAATTTTTACTTTCGATAAGCTGAATTGTTATTAAAACAATTTAAGTATTATTTTTAACTTTAATATCATTTTGAATTATTTTAGATCATTTCTTGTTAAAAACTCTTGATTAAACCAATTCAAAATTTATGTTATTTCATTTAAAATAACATAATATACCACGATGTAGATTTTGCAGAATAGGTAGATAAGTTTTAAAACGCATAATTACATTATTCATAATATCAACAATCACAATATTAATTTAAAACCACACAATGAAAAATGATGTAAAAATTTCCATTTCATCTATTTCTAGAAGTTTTTAAAATATAACGAAAGAAATAATTGTAAAAATTTTTGAAGAATAAGTAGATACATTTTAAATCACATAATCACACATCACATAATTTATTTTAAACCACATAATGATCATTCTAGTGATTAATGATTTAAACATTTACTATTTAAAGAATTTAGTCATTAATTTATCTACTTCAAATTTCAAAATGTAACAAATCAAATAACTTTGAAAATTTTTTTAAAAAAAATAGGTAGATAAATTCATTATTAGACGGACGTAATTTATATTTGTTTGCCAAAATTTTTTAAATCCCTTGTTTAGTTTTACACGATGAAAAAAATTATGGTAAAACTACCGCTCTGTATGGTAATGATATTTCTCTAAAAAAAAAAAAGCATAATTTTCTAAATACACACCAAAATATATGGTATTTAAACCAATTCATTTGGTAATTTTTCCGTACATATATTAACTATTTAACAGAAATTCTGGTTTTCAAAATGACAGTTCTTTACATTTAGTAAAAAATAGGAAAATGAAAAGCAAATTTAGCCATTTTTATGCGCATGCTATAAATTATCATGATGAAATTAAAAACATTTTACCACACTTACCAACTTTCATGACATATTTATAATATGTGATAAAATTACTATATTTTACTATTTTAATTTTGTTATAGTTGATAAATATATTTTATTGTTAATTTTACCAAAATCTATTTCAAAGCTCTTCTTTATGCCTTGCTCTAAGTTATCATGATAAAATGTCTCCATTTCATAGCAAACTCTTTCCGTTACTCATTCTACATCCGAATAGTCAACCCATAGAAAATTCTCTTAGAAGCATTTCTTTTTAAAAAAAATTGCTAAATTTAATGTTTTAATGCCTGCTGGTAACTGGAGCCGGTCGGATAACAAATCCAAATTAACGAGTAAGAAATCAAATTTTTGCCGGTTAATCGGTACCAGCCAGGAAAAAGATTATTCAGGTACTCAAATTACCCAATAAAGTCTTAGAACCTGAAATATTTCTAGTGGAGAGTTAATCAGCCAACTGATTCTGCTTATTAATAGGAGCCACTCTAATATAATATAAATGTATAAGATAGTGATAGATGATACTTGCGATTTGCTTGTTTTTCTACACAAATTGTGAAGGAGAAAGTGAATACTTTGATTAGACACTGAATTTCTTTAGATAACAATTCCGTAAGAAACTCAAAAATATCCTATTTCCTTAATTTAGCTTTTAAGCAGATAAATTATAACATATAACGCATTATATGTTAAGGAATAATTGTTAATTTTTAACATATATAACTTAATAACGCCAAATTTCTGTGTGATAATTACAAATTTTATACCCTTAAGTATTAAATTTTAAAAATAAATCACTTAAAAATCACTTACGCAAGCATAGTATTTCAGATTTAAATTAGCTCATAAGAAAAGAGGGAAACCAAATTACCAAAAAACATGCTTACTTACAGGGAGAAAGCAAATTACGGAAAAATTACCGTACTGTATGGTAGTGATATTTCTGGCAATGAAAACTGCAATTCTAGTGATAAAAATCAAAAGATGCAGTATTTAAACCTTTTATTTCGTAATTCATACGTTGTTGTTGTCGTCGGCCATTAAGATACTGGGGATCCGATTAATCTTGTTTGCTAGTGGCGCCATCTATGGCCAAAACTTTTACTTCTGCAACACCCATATGTTCATACCCGTTTATAGGGCGAACCCATTCATTCATCGTCAGATCGTAATTTTGACCTGAACCAGAGAACAATCAATCTCCAACCAGGTACATGTAGAGGTATAATTTGTTATGGGAACATGAAGAACTTGCTGACCCGACGTGTATCAGTCTTCGGCCGGTTGGATCCGATCTCCCGTTCTCACGAACGTGAGTCCAGCTCCCTACTAACCAAGCTGTCCCGGTCGGTAATTCATATGTTAACGGTTTAATGGAAATTCAGGTTTTTAAAATTTCTTAAAACCATATATTTACTGAAAACTACAAGACTACGAAGTAAATTTTACTGTATAGATGGTTTTTGCATCCTGATGTAAGGTATCATAATAAAATTACCAACTTTTACCACTTTTACAAAAAAATTATCACACATTATAAAACAATATTTTATTGCTGTTTTGCCAAAGTGCTTCAATACCGAGTTTTCCGGTGTTCTTATAGAGCCAAATACACGGTAAATCGTACCATATTGCAGCAGTTTTGAACAAAAATATTTTTTTTCTCAGTGCAATACTTTATAGACCTCTAAGTATAATTTGAATGTGATTCTTGTAAAAAGAGAGAAAGTTTGCAGAATTCAGTCTCTAATTCCATATCGATTTGTTTAGTTTTTTCTTGTTCTAGGTGAATTTGTTATCTAATAGATACTTATAAACCTGAAATATTTTTTCTCAGCTAGCAATTGAAATTATTATTTTTCAATTTTTCATTAATTGTGAAACTTTAAATTAAAGTTTTTCCTCTCGCGTTTTGTTGCGATAAATTCTAACATTGGATCCTTAAATATTCTAAAACAGGGGTTTCCAACTTACATGTGGCCGGGGGCCGCAATTAAAAACATCAATCAAATGGCGGGCTGCAACTTCAACAAAATTTTATATTGGACTCTTTTATTCCTAAGAAACATTAAATATTACTGTCAGATTTTTATCAAAGTTTTTTTAATATCAAAAAGCAGAATAACAAGCATTAACAAATAATGCTTGTTACGTATCATTTTGAATCTTCTCTTCTTCAGGAACTTAGTGACAAGATTATTTTTCTTTTAAATTTAATTCTGTGATAAATTAACAGTTTTTTTGACATATTAGGCATTATAGAAACAACAAAAAAAAAATTCGCGAGCATCTGAAATTAATTTTTTTTTCTGCTCTTACGATATTCAATTCAAGGAATTTAAATAAAACGTGATATTCTTTCCCTCTTTTATGCGTTTTAAAATTTGCAAATGTTAATAATTTCGTCAAAAATGAGTAGTTTCAAGAAGTTAAATGGGAGAATTTCTTCGAGAAAATTTCTGATACTCTCATGCTGAATTATATTCAAAAATAAAAAAAAACGAAATAAAAAAGAGCAACATACATGATTATTTTTGTATTTTAATAAACATTTTCTTGGGTGCAAAACCTGAGAGAGAATTTGTTTTTGCATCGTTGGTTTGTTAAATTTCACAGAAAAGAAGAAATTAGGTTTTCTTAAACGAAAGAAAAGTATTTTAAACTCATATAGATTTTTTACAAAAATTTTCCGCAAAAAAACGACAACTAATATATTTTAGTTCGTGGGCCACAAAAAAAGGCTTCGCGGGCCGGATGCGTCCCGCGTTCCGCCAGTTGGAAACCCCTGTTCTAAAATATCACTGACTAGTATTCGTATTTATTGATAAAATATTAACTTGTTAATAGTATAATACTCCATACAACTAACTACATATTGCTCTATGTAGAAGAAAAAAATTATCATAATATTTGTAAATATAAACTCTTTCAGTGCAGAGTTACTTGCTACATTAAATCTGAATTTCTTCTCATTTAATGCTTAATATATTTCTCAACGCAGTGAAACATCTGATGAAAGCAAAATTTAATTTCCCAACCATACAAACAACAAGACATTATTTGTTTTTTTTTTTAAACAATATACATTTAAACGTTTTTATTTTGATCAAACATTAAAGTAATTTGTTTTGAACTGTTTTCTAATCTGCTTTACTTTATCTTAAAATGCAATATTCAAGATTTAATTTCACTCTAAACAGGTAAATAAAGCTGGAAAAACCTATCCTGTTTTCTGGGATAAAAAAAAATTATTTTCACCGGCTGGTCTTTTCTCGTTATTTTTGTTTACTTGGTAAAAAAAAAGTTTGATCGTCTACTTAATGGAATTCGTTCTTTGTAATTCAGAGATAAGTTTAGCGTGATAGTAGTTCTCGGCGGTTTTATAATTACTTCAATAAGATTTAGGTCGTAAAAAATGTGTGTTTTCGCTTTAAAGCGGGATTTAGAGATTAAAATTTTTATATGGGGATGTTGGCTACTTTCATAGCGATTGACGTAGCAGTTTTAACGTTTTTTTTATGTTTCTTTTAAATAAATAAGAAACATTGTTTTAAATATTAAATTAAATTTGTATTTAAGAAACAAAGAAATACTTAGAATTTAGATGAGTTTATTTTATTTTTCGAGAATAACTTTTAAAAGTAATTCTGTAATTCAGCTTTTTACTAGTTTAAAGCAGCATATTGACATTCATTTATGTATATCAACATCCAGTGTGGAATTAAATTGTATATTCAGTTTATCTGAATAAATATGGAAATATACAATGAAAAAATGAAACACTTATACTAAATTGTAGAAAAGAAAAACCGACAAATATTTCATAACGCAAATTAAGTTATTGCTCAAATTTATATTTATTTATAAATATTGGCTGATTGAAATTATGAATGTAAAACGATAAGAATTTTTAAATTGGGTAATGATAGATATATAGATAATTAAATATCTGATCTAGTTAAGAAATACGCGTTGTAAACTGAGAAAAAAAAAATTGTCAGAACTGCGAGAATAAGGTAAAATTTATTGCGTTTCTAGCTGTATGGGAGCAACAAAAAGCTTGGTAATTTTTACCAAAGCACTTTGGTAATGATGTTGATAAAATTAGCAATAAAATAAAGTTTAGTAATGAGCTATAAAATTTGGTAACTGTTAAAAATGTTTGTCACTTTATCATGATACTTTAGAGCATGGCATAAAAATCATTTATTTGGTAAAATTTCTTTTTCAGTTTCGTAAATTTTACTAATTGTGTGGTAATAAGAACTATGTTTTTGAAAATCAGAATTTTCAATAAATCATCACTACATGAACGGAAAAATTATCAAATGAATGGTTTAAATACAGCATATTTTGGTCTCATTAACCTGAATTATGTGTTTTCTTACCAGAAATGTCATTACCATAGACAGAGTAACGTAATTGTAACTTCTTTTTTTTATAAAAAAAACTAAACATTATATGAAAAACTAAAAATTATTTGAAAGATTTATACTTTAGGAATCAGCATTTATCGATAATCACGTGTATGATAATTAGGAAGTATATGACTCTCTAATTAAACATTTTTAGATTGAGAGTGCATAAACCAAATAATGACAAGCTAATTAATTCATTTAAATTAAATCGATGATGTAAACTAAACTCCACATACATATGTCATCTTTATTAATGGATATTTGTGTGGCAACGAAATTTATTGTATTAAACAATTACTTAAATTGGCCCGAGAAAAAAATTATGGTAAAATTACCGTACTCTATAATAATGACATTTCTGTAAAAAAAAATGGCTAATATATAATGATTCAAAAATGGTTCAAAATATATGGTATTTAAACCATTAATTTTTCCGTTCGTATGGTAACAGTTTATCGGAAGTTCTGGTTTTTCAAAGTTATAGTTCTTATTACCACAAATTTAGTAAAAAATACAAAACTGAAAAGTAAATTTTATCGAATAAATGCTTTTTATGCAATGCTCTAAGGTATCATGTTAAAACTATCAAACTTTACCACACTTATCAAATTTTATCACATGTTACAAAATTATATTTTATTGTTAATTTTACCAAAATCATTATCAAAGCACTTCGGAAAGAATTACCAATGCTTTTGATGCTTCCGTAGAGCTTAAATCATGTAAATTTTATTATATAGAAATAATAGTTTTGATAATAAATAAATTTTATTATATAATATAATAGTTTTGACCATATGTTTTTCTCAGGGTGACTAACTATATCACCATTTAAAAACAATTTTTCAAATTAATTTATAAATTGTTATGAAATAAATTGAGAGTTAAAAGAAATTTGAACTAAAAATATTTTTTCTACCGTTTCTTATTGATAAAAATCTTTTGTAAGTATGCAAAAGTAAGTAATTAACACACTTGAATATGCTTGGGAAATCACGCAATTATAGCATAAAAATGTTACGAGCAAATTCGGTTTTCACTTTTTTTCTTTTATTTTCCAATAACGTATAACTCCTTTTTACAACCATAAAAATAGCGCCAGGCGTCATAAATTTAGCTCGGCGAAACAAAAATAAACGCAAGTAACGAAACAGAACGCCTAAATCCCAAAACCTATTCTAAGCCAACGTCACTTAGAAATTATTTTTCTCGCCAACAATATCTTTAACCATTGTGTTTTAAATTTCTTTTTCTTTTCATGTTTTTGCATTCATATCTGCGGTCTGCGGAAGGGAGTTGTACCAAGGTTGTAAGTTATGACAGACAGTAATCAATAACGGAGCAAAATGTGACTTTTGTGGTTCAACTTTTGATTATACTTATAAAGGTTTCCGAGAGGTATTGAAATGCCTAAGAATAAATGCGAATGATGTATTTCTGAAAATCTGCTTTGATGGAAAATGAGCTCACTTGTCAACACTTAAGACTGCTATCCAGTTTTTTTAAATTTATTTTTTGCAGTAAAGCATTTAAATTATTTTTATGTAAATTATTTTAATACATAATTTAAAATAAATTCAATAACTGTTTTTTTATAAAATTATAACATGTAATAAGATTATATGATTTAATTTTTAAAAGAAATATTTAATGTTTAGAAATATTTGAAAAGACACAATATCATCAAATATTAAATATTCAAAGAAATATTTGATACTTGATGATATTGTGTCATGAACAAATATGGAGTGCTATTCTGAAAAATACGCTTGTTATTGTTTTATTAATAAATGAGTAAATTTGTATCATTAAGCTATTCAAAGGATTTCTTGAATGCAGTATTTAAAGCTATTTATTTAGCATTTATATTATTAGAAGTTTATATTTTAATATGAACGAAAGGAAATAGAAGGAAATTTTTTTGGTAGAGTTGAATTTCGTCCTTAACGAAATTGAGAACTTTAAACTGCTAATGATTTGTTTTTCTATTTAGTTAAGGAATTATACAAATTTTATTTAATAGTTTATTTACTTCATTTATTACATAGCTGTTTAAATTCCCAGTAAATTATAGCTTGCGTCGTTTCTTTTTATTTCATAAACAACTGAACTCCCCATAAACTACAGTTTTCTTTTAATATCTTATAGCAAAAACATGTAAACATCCAATAATTTATAGTTTTTAATTTCATTTTTATAAAAAAACCATTCAGATTCTCAATAAACTTGTAGCTTAGCTACCACTACAACTATTAAATTCCAATTTACTGGTGTACAAGACATGTTAACTCGATTCTATCTGTAGGTAACTTTAGATGTTATTCTTTGGTGCGGGTTAATATTATAATTTGCTGACGTATGAATGGGTCTGCCGTATAAATGAGTAGTGAGATGTGTGGCTGAAGTCAGATTTTTGGACATAGGTGGCGCCACTGAACAATAAGAAACGCACGCTCTGCCTTAAATATGCTTGGTTTTAACAATCATGCTTGCTGGACTGGCCCGTGTTACCAGAAACAACAACCTCTAGATTGATGACAGCTGTCATTGTCGGTATCAACATGGTGACTTTGCAAAGTGATATGAAAACGCCTACCTCAACAGAAACGCCCACTTCGATAGGAACACGCCTATTTTGATGGATGGAACACAGTGAACAGGAGACTAGCTATTTGTGAATGCGACATTGACCTCTTAACGCTACTGCTACTCAGTCTCGTCATACACAGTGAGGGACTCTACACACTCGTCTGCTAATTGCAGACGCTCACGTGACCACGGTCACACGTGACCACGCTCACAGCTGTGATCCTAACAGCACTCAAAGCCCGGTGATTTTAATACAGCCCTCTAGCGAAACAGCAATGAATCAACAAGTGGTGTTCATTCATCGAATTCCATCAGAGATGAAATTCTGATGGGGGAGTAATGCAGCATAGCAATCCGAAGAGAGATCTTATAAATAGTTCGCGTTGACATTGTTGGTGGCATAGCTATACACAATCTAGAATTTTGTCTCGATTTATTAACGAAACATTTAAGTCTCTAATGAAATATATAGATAAAAAATTTAATTTATTATTGAAACATTTAAACTACTAATAAAATATAGTTTTTTTATTATTTTTATTTTTACAGAAGCATTCAAATTATTTCCTCTATTACAGAAACATTACTCTCGCAATAACCTTAAGTTTTTTTTTCTTCCAATTTTGAAGATAAAAATTCATTAAATCATTGAACAACATATATGATAAACGTGTAGCTGTTTGGTCTTCATTAGAGATGTAGCGTGTTCTAAATATTTGTTGAATCCGGGTACCCGGGGAAAATTTAATTTTCTATCGGGGTATTCGGCACAAATATTATTTGTTACCGGGTCAATTCTAGGTAATAGGTGAAAATTTTAATACGTATCAATACCATAATTCAAGTTAATTTGGTTTCAAATAGTTTTCAGAATTTGATTTCTAAATTTGCCGTTCTTACAATAGCAGGGACCTCTCTTTATCGAACATGTCTTAAAGGTGTTCACTTCTGGATTAAAATTCTGCACAAGATCAAAGCATGCTGCGCTTAAACCAGTCAGTTTTATTATTATAGAACTGATGGAATATATTGAGTTCTAAAACTACAATTATTTTCAGGAACAATTTTAAAGTTACTATTTAACTGAATATGGTTACTATTTAACTGAATATAAATGAGAGCTACCTGGCCTTGAATATCCGGCAAATTTGTCCAGGTTCAGGTACCAGGTAATGAAAAAATTTTTCCCGAGTCCAAGTTATGAAATTTTGGTAGGGCACCGGTTAGTTCTCGGGTGTCCGATACATCTATAGTCTTCTTAGATCATTAGGCAATTTCGTTGGGCCATTTAGAATTTGTATCATTAAATATTTAGAAGTTTGGTATTTTTTTTTTTTTTATTGAAAATTTCAAATCGTTGACTACATAAGTCACACGAATCAAACCAAAAAAAAAACAAAATTTGAAACATTGAAATATATATATATATATATATATATATATATATATATATATATATATATATATATATATATATATATATATATATATATATATATACATTAAAGTACTTTTTCAAAATTTTAAAATCCTTAAGAGATCAAAGCAATTGCTCATTGTAGGTAATAGGATTAAGTATGATAAAAGTGTTCAATATATAAGATTTATCATAATTATTATTTCTTACTTTTTCAAATTTATTTTCATCATTACTAAAAAAAAGAAGAAGAAAAAAAACATATAGCTCAAAATGAAAAAAAAAAATAATATGGATATTAAAGCGATAGGTGGTGATATATGTTAACCCCTTTAAAAATCATCCATGACCCATTATGCTTAGTCTACGAAAAGAAAAGAAGAAAAAAGAAAGGAAGTCAGAAAATATACTTACCTATATCTGTAAGAATAAAGATTCAATAGTTTTTTTTTTCCTAAAATATTTCTAATCTCACTGTAAGAATGTTTCGCGGTTTTTCAGAACTTCTACGTATATTTAAAGGTTTAAAGCCGTTTTGTTGATAAAACGGTTTTCTCCGTTTTTACCCTAATCTCAAACAGATTAATGCGACTCTGGACCTTTAAAATGAGAAAAATTCCTTCAAAAATCCATTGTTTGGTTTACTACGCTTCACTTACCATACTTAAATCAGAGTTTTTTTTACCGAATTATAAAATTATGTGTTAGTAAAGGTTCATATATCAATTTGTAGTTCTCATTGACAAAGTTGCTTTTTCTCGCAATGGAAGTTTTCAATGTTCTCACTATTCAATCAATTCCTTCCGCACCAGTCCTTGCTTTGTTGTTATTAAAAAAATATTTTAGATACTCTTCGACGTGTCTTGTTTAACTCTAAATGAATTTGATTAATTCAATATCTTAATTTAGTTTCTTAATAATTGAACAAACATAATTTAAGCATGTTTTTTGAAGGAATTTTCGGTGACTAAATACAAATTTAATAACTAGTTACATTAAATTTCACACGGTTACCATAACCACATACATTTATTTAAATGCCTATAAACAGCGTATTTAGGTAAAAATTTAATTATAAGAAAAAAAATTCGTTTGCAAGGAATTGAATTACCGATAATTATAATTCATATTCTTAGCTATAACTTTAAAACTAATAATTATTTTTTCCTAAAACTTTTTACACTGACTTCTACTAATGTTACCAATATTCCATAAAAATTTGAAAATGATCAAAATGTTTTTATTTTTATTTTTGCTTTGAACGTCCTATGCCTGTTAAAACCGTCAGTTTAAATTCCAGTTTTTGCCATGCGGTTTTGCATGCCGTTATAACTGTGCCTTTATCCAATTATTTTAAGATTACTTTCTATACCCTCGCTTTCAGAAATTACTTTATGGTTTGAACATTGTTTTAATAAAACTGTGATTCTATTTTATTGTCAAATTGTTACGATATTGAAACGAAATTCTCACGATCACAATTTTTTTTTCTAATATAACACTTAGCCGCCGTAGCAAAGGGGGCAGAGAGCATGCCTCTGAGTGAAGTGACCCAGGTGAGGCCGTCATAAATTTGTCGCCATAAATTAATGAAATCTGGTATGAGAACAGATTTATTTCTTATTTTTCACAGAGAAAACTTAATCCCATATGGTGAAAATGTGTTGAGGCCACAGACTTATTTTTGTCGTAAAAATTTGTTTTGTAACAGTAAAAAACCAGTTTGATTACAGATTTTCTTCATAATTTTTACGGAAGAAAACTTGTTCTTGTGTGCTGAAAAACCATTGAGACTACTCATTTACTTCGAAAATTTTACGGTTTGTACAACCAACGCAGTTACTGGTTTCAAACTGTAAATTTTATATGATATTTTTTAAAAGCGCACTTGTAATCTATAGATATCCTAGCTAATATCTTTGTGATACACTGCACATTTATGGAGATGGTTTATCAATTTAAGCATGTTTACTGCATATAAGATTTATAGGTAAAAAAGCAAATAAAAAAAATTCACACTTTTTTTTTTTAGCAAAATAGACAAAAAAACGTTTCAAGAATTTATATCCAGTTGCTAAAAACTTTTTTCTAGTGCACAACTTTATCCAAAGTTTTTTATTAGTTGAACACTTTGTTTTTTTCTTACACTTGTTGATTACCACTGTGTTGTTTATACTCGCTTCATAATTATTGCAATTTTCTCACTCTGGCAAAGTACTATATAAAACTAATTATCACATACTTACGTAAACGCCTCCTTAACACCATCTTATGCTTAGAATAAGTTGACCAGATTTCTAAACCATACTAATCCAGTGGAATTTCCTCAAAGAAATTTTACGATTCGGGAACACTCTTATATTTATAGAAAATATAAATTTATAGGTGCAATCAAGCTTTCTGTTTTTAAATTAATAACTAATATAAGATTCAGACGCATCTTCATTATAATTTATATCATTCCTAAGCAGTTTTGATGATATGATATTTTTTACTTGTTTTAACACTTTTAAAATTAAGATCATGATGATCTTAATAATCTAATAAACTAATAATCAGAATGATTATTAGTTTATTTTTAACTGAAGTTATTTTGAGGCGAATATGGAGTTTTCCTAAGTTAGTATGGTACTTTTTTGCTCTTCAATAGTATTGTCCGTAATACAAAATAGTCTTATTTACAAAATAGTCTTGTTGTTGAAGCATGAGGCTCTTCTGATTTATTTATTTTATATTTCATTGCACATTAAAAACGATGAAATGTGTACGGACAATTCAAGAATATTTGTGGACATTATAAAGATTTGAGATTTTTTTCTGTCCTCAAAGATTTTGAGGACAACTATTAAAATTCGAGGACTGACCTTAAGATTTAAGGGCCTATGATAACCTTACATTATATTGTTTTTTGATAAACCAATGGAGAATAGGCGAATTGTTATCCCACAGAATTTTGCAAGAAGACAAAGAAAGCGTCGGCTATATATCAGTAAAAGTACATTTAAATTATAGGCAAGCATTTCAACTTTGCCGAAATAAAAGCATACCTGAATTTTTAACAATAAATGTTTTCAAAATTGTGCTAAAATAATGCAGCTTTTCAACTATATGAGTACATCTAAATTATAGACAAATCATGCAACTTTGCAACAATAAAAGTATATATTGATGAAGGACAAAAACGCAATTTTTCAGCAAAGTATCTAACTTCACAACAGTAAAAGTATATTTAATTTTTGAGGGCAAAATATTAGTTTTAATTTTCATTGTTTTTCTGAACAAAAATAGGCCTTATTAAATCACTTAAAAGATAACACCATTTGAACAATATCTTCTTTTTTTTTTTTGTTCTTTTTTTTTTTTTTTTGCCGAGATTTTAATCTGAAGCTCCTTGGTTTGTTTAGTATTTCAGTTTCCCTGTTGCACGTACAGCAATGACTTCTACAGTGTTGTTTACTCTCACATCATACTAACTGCATTTTATTCTCTTCAGCAAGGTAATATATGGATCCAATTCTTGCATACTTGTATAAAAGCCTTCCTTACTATCATCTTTTTCTTAGATTGTTTCTCTTTAAGCCAATGGAGAATTGGCGAATTATTATCACACAGGATTTCGCCAGAGGCCAATTTACGGAAGCGTCGGTTTTGCGTTTGAGTTTATTATTCCTTTGTGTATTTTCATGAAACTGGGACATTTTATGGAGGTAAAGTTTATTAATATTTTAGCAATGTCGTATCTTTACCAGCGAAGATGGTATTTATAAGGATTCTTTTGCTTTTATAATTGAGTTAGTTCTGGAATGAATTTTTATTTATTTATTTTTAATTCATTACTAGACAGAAGTACGCTTGCTTTCAGTTTTACGAGATATTTCTCTCTTTTATTGTGCAACCTTTGTAAAAGATGAAACTATTAAAGAAATTAAATTTTAACATTCATTTCTCTAAATGTGTGTTACATTTAGAGTGGCAATTAAATTTCAAGCTACCTTTAAGTAATTATATGCAGTCAATAAAATTTTAAGCTAATGCATACAACTCTTTGTAAATATTTCAGACATTATAATCTGCTCTGAAATTATAACTCTTTTCTGTTTTAAATTCTTTCAGCAACTGATGTTTAATACTTGTATTTTTATTACGAATTGTTCAATATACTTATTTTATAAGCTTTTATTAAAGTTAGAATTCCTCATAGTTAAATGTTTAAATACTTATAGCTGAGTTGTGCATAATTAAACTGCAAAGTAGAAACTTATCACACTTTCCCTAAAAATACATTAATTTCAGGAAATAAAAATTGTATATTTATTTATTTTACATTTATCTATAAATCATTATATTTTTTTTAATATATTTTTATCACCTATGTTTAAAAGTATAAGATATTTCATTCATTTTCTTTTTTTAAAAGCTTTGATTAACTCTTAATGGGGCTGTTTTTAAAAAATATTTTTGGAAATTAAAATGATTTAAAAGAAATTATATAAATATAATATATATATATATATATATATATATATATATATATATATATATATATATATATATATATATATATATATTACCGCACAGGAATCATACTAAGAAGGTACAGAGAAAATGCTAACAATTTTTAAAGCAGCATAAAACAGTTTACCTAACAAGAAAACAACTTAATAATTTCCAAAATTTTAATTACGTCAAATTTTATAAATACTGCATTCGAATTTTAAAAAACTGATTGGACTAAAGAGAGAGCGAGAGAGTTTGAAAGACAGAGATTATTACTTTATAAACAAAACTCTGTCATGGTCATTAACGAGATGTCATGATTTATTTAAAATGTAAATGTTTTTTTATAAATTTTTTTTTATATATGTCAATTTTTTATGAAAGTAATTTATATACATGCAAGTCCCAGAACTGTTTTAAAAACAGTAAATTATTTTGTAACGTAATTTGTAATTTTATTAATGCATCATTTTGTCATACATTCCGAAATGAAGAAATTGTATACAAAGGCCAATAACAGAAAAACACATTCTATTAAATATTAAAAAGAATTTCCAATTCTATTTTCAAAACTTACAATATCACAGAATTAAATGTAAGTTAAAGACTGTTTTCAAAACATTAAAAAAACTGGTTATTTTTTTCTTTGCAATTCCAATATTTTTTGTCAGATTTAATTACTATAATCCAAAAGAAAGAAATTACAAAGGTTGAAAACAGAATATCATAACATATCACAAAAAATGTTTAATTTCTTTTTATAATGTGGTATGTAAAGCTTACATTATTACAGAACTATATAGGCATAATTTTTTAGAGCTTTCTGCAACATACCTCTCTAATATTAATGTCTTTCTGCAAGATACTTTTAAAAATAACAAATATTCATGTTACTAAATCTGAAGTAACAAAAACGTCAACTTCAAAAAAAAAAAAAAAAAAAAAAACTTTTGGATCAAATAACGTAATTTTTTTTAATTGAATACGTAATTTTTTTATTCTAATATTATGGGTCATATTTTCGCATTTTGTAGGGGGAAAACACAATTTATTTCCTTTTGCGCATTTTGTAAATCATCATCAACAAAATAGTTAAAAAAATCGGGAAATCCGTAGCAGTAACTACCGAAAAAAAAAAAAAATAGACGACGAAATCACGCAAATCGGACAATCGGAAAAAAAAATCGACGACGAAATCACGCAAATCGGACAATCGGAAAAAAAGATAGACGACGAAATCACGCAAATCGGACAATCGGAAAAAAGATAGACGACGAAATCACGCAAATCGGACAATCGGAAGAAAAGATCGACGACGAAATCACGCAAATCGGACTTTTCAAAAAAGCGTTAATAAATGCCTGTTTTTTTTTTTTGTTTTTGTTTTTTTTTCGAGATTCAAATGTTGTAATAAGTATTATCGCATTAAAAATATTGGATTTTAATAACTATGTGGAAATCAATAGTAATAACTGCATAAAAAAATTAGAACGAAAACTTCGGCAGAAAAGGAAACCAAATTTTTTACTTCATTATTCTCTATTTTTCATTATTCCCAATTAAAAAAAAATCACAAGCATTTTTTCCACTCGGATGCGCGAGAAAGACATCATTTGAATGTAGTTCTGTGGAATATTTGTCATTCTTTCTGATTTGATGATTAACTGCATTTCGAAATGTAGAAATTGCATGAAAAGCTTAATAACAGAATATTACAATCTTTTAAATGTTAAAGTCCTACAATGCTGTTTGCAAAATTTACAATAGCACAAAATTAAATGTAAGTTAAAAAAAGTTTATTTATTTATTAATTGTTATTTAAAAATTGGCTTTTCTATTCTTGAAATTTTCACAAATCAATTTATTTTGTTAGATTTGATTACTACAATCCAGAAAGAAGAAATTTCAATGGTCAATAACATAATATCATATCTTATTACATGAAATGTTTAATGTTTTCTTATAATGCTGTTTGCAAAACTTAGAATACAATAGAACTATATATGAATCACAGATCTGTTTATGGAAAAGACCAAAACTGTTTTTCCTTACAATATAGCAATTTATTTTGCAAATTTGTCATTCCTCCAAATTTGATGATTAACTGCATTTCGAAATGAAGAAATTGCATGCAAAGGTCAATGACGGAGTATCACTGATTGAATGGTTCAATCCAATACCATTACATTTGGTTTAAATTGAACAGACATGCCATAAAAAACTAAATCAATTTTTACTGCAGACACGCTAACGATTATATTTTTTAACTTACAAACCAACTGTCTGACTTGATATAAAATGTCTGTAGTAAAAAGTGATGGCTTTATCCTCTGATCGAAAAAAAATGGGGTAAAGTAGGGTAACATCATAAAGATTGACACATTTTTTTTTTTTAACTGTCAAAGATACAATAAATAGAATGACTCCTTTTTATTACTTGTTGTAAAATAAAAAAATAAAAAACTCACCAGGAATAAGTCTACCTTTATACCTTTAACCTTTTATTTGTATTTTTTAAATCTACTTTTCGTTTGTTTTATTTTCGAATATTTAGGTATATAGGGAAATGAGTTAAAAGAAAAACATTAAAATTAATTTGTTTTGGAATTTAATGGGTTGTATAAGTAAAGTGATAAATCATGTTTTATAACTAAATATTTACAATATTATTATATTGTAAACAAAACTCCGTTTAGGCAGCGCCTCCTATAACTGAAGGCCTCCACACGGCTTCTTAAGACAAGTCCGATGAGACCATTATAATGAACCAATTTGCACAATAGCCAGTTTATAGAAAATCTAGTAAAAAGAAGAAAGTGATAGCAAAAGTATGATCTAAAATCTGTTTAATTGAATGAAAATAAATAGTTTGTTTCCTTGTTCTCCTTGTTAACTTCCTTTTTACCCGGCACAAATTAATTCATCAAATATATAAATATCAATTAATAATCAATCAATTAATAACAAATTAATTCATCAAATATATAAATATCAATTAATAATCAATCAATTAATAACAAATTAATTCATCAAATATATAAATATCAATGCAAAATAATTTTCTTTCTGGTATTTTTATAATAGACGTACGATTCATGCGCGAAGCTGGTTCAATTCTTAAATAGTCTGCGCAGACAACTTATAAGAAACCGTGTGGAGGCTTTTTATTGTAGGAGGAGTTATGGTTAATAACGGAATGTCACATATTATTTAAAAGTTTTTTTTTTTTTTTTTTTTTTTTTTTTTTTTTTTGTTATTTACAAAACTTACAATATCTTAAATGTGTCTTGGATAGTAGTATATAACGTAGCTATTTACTTTATTAATGCATCATTCTGTCTCGCATTTCGAATTAAAGAAATTGCATTCAAAGAACAATAACAGAAAATCATATTCTATTAAATTTTAAAATTGTTTTTGACAAAGCTGTTTGCAAAACCTTTAATATCATAGAGTTATGTGTAAGTTACAGATTTATACATTAAACTGTCTGAACTTAGTTTCTCGACAGTATTAAATTATTTTTGGACGGCAACCAAAGTTTTTCTCTCCAAAAACACTTATTAAAAAATGCTTAATAATTTGCAAATTTAATGAAAATCATTATATTGCGTTTCATTGCATATATAGCCTTTTGCATTGTATAGATCTTGTATTATACAGCTTTCCAATTAAAAGGTTTAATAATTCATTTTAATTTAATTATTTCTTAATTTCTTTATTAACATCATAAAGTCACATTTTTTAACTGTCAAAGATACAATATATAGAATGGTTCCTTTTTATTGCTTGCATTAAAAAAACTTTTCTGAAGTGGGTTTACCTTTCGACATTTGAACATTTCTTTTCATTTTCACCTTTTAAATCAACCAATCGTTTGTTATTTTTTAGAATATTTATGGTACCTAGAGAAAGTTAAAAAAAATTAAGATTGGTTTGTTTTGGAATTTAATGGATTGTATTTATATAATGATAAGCCTCAGTTAACACCGAAGAGCCATTACATTATGACAAACCTGCTAACATGTAGGACCACCTTTAGCCCTCAAAACTGCCTCAAAACCACAAATGCTCTATTGGATTAAGGTCAGGTGAATTTGGGGGTCAAGACATGACTTGAAAGTCACTGGAATGTTCCTCGAACCAATCCATGACGATTTGACCCTTATGACATGGGGCACTATCCTGTTGGTAAACACCATCCCCCGCAGGAAAAACTGTTGCCATGAATGAGTGAACCTGGTCTGCATCTATGTTCAAGTAGCTTACAGACGTCAGGGATTGCTCTATGAGGATTATGGGTATTAATGTGCCCCATGAAAACATTGCCCACACCATACTACCATACATTGCCACACCATACATTGTTATTGATGGAGGGTGGTCATAATGCAATGGCTCTTCGATGTATATCCAAATATAATATTTATACACCAAACTGTTTTGTTTTAAGATAGAGGTTTCGAAATTTCCGTTTTATAACAGCACCATACACAAAAGCAATAAGAAATGTATCATGCAGTGGGTACAAGCACATGTTGGAATTAATGAGAATGATACCGCAGATGCCTTGGAGAAAGCTCTGCAATGATAAATTGCCCTGTGTGGTAACACTTAATGATATTAATGCAGTGGTAAAGTCAAGATTAAAGGACAAGTGAATTTTAAACATCAAATTTGTGAACAAGACACAAGCAGGACCCTGGCGAACATCCTTATCAGACTCAGACCACGCCACCTGAGAGGAACAAAAATAAATAAATAAATAAATAAATAATAGAACTACGAAACACCTGCATTGGAGATACTATGGCCCTGACTGTTGCCTGAACATCTTTTCTTCTGTCCTGCCATTTTGGCTATCTTACAAAAGATTAGGGACAGTCCCCAAGAAGACTTTATTCGGACATTTGCCTTGCTATATCTGTAGCTGTGCATAGGATCTTCATTCCTATATGGTGTCTCATTGATTTATTTTCCATGTCCATAACACCAACCAACCATAGAAGGAAGAAAATTTCTTTTACGGAAATAGTTGTGCTGTTTATCAGAAGATTTGTCTGGAATTTTCTCTCTATACAACAGAACTTTACACAGAATCAAATTACTTATAGGGAAATCGTAGTGTTTTTCAACAGAAAAAGTTTCTAGAATTTTCGTTACATAACAGCCCCATGCAGAGAAGTAAATTATCTATATGAAAACCATGGCGTCTCTACCCAAAAGTAATTCCCTGAAAAATTTGAAAATCTGTTTTTTCTTCTTTTTATATGGCTCTACATTGTATATATAGCTCTTTACGTTATATTGCTCTTGCATTGTCTGACAGAGTATTTTTAAGTTACCTGTAAATTTGTACTTTTCGTTGGGTTTTCGAAAAATTCTTTGACTACTTTTTTTAACTAAAAAAAAAAAAAAAAAAAAAAAAAATGTTTTTCTTAACGTCTTTTGTTCTGTACTAAGTAAAAGAAACAGAGTTTTTAAAGCACAAATGTTCTATAAAAATTAAAATTTTCGTATCCAAAACTTATTTTAAAACTTAAAATATGTTTCACACCAATTTAAAGTATGTAGGAAAAATGTTGTAAAACATTTTTTTTTTTTATTTAAATGCTGTTTATTAAAAAAAACTCACCTGAATAATCGGTAATTATTTATAACGTAGGAAAACTGATTTTCTCTTTGAAAAGAAAATTCTAAATGCAAGTGTCTAGTAAAATTAGATATCTTGAATTATTGACTTTTTGCAGTATTATGATATTCAAATTTTTTTTTATTTTTTAATGTAAACCCTTGGATATCATGTTTAACAAGTCAATCTATAAAATAATGTCATATTCAATACTCTTGGATTATATTTATATTCGATCAGCTATTTCTATAGATCTCGATGTTGTCATCATATTAAAATAAATTTGCTTTTTTCTCTCTGTAATTATTTTCAACTTTCAAATAAATTTGTTTTCATTCTATACATCATCTATAAAACAGTACATATGTTCTAAAGAATAAAAATTTATATTGATAAACATTTGTAAATAATAATAATTATAATAAAACGGAAATAACAGAAATTAAGGTGCTGAAACAAAAATATCAAGCAGCGTTTTTTTTCCTCCCATTCAATCGCGTTTGAGTTTTCAGCATTTGAATAATTAATTTTAACATTTCCTAACTAACACAAATTCTTATCTTTTTATTATAAAGAAAAATTCTTCAGAAAATCTATAATTATTACATAAATGTTTATAATACATTATCATAATTTTTAAATTCTAAGTATGAATGCATAAGTGGTGCTGCCATCTCTGTGCAAGATATAAAACCTTTCATGAAACTGATTATTTTTAACTGCTTGAATATGGGTAAAAAACAAACACTCAATGAATTACACACTCTTGTGTAACAATAAACTGTAGAATGCGTTATTGGAAACTTTTCTTAGGATTTAACAAATGGTCATGAACAGTTTAACAATTGGTAACTTTTAAAGTAAACAGTTTTCAGAAAAATGAAAAAATATTAGTAATTAGCAACTTTTGCATTAAAACTTAAAGTAAGTAAATAAATAAATAAAATAAATAAATAAATAAATAAAATGAATAAATAAATAAGATTAACAAATAAAAATAAAATATCATAAAATGTAGGGTGTTGCGTTTTATTTTTCTTTCTGTATTATTATTTTTTTCCATAATATCTAACCAAACACCGCAAAAAAAACAAATATCTTAGATGTATACTGTATAAAATGTACATTTAGTTTGCTAAAATAACACAAAAACGAAAAAAAAAAAAGTATTTGTGTGGGGAACGAATGCAGTATGCATTGACTGTTTAATTTACTCATTTAAGATGGTAAATTTCGGAAGATGCTTGAAAAAAATAAAACCACAATAGCTGAAGTAAAAATGTTTTATTCTACTTATTTATTTATATTTACAATTAAATAAGTGAGTTCATTCAACCAAGTTCAAAATCTAATTTACTAAATCGAAAAATAATGAATTATAAAGTTTACAAATAAGTTTTATTTAATAATTCCTTATAAATACAATTTTTCTCTTGCTTATTTGCCTCCCTTTTGTCTAAAATACTACGGCTAAGTGTAAATTTATACTTAACATGTACAGATGGCAGCACTAAATATTATATAAAGATTGTAATTTATAAGATAAAGAGTTATAAATTCTTTTTTAATTTTAATCAAAAGAGACTCTTTTGCCTATGTTTCTAACTCCAGAATCGGTTTATAATAGTGTCCTGAAATTTAGATAATGGGAAAAAAGGGAAAATACAGCCCCCGATCCTAAACATCGTTCAAAAATTTCAGTTAATTTGTTTGAGGAAGACGTTTAAGAAATGGAGTATTTTCATTAGTTTAAAACTTGCCATTGATCTAAATAAAACTACAGACAAATGTGTTTTACGAAACATTTTAAAAATTACATGAGTAATATTTGCTTGCAGACAACTCTCATAAAAATAAAGATTATTGCACGTGCTCGGATATTCAATTATTTTAATATATTTTGATAATTTGTTTTAATTGAAATAATATATGTGCTAAAAAAGTTTATGGAGAGAAGGTACTTATTCGCTTAGGGTAATCGTAAAAAATCACCGTACTAATTTTGACGCCATGATGCTTAATTAATTTTAGTAACTATTTTTATAATCATTGTTGAACAGACTATCCAATTTTAGGTTCACGAATACCAATGTTCTACTCCATACCCCTCTAATTTTGAACCCAATCCAGACGACAAAGGAACTCCATTGTTAAGTATTGCTAGAAATATGGCTTCGTTGAGGACTTTTTGATTGAACTAACCCGCATTTGCGTTACGTGGAGAACAAAACCACGAAAACCTCCCACAGTTAGCATGATGGCAAGGGGACTCTAACCCATGATCCGTCGACCACTGATGATATTTTACGTCAGTCGGTGCGAGCCGAGTGCGCAATTCGAATCAATCAGTGATCGCTGGGATTCGAAACCCGATTCATCATTAGGAGGCGAGCGCTCTATCCCCTAAGCCGCCACGGTTGGGGCCGCTGGATTGTAAATTAACCAGCTGGCCCAAAATGACATGGACCGGTGCAAAAGCTTTGGGAGGCAGCTATGATTTTTTTGAGGCGCTGTGGCGCTCAGGAATTGAAGACTCTTGTTCATTGCTAAAATGTTTCAGAGCATGCTTTATTAGATCATAAGTATTTAGTATTAGTATGCTTTATTAGAATATTTATTAGACGCTTTATTAGATTTTACTTCTATCATAATATCTTTATTTCACTTTAAAATAGAAACTTGATAAGCTTGATTAATTCTGATTTTCAAATTTCACTTTAACGATAATATTTTAATTAATGGAAACTCAAAATTAGAGTGAGTGACCAGCTGTCAAACTACAGTTGTCGCTCTGTTTACCAATGATGCGCAGCGAAAGGAAAAAAAATATGCTCATAGTAGTCGCAGTAGTAAAAATAGTAGTAAATAGAGCATGCCTTTTTAGATTATAAGTACTAGTAAAATTACGCTTTTCTACTTCGTATCCTTGCAATTTTGAACCCAATTCAGAAGATAGGGAACTCTTGGATCAAGTATTAGGAGAAATTTGCCCTCGTGGAAAACTTTTCGCTGGAACTAACCCGCATTTCCCTTCCATTGAGAGGAAAACCACGATACCTCCCACTGTTAGCCTGACGGCTGTGGTCCGTGCGAGCCGGGAGTGAAATTCAGGCCATTGATGGGATTCGAATCTAATTAAGCTGCAGTTGCTTCAATTAGAAAAAATTAATCGAAAAAGCTGAAAAAATGTGATGGAAGAAAATATATAAATTAAATTGTTTTTTAATAAGGGAAAGGAAAAGAAAAGAAAAAATTAGAATAATTAACTATTTGATGTGATCATTTCATTTAAAATTTGCAAGACTCTTACTGCTGCGTTGGTTCAACAATTCATTTTTGTTGGTTAATTTTTGAGTAATAAAAATTTGACATACATAAAATTTTAAAATAAATAAATAGATAAATAAATGTAATCTTTAAAAAATGGAAGCAAAATTTTAGTTATCGAATTTCAGTTGATTCAATTACATGTAATTAATCAAGAAAGATAAAAAAAAATCTTATAAAGGCTAAAAATATAAAGATAAAATTTGTTTCTAAAAAAGAAAGGAAAAAAAAAAAAAAAAAAAACATGAATGAAACATTTGATACGATCAACGTTATTGATTAATTTCGCATTTAAAAATTGTAAAGCTTTTACTCTGGTATTGTTCCATCAATTTAACTTTCTTAATCGATTTTTCATACAAAAAAAGAATAAATTAAATTAAAATGAAATTCTATGAAGGGTTTTTAGTTCCCTACCAAGCCGAAAGCGTAACATATTTCCACAGCTCATTTGAGACAAGCTCAGTAAAATTTTGGAAATATTTTCTTAATAAATATTAAAATAAAATTTTTTGTAAAATTTCCTAAATACTTTACTTTTTTTCTTCTTAGTTACAGTAAAACCTCTTTTTGTGCGGTCTTTTTTTATGCGATTTTGTTTTTGTGCGATTGGTTTTGTGCGATTTTATTTTTGTGCGATTTTTTTCATGCGGTATATGAATCTCAGCGGCGTTAGCACCAGTTTATGTTTACTATCAATGTACATGTTGTGGACGAACTCTGATTACGTGGCCTCCTTGACAACGATGTATCTGGACTTCGCGATGCTCTGTTCATTTATTTTAAACAATCTCCTGACAAGGCAGAGTCAATTACGTACATATTGTCGCTCGACGCGAGAACAGTATACGCTTCGTATTCAGAGTTTTATGCACGATTCACGTGATTAAGGATTCGATTCATTTTATAGTGAGATTAAAGATAAATACATTAGTTACTTTTGTTTCTATTTATATGTAGTTTTAATGATTTTTATTTTATTTTTAGACATAAGTACTCCCTTAAAATGAATAATTAAAGCCAAAAGAAAGTAAAAAGGCAGACAATTCCACTATTTAATGTATAATTTGGAAACTTCTCCAGGTATATGTACAATGAAGAATTAAATATTTTTACAATTTCTTTAGGTCTAATTTAATTATTTCATTCAATTGAAAGGATTCTCTCATCTATTTCATAAATCATTGTTGTATTTTCTGTGTCCGACTTTTTTTATGCGGTCCCTATCAACCGCATAAAAAAAGTTTTAGGTAGTATATCGTACAAACTTGTTTATTACATGTAAGAATTTATAAAATTTTCGAATTTATTTTGTGCGATTTCTTTTATGCGGTCCCTATCCACCGCACAAAAAAAGGCTTTACTGTATGTATGTTACTTATACAAATACAATTTGTAACAATATCATTTTAACATTTATGACATGTATAATTTATAAATGATATTAAATAATTTAGTTATAATTTGTTTTTTTATACTTGTAATGATAGAATGGATAGAATGCTTGTTACGTAGTGAATCAACAACATCGTGACTTCATGTTCATGAACATAAAACCATCATATTAGGGTATCTGCCATGTCATTCTCATCTCCCCTCCTCTACCTGTCTTAATAGTTTTTGAGAAATTAAATTTTAAATGTACCACTTTAATAAATTTGGTAACTCATCTGAGTTACCTCACTGTTTCACCGATTGGGCTCACTTTTTATATTTTGCATTCAAAATTACATTCCTTAAAATGATATAAAAATTTGTATACCTTAATCTATTCGACTAGTTATGAATAAAATACCATAAAATAATAAAGAATTATTAAAAATTGTGTTTGCATTAAATCTTCTTTGGATAAATAAATTTTATAATTCGATTCGTTTGAAAGTTGCTGAGATAAAACAAAATATACAAAAAGTAAATTTAACATTTTAGGGTTCACACTTTCGACCGCTCTCCTGACCAAACTATTGGGCCCATATCTCATAGATTACGGTTAAACCCGTATTTTGAGGGTCAGAAATCCAAATCAGTCGAAGAAGGTACGTTTATTCAGAAAAAGTACTTTTTTGTTGCTGATTCGTGATCGTAACTTAAAATATCTTCTGCACTAATTGGTGAGTATATCTAAGACCCACAAACCATTAAAATTGATTCCTAGAATGTGAAAATCTGATCATTAGATCAAAAGTTATTCAGGGTAATCTTATTTTTTCTTCTTTTCTTTTTTGCGCACAGATAATTTATATGAGAGGAGCTGTAATATCAAAGAGAAAAATAATAATCATGATTTTTATGTGCTTTTTGAATAATTTTTCATACGAGTGGTTTTGTTATTAAATGGTCACATTTCTTAAATTTTATAGTCACGCAAATAGAATGCTATAAAGATTCTCTACTTTTTACATTTTTAAGAATAAATCAATATAAAATACATATTAAAGCAGTTTAAAACGTTAAATTAGGAGGAGAATAAAAATTGAACTGACAAATATTAATAAAATAAATAATAGGTTTTTTGTACACACTGTTCTAAGTTTAATCGCTATTCTCATTAAATTTTATGACCAACACATTCAATATTTTTTTTTAATTCGAAAGGCACAGGGTAAAACTTGCGGATAAGTTATTCTATTATTGCATGTAAGTACCTACTTTGTCATATTTGGTCATTAAACGTTTCAAACACCTTCATTTAGCATTTTTTTAATTGAAGCTATTTTTCGTTTTTGGAATATTACCTTATTAAATTTTCAATTATCTCTTTTAATCTATCCCAATGCATTTTACTTAGGCGTTTCCTTTAAAAACACATATTGTTCTTGTGAATTTCACCAGATTTCAATAGAGTGCATGAATAAAAATAACTTTATACCACGCTTAAACATAATCCTAAGTATAAAATCAGAATATTGGAACATTCTGACATTTTACCTGCTAATATAGTGCTTAAAAACTTATATTTCGTTAATATAAAATTGCTTCTTTCATGTACAGTGTATGTGACTTAATATTAATGTTTCAAGATAGTGGCCTCTAATATGTTAATTAATAAAAAAGTATATTTAATATTTTGTTATTCAGAAACTATTCAACTGATTTCGCTCAAAATTTGTATTTTGCTATGCAAAAATTACATTCTTTAAAATGATGTAAAAAAAAAATTGAATGCTTTACAATTCATTTTTAATTTGCACTACTACTAATTGAAAATAATACATATTTACTAAAAGTTATTTTTTTCATGAAATTATCTTTGGAAAAATGAATTTTATGCAGAAAAGTTTTCAATTCACTTAAAAATTTCTCGATATAAAGAGAAATACCAAAAAAATAAAATTAGAATTAAGGGGTCTTATCTTTGGGTTACTCTCTTAACCAAAGTATGGGGACTATATTTCCGAAATTACGGCTACTCACTATTTTTTGATTATCAGAAATCCAAATCTGTTGAAAAAAAAAGTCTTTCTTTAGAAAAAAAATAAGTTTTTGTGTCTAATTTTCGAGCTTAAAATATCACCAGAGCTAATTTATTAGATATTTAAAGAGGTCTCGTCAAACTGTGAATACGTGAAAAATCCAACCTTTAGATAAAAAGCTCTTCCGAGTGTTCTTTTCCCCCCACACTGTATGTTGCCTAAATGTTTCAGGAAGTTTAATATTCCAACGGTATAATTTAACAGTCAACTCTTGTAATTTTGCTGAAATTTAATACAATTACAGGCAATGGACATTTTTTTTTCTCAAATAAGGAATCTGACTGATTAACTCGTCAAATTTTATTGATATTTCTTTGAGTGCAGAGGGATCATTACATCAAACATCGACGGATAAATGTTTAAAATTAGTTAAATTACTAGCGATAAAAATTATACACAAAATAATGCTTTTTGCCTTTGTTAACGAACTAAGACTTAAATCAAAATCTAATATAAGGTATAAATTTAAAAGGTTTCCTATATAATTCCTTTTTGGACTTATAACTGTATTCTGCTAAGTCAAATGTCCTGCTCCACTCTTAAAATAAATAAGAAAGTTCCAGAAATCACTTTATTTTGCCCGAGGTATTTTTAGAGGTAAACAGTTCATTCGTGTGACAGTTTGTGAAACGAATTTCTTTAAATATTTATAGTTTCTAAGTTAGTAAGCTATTTAATTAACTTAACATCAGTATGTTTACTCAAATGACATGGTATTTGAAAAATACAGATCTTTTTAAAAACCTTTTGCTTGTTTTTCAATTAGATTCTTGTTTATTATTCGTATTATTATTATTCATATATAAAGCAAGTATGTTAAAGCTGAAATATATAACTCTTGTCAATTATTATGTGCAGTGTGCAAAAAATCAACGAATCACTCTGAATAACTTTTGATCTAATGATTGGATCTTTACGTTCTAGGACTCAATCTTACATGTTCGAGAAGGTGACCTAAAATATGCTAAATAATTAGTTCAGACGATATTTTAATTGACAAAATCAGATACAAAAACGTACTTTTTCTGGCAAAACATAATGATTTTTCGACGGATTCTGATTTCTGATCTCCAAAATATAGTAAATAGCCGAAATTATGATTCCCATGGTTTGATTAGGAGAACAATACAAAGATTGAACACCTTAATTTTACATTTTCCATATTTCACTTTATATATCAAGACATTTTTAAGCAAATTGAAACTTTTTCTGCACACACTTATAAAATTCATTTATCCGAAGCTAATTTCCTGCAAAACATAACTTTGTAGTAAATATTTATTATTTTTTATTATTAGTAGTAAAAAAAATTAAATTGTAAGGTATGCAATTTTAAATATTTACTAAATACTATAATAACTACAATATTTACTAATATTTACTACATATTACTAAAATATTTACTAATTACTATACGAGGAGTGACGTGTTCGAGTGCTCAAAATAGTTCGAACTTATTTCACTGCAAAAATAAAGCAATAGTTCAAAGTATAAATTTTATGGTTTAACTTTAAATTGATTTTCTTTTAAGTGTATTTTATTTGACAACTCAAATACTTTCACTTTTAAATACTCTCAATATTTTCTTAATTACTTCTTCAAATACTTTCACCAAAACATTAAGATCAAAAATATCATAAGTGTATTCAGATAAACACTTAAATGTTCCTGATCTTGTAATTTAGTTATAATCCTCCCTAACTAATTAGCATATTTTAAATCGTTTTTTCTCTTCTGAATAACTTATATTGCAATTTATTGCGAGCTAAATTATTATTTTGCATTATACATAAAAGAATTTGAATAAAAAAAAAATAAATATAATGAAAAAAATATATATATTTTCATAAATAAGATGAAAATTTTTTGACAACAATAAAATAGCCCATTTCCTATTATCAAGCACCTCTAAATTGTATGTTTTCGCACTGAATTTGTATTTTATTAAAAAGTGAAGATGCTTTATTAATAGATAGTTTGATTACTTAACATAGCACACAATTTAATTGAACAACCGATATATCCAGATCATATTACAGTAAAAATTACCGACATTCAGCCTGACAGTACTTTTTACCGTAAAATTCATTTTTATCGTGAACTTTTACGGAGCTGATAGACCGTAATTTTAACAGTAGTTTTTATTGTCACTAAATCACTGTAATTAAATAAATATTACAGTAAAAATTGCGGTATGAAATCTTACGGTAAAATCGATTTTACGTATGCGGCAATCAGGGTGCCGATAAATTTTTCCCCTTAATTTGATCCGGAATTTCTTACCAGTGAAAAAAATTTTATTTAGAATTCCTGAGATCAAATCTTAAAAAAAAAAACATTCTATAGTTTGCTTAAGAAAATGTAACAGTTTTTCAGCGATCGAACAGTATTAAGACTATTCTTTAAAAAAACACTTTAATCGATGTAACCTGTTATATTTAAATGCAGGCAATGCAGGCAAAATAAGCAGAAAAAAAATCTAATTTGTTAATGACATATTTAAGACACTGATATCAAACAACTTTAAATTTCACCAATCCAATCTAAATTATAACAACTTGTGCCATAAATATAAAATTATAACTCTATAACAATTATGTATAAACTTATTTCTACTGCAAAAGGTTAATTTAAAACGCCTAATAAATTGATTTAAGATCTCATTCCTTTTAAGAGCTTAGAGACTGCATTTATCTAATTTAAAATCTTCTCCAATCGTAATGTTGATTAAAATTTCTGTAAGCTATAACTTTGCTTGTTTAAACAACATCCATAACTCCCGTGATTTATTTAAGTAAACAACTTTCAGCGTTTGGGCACATCTCATATGGCTTAGATCCTTTTCATTAGAGGGTCTCTTTATTTAATATGTATCTAACTTGTCATTTGCGGGCTTAAATAGACCGAAGGATTTATCATTTGGATAAAGTGAATTACATTTTGAGAATGTTGAGGTTATATTATGCGAGTGTTAAGAGTTTGCCAACTAATTCGCAGTTTTAGCTATAATTAATATACTCTGAATGTAGTGAATGATTCATATGCTAATTCATGTATTTGGTTCACTGTTTGATTGACCAATGTGTCGTGCTGCGGGAAATTTATTAATCAACGAAGTTTGAGATTTAATTGTTTGAATTTGCAATTAAAAAGATGAGTCAAAATTGTTTCTATAAAAGAGATGGAGTTAAACTCTTTATAACCATAGAGAATTGCATAGTAAAACATGGCCGGAAATATAATCATGCGCTGCTAGAAGCACATTAAAATAGGATCAGAGAAAGCGGTTTTATCTTAATGCAAAGGTTTAAGGATAGAGCGTTAGAAATAGAGCGTTAGGAATAGAGAGCTCATCTCTCAATGAGGTAACCGAGGTATGAATGTCAGAGGTAACAGGTTCTCAGCGTAGGCTAGTTTGCCCCAGTGTTTGATCTAAGAGATCCCTAGTCTTTTAGGTTGGGTTCAAAATTACAAGGTTACGGAGTTGAACATTGAAAATCTTAAATTCAGAATTGGGTCAGCTGTTCACAGCCGGTTACAAAATAGAAAAGCTAAACAATGTTTTTTTCTTTTTTTACAATAAATATAAAAATAAGTAAAATAATTTATAATTTTTGCAAAAAGTATCACACAGCGTTTTAAAGCCACTCAGACAAAAAAATAAAATTGATTACAATAAGGAAGTGCCTTAAAGCGGCGAACATTGACATTTTTAGCCATGCTATGCATTTATCTTTTTTAATGATGGACCCTATTTATCCTCTCATTTCGTAAAAAGAATAAAAAGAAATAAAATAAAATAAACCCATAAATAATAAAATAAAATAAAAGCTATTTTTCATTTATTCAACTTATTCTCGACCGTGTTTCATGTTCTCTGCGGTAGGGGGCAGTATTTGTAGAGGTCGTTTCAACTTCCGGTAGAAGAATTTTTGCTGGTCTAAACTAAATTGCGTAAATGCGCATCTCACCGATCAGGTAATTGCGTATCAATATAAGATAATTTCTCAAAGTTCTTTTTTACATATTTTCATTTGATATTTTAAAATATGAAGAACACATTTTTTCTCAAAAACACGACACAAAAATTAAATTCAGAACAACAAAGTATTTCGCGTATAAACAAACATGGAACGTCAGAAAAAAAACAAATCAAGTCAATGCTATGACGTCAGAAGAGGTCCTCAAGACTTCCGATAGGGTTTTTTGTTTTTTTATGATAGATAGTGAATAACTTACATTTCAAAAAATGTTATCTGGACATAATTTCGTATAAAATGTCATACAGTAAAATTTTTTATTTTCCTTTAACTTCAAAATACTTTCGAAATATGAATATTTTAATCCAAATTTAATCGTTTACATTAAATGTTTTTCAAAACTAAATTTTTGCCCACCAAATTTTATACTCGGTACACTTTTCTGACCCAGTATGGCGATTATTCCGTAAATATCGCATTTATACAAAAATAATATTTACTTTATATAAATTCCAAAAAAAGTCATGATAAGTTAATATGTAATCTTTATTTGTTATACTCTAAGTCTAATCTTTATAATCTGATATTGCACCAGAATCACGTGATAAAATACTAAAGAGCCACAAATCACGCATTTTATTCTTATGATTTTATTTTTCAGTTATAAACAATATTAAAAAGCTCAAAATAACAGAAGATATTACAGAAAGTAAAAATCTATCGATTTTAAGAAATAAAAATGATAACAGCTTTATAGTAACTTTAACCTTTTTTTCCCTGCTAAAGAGTGATTAACATATAAGTAGCTGATATTTTGACGATTAAAGATCATGTCACGAGACTTGCTTTTCCTATGAGAGAATGCACGAAATGATCATCTTTTCGTAATTGGTTTGCTGCAATCGACGTCAAGCGTGGGTCAGCCAATTAGGTTCGACGCACATGCGTCACGTCACTTACTTGTATCCAATTAAATCTGATCCGAAGTGGGATAATGAATCCAAATTTTAAAATTGTAGCATTAACACGCCAGTGCACAACCTCCTGCTTAGGCACAACAATGTGTTTTGTTTTTTAGTTGCAGGTATCCAATTGTGTTGTTTTTAAAATTTTTAGTCTATGTAAATGAACGCTACTGTCTGAAGTTAACTCCTATGATACGTTGTTTATTAAGAATAAATTATTAGGATATCAATTAAATTCCTAGGAAATGAATTAAATAAAAAAAATTGTTTTCAAAAAATGTATTCTTTTTAGCGACATTGCAAAGAAAAAATGGGGTTGGTGAAATCTTAAAAAATTTTTTACAAGTACTAAGAGTATGCTTTACTATACAAATCCCAATATTTATAAACTGTAATATAGTTTTTTCAAAGATTAGAGCCGTTGTAGATGTGTAAATTTGAGATCTAACTTAAAGGTTTGTTTATTTTGGATGAGAAGTAATCTACAAAAAAGACTTTGTTCCTTTTTTATAGTGGTTCCTCATGTAGAATTTAAAATTACGGAAATAAAATAAAATAAGAGGTATTGCTAGTGCACCGCACGAAAAAATAAAATAAAATATGTATAACACAATAATTCTGTTTCTCAATCAAATTTCCGACCTAGCAAGTAAGCAAAGCAAAGAAGAAAATTGAAATCAGCAAGGGACAATACCTCATAATTTTATTTAAACTATCATGTTCCTAAGGGAGAAACTATGCAAATTGAATTAAAAAATCAAGTGTTTAATAAAAAAAAGAAACCAAGAAGGCAGTCATAAAAACTTAGTAATGAAGTTTTTTAATTAAATTAAAAGTAATTCTATTATTCCTTTGGGGGAGGGGGAACTACAGCTTTTGAATTTGTAGCAATAAAAAAATTTAAATTGTAACCAACTTAAAAATTTTAGAAGATTTGTTTTGTAATAATAACAACGCAAAAATTCTGATTTTCTTATAGGTTTTATCAGAACTATTTAAAAGCTGTAATTTTCTTGCTCTTTTCAGCTCCAAATCGACTGTTTATCAATTTTAGTTAGTTTTCTTATCTTTACGTATTATATAATGTCTAACAATTTCCGCTTTAAAATAATTATTATTAACCTTTTCAAGACCAGTTTTTATTTGTCCTAGGAAAAGAGAAATTAAGATTTTAATAGATCAAGTAGGGTAAAAGTAACAGTATTCTGCTAAAATAAAAAAATAAAACATTTAGCTATTGGGGCAAAGAGGCAATGGGGGCTGTTACATATATGTCCAATCGGGTGTTTTGGATGCAACACATATGTCCCTGTGGTGTTTTCGTCTGCGGGACATGTAATTCTCAGGGAACAGGAGGAAGGATTAAAGATATCTAATAGTTTAAGCACAATGTATAACTACGTTTAATTCTTTAAATATAATATCAACTCTCCACAAATATAGAAAATTTCTTAGTTGTTAATTGAAATTGAGATTTCTGTGTTTGATTAACTCAGTTAATAGAAATATGGATTTTTCCACCTTTGTAACATACTCTGTTTTAATGTCTGTTAAAAGAAAATTTGATATTTTGCTTAAAAATATAGATTGAAACTTTTTTCAAATTTAATGATAAAAATTTGAATTTTTTTTTCATTATTTGCTTTATTGTTTAAAAGTTAACTTTAAAATTTTTTATTAACAAAAATTTTATTTTTATCGTTTTTATTAGCAAAAATTATGTTTTTGTTTTGTTTGTTAACAGAAATTCAAACTCTTTTTCTTGTTATCTTAAAAGTTAGTTAGTTTTAGTGCTAATTTTCTACCAAAGCTCATTCAAATTACATCAAATAGTTAAATATATTACCAATTCAACAAAAATGTTTCAAAATAAAAAATATACAGCATAACAGCAACTGTCAAACCATAAATTTTAGCGGTTGAAGTCGAAAAGAAAATGAATTATAAAAAATAAACACAATCTTTTTTAAGCTAAACTCAATTTCATTTACGTTCAATCAATGTAAGAAACATTTTTCTTTCATCCACATTAAAAGATAAAGTACCTTTTTAGTCTTTCTCTTTTTATAATCACTTCTTACACCACAGATCAAAGCACTCGAAGTGATTTATTTTGGCGAATTTTACCTTTAATAGATAATTCCTTTCTGAGGCCAACTAAATAAAATATCACTTGGCAGTCAAATACAGAAGATAGTAAAGAAGAGAGATAGATAATGGCGACGTGATGTGATTTGGCGAGAGTTTATGACTAAACTGAACCAAGTCTATGTGAAAGATTTTTTTATTTATTGTCTTGCTTTTATAAGTTTGGCGAGATTACTTTTATTGTTGTGAAGAAACATGTTCGAGCAAATAGTACAAAGTATATCGATTTCTTTTTTTTTTTAAAATTGCAAGTATATTTATAGAAAGAATCCTTATATTTCGAAAGGATAAGGGTTCTCTTATGTACCATGAATTTAATTTATAAGTGTTTTCTTAGTAAAAGCATACATTGATAGCCGTTTTGAAACTGTATCGGAGATACAACTTTAATATTTTACGTGAGGTTCATTTTTGAAGAAATTATGCAAGAACAAAGCACAAATAAAGGTAGGTAAGTGGGTATACCATAACTTCTTTATAAACAAGGTATAAATTTCTGCAATGTCTAAATTAAGTTTTCCACTGATAAAATCATTCAACACTGCTCTTCATCTTTAATTCTAGAATTTTTTAAAAGAAATTCTACTGATTTAGTTTATGATCCCATACCTGAATGTTTGAATCATCTTGCACCATTGGATTCCCGCCTTCCAACAGACCCTTCCCAACAGACTTTTTATCTTTTTTGTTTTATTATCTTGTTCCTTTCTTCTTATTGTCCAACCACTTTGCACGCCTTTATCTAGTTACTTTTCCACTGTTTAGCTCATACGCTGAACACAACCGAAACTATAGTATGTCTATTTATGTACCTTTATTTCACGTTGGTTTTGTCTTATACATATGTAGCACAAAACATAACTATTCCCCATTTGGAAGCAAGGCAAGCTTTAAATTTTTTTATAAATGTTTTAACAAATTTTTTATATATTTTATCTGGTTTAAAATTCGTTCGAATGCGGCACTGGAATTTGTGCGTTTGTTTTCAACAGATCCCTCGTGTTTGTCTAAAGTAAGAACTCCCCTAGCTATTCGTCTTGACCCCTGGTGGGAACTATGGTAACGAGGTATAACTATTTCGGTTGAGGGATCAACTGAAGGATCAACGAGGATCAGCGATATTTAGAGGAAGGATCAACGATATTCAGTTGAGAGATCAATGAGGTATAACTATTTCAGTTGAGGGATCAACTGAAGGATCAACGATGATCAGCGATATTTAGTGGAAGGATCAACGATATTCAGTTGAGGGATCAACGAGGTATAACTATTTCAGTTGAGGGATCAACTGAAGAATCAGCGAGGATCAGCGATATTTAGTGGAAGGATCAACGATATTCAGTTGAGGGATCAACTAGGTATAACTATTTAAGTTGAGGGATCAACTGAAGGATCAACGAGGATCAGCGATATTTAGTGGAAGGATCAACGATATTCAGTTGAGGGATCAACTGAAGGATCAACGAGGATCAGCGATATTTAGTGGAAGGATCAACGTTATTCAGTTGAGGGATCAACTAGGCATAACTATTTAAGTTGAGGGATCAACGATATTCAGTTGAGGGATCAACTGAAGGATCAACGAGGATCAGCGATATTTAGTGGAAGGATCAACGAAGATCAGCGATATTTAGTGGAAGGATCAACGATATTCAGTTGAGGGATCAACGAGGTGTAACTATTTCAGGGTGTGGGATCACTGTTTAGGACTGGTTTTGGCTCATTTCGGCGAGAGAAAGGGAATCTTTATATCTTTTTTCTTCGGTCTATTGTGTTAGCTCTAGAGTGAAGAGAAGCTACTCTCCCTGAAATGCGCTATTCTTGTTTCCATAGCAACAGACGGCCTTAGACTTTGTGGCGGGGGGAGTTATTACCGTAGACAAACTATAGTTATGTCAGTGAATAAATGGGCGTCCTATCCTGCTTTTTCTAACTTCATTCTTTATGGCATGGTATTTACAGTGAAAAGTACCATGAATGCTGGTACTTCTTTCAGTAAATTTTCAAACTTTTTAAAGTTCTATCAAAATAAGAATATCATAATGACATGAAAAATAGTGTGCAATACATAAATAAAAAAAGATAAACTGGTAAACAGCCTCTTCGATTTTGTATACAATTTTCATCATGACCGTAAAAAAATGCTGTTTTGAAATAAAATGTTCCAGTAATAAAATTTGGCAGAGCTATGCAGGAAAATGTTATTAATTATATTTTAAAATTCTCCCTTTTTTGGTATGTTTCGAGGAAGACTCTTTCAATCATTTTCTTTATATAAATTTAACAGTTTTCTATAAAAGTGCCCGGCATTAAAAATATGAAATAATGACATTTAATTACGAAAAGCAAAAAAATTCTCAATGCATTTGTGCTTCGGCAGTTTACCCCTTGGCTGCCGGCAGGATTCGAACCCAGGACCTCCGAGTTCGTAGCAGGAGGCTTTAATCCCCATTATTCTACAGTGGGCCGTAAAAAAAAATTATAATTATGATCCAATGATAGCGTTTTTACGTTCTAAGAATCAAGCATAATGGTTAAATGGGGTAACCAATAATATAATATGCTAATAAGTTAGAGTAGACAATACTTTAAGTTACGAAATCACACACAAAAACGTACTTTCTCTGAATAAACATGATTTTTTAACGGATTCAGATTTCTCATCCTCAAAATATAAGGGCTGACCGCAGACTGACAAATATGATCTTCGTAGTTTGATCAGAAGAGCGATCCAAAGTTTGGGACCATTAATGTTAATTTAACTATTTGCATATTTTGCATGTCTCGAGAAATTTGTAAGCAAATTGAAGAATGTTTTGCACAAAATTATACAATTCGTTTGGCCAAACATAATTTTACACAATATTTATTATTTTTTATTATTTTATTAAAAAAAAAATCACATCTTAAAAATTCGATATCTCAGGAACTTTTTCAATCGAGTTTTCTTTGTAAAATTATATACTTTGAAATAATGTTCATGCATACTTTAAAATTATTACAAACTTCAAAATTATCATAAATTTTTAAATTTTTCAATTCACTTAAAAATTTCTCAAAATACGGCAAAATAAGCAAAAAGTAAAATTAAATTTAAATGACCCAAACTTTGATTCGCTCTTTTGATATACTATGGGGACCAAATTTCCCAGATTGTGGATACTTCCAATATTTTGGGGTTCAAAAATCAGATTACGTTGAAAAAAAGATACGTCTAGTCAGAGAAAGTATTGTCTGATTTCAAAACTTAAAATATCGTCTGCCCCAATTAATTAGCAGATTTGAAGTTACCCTCTCGAACCATAAGAATCGAGTCCTAGAACGTAAAGCTCTGACCATTAGATCAAAAGTTATTCAGGGTGATCCGTTTTTTTCGCGTACTGTACACCCCAATACCGGGAGAGTTATTTCAAATGCTGTCGGCAGTCAACGAACTTAGATGCCGTTTCTTTTTTTAATACATGAAGTCTTCAAATTTGACTATTATTTATTTAATTAAAAATAATATTATTATTTTAATAAATTTTTGCTCAATTTTGAGAAATTCTTTCCTACAATGTGTCTTGAATAAAGTATGGAACGTTGGGGGTTTGGGTTTAGTGTATGTAATGAAATGCTACTTTAATTTTTTTTTAAATGAAAAATCAAATATTTTGACTTTTTGAATAATGTTAAACACAAAATAGTTATTAAATAAATTTGAATCAAACGATCATGGCAAGAGGGTAATGAGTTTAAGTCCGTGTCAGTAATTAGAAAGCGCTAAAAAAACCTCTCATTATTTTAGATAAATAAAGACATTTTTCATGAATCATCATTGAATTAAACTCATCAAAGTGAAAAGCAATAAAGACATAAAAGTAAATAATATTTTTGCAGATATAGTATTTTTCCCCCAGAAATTTAGAAGACTTCTGTGGCAGTTTATTTTAATTTATTAGTCTACAAAAATTATACTTCATTGACACTTATGCAAACAATTGTATAAACTCTAAAGAATTAGCGAAAACGAAAACCAATTCTGCATCCTAACAATGTTTTTGCTGAAAAATCCGTAGGGGCAAAAAATATACTTAAGTAATCTAAAAACAATTCTGTTCAATTACAAGAAAAAATCAATTGGAGTGAGCAGATAAAATTAATCAAATACAAATTGAGAGAAATGTGAGGAAGATCAATTGACCGACGACATTTCTAAGTTTATTGCTCTTCTTTAAATGGAATAGTTTCAGTAAGAATTCCACAGTCTATGAATCTGAAAATGATATTATTGGTGTCATCGAATTTCTGTCTTAGCCTCTCTTTATAATGTATAAACCATACGTTTATTAATGCAATTAATTTGTTTTACATAATTCTTACATTTTATTAATTCAGACAAGTTATACATTATTAGTTCTTGAAATTAGTTCCAACTATGAGACATTTATTACTTTATTAAATTTAGAAAATGACGTAACTTCATTAAACTTTGGAAAAGTTAAATATTGATTAACCTTGACTTCTAACCTACATATTTTTCATTGCATTTAAAATTCAAAATTGTTTAAAAGGTCTAATATTTCATCAAGAAATAAATATTTTTAAGACTATTAGTTAGTTAAGAACATTAAGATATTAATAAGAGTGAGCCGCTTATTTGCTACTTTCTACCCAACGGGCATGAATGCTTCGTGCTAATTTCTGTTTCATAGAAAAAAAAATTCTGCAAAAACTAAAATTATTTACCCAAACAGTGTGAAGTGAATTTTTGCTTGTTTGCATAAGATCATGTTCTACACGTCGACCAATTCGCCAGATGATTCTATTGAGATTTGTTTAAGAATTTTAATCACCAGTTTTGATTAAATTATTAATTTGTGAGAAAATTTTTTTAAAATTGTTGTCAGAACAGATTTGCTACGCTAACAGCTGCAATTTAATATTTTCCTTTAAAAACAGACTTATTCTCGTATTGAAATAATATTCCTCCATGCTTATTTATTTATTTCACTTCAATCAAAAAATTATTTTATTGGTAAAGTGCATTTTCATTTAATTTGAATAAAACCTTTTCTATTTAATTTTTAATTTATTTAACCGATTACTTCTAATGATCATTTCTCCTCTGTTGTAATATAAGTTTTCCCTTTTTCGCTAATAATTCCCTTTAAAATTCAAACTTACTTGCCAACCCAAACAACAGAAAGTTAACTCTAGTTGGCATCATTAGAATGCTGATTTTCAAGTTTCATTTAAAGCAACCTCCAAACATTGTTTATTAACCTTCGAAAAGAATTGCCTATGTTATGTTAAATTTGATACACATCTCGCAGCTTTTGCATCCGCTCAAAAATGAATCGGAGTGCCAATCTGTCGTATTTTGACAAATTTAGACTTAAATAGCTTTAGATATTATTATTCCTCAATTTTTGTGGTCACCTTCATCGCAGTATAAGAGATTCTAATACAATACTTATAAATTAAATAAACTAGTTTTTTAAAGTTTTTTTTTAAGTTAGTTAAAATATTGAGAAAATATGGAAAATAAGAGAAAAATAATGACAAGAGAAGAAAAGTATTAAAAATATTTTTCAAGAAGAATTTACAAAAATATTTTTAAATTATCTAAAAAAAAAAAAAATTTAAAAACTGGAATTTTGGTTTCCGGATATTTAATTATTTTTTCTTCTTCAGATAATTAAAAAATATTTTTTGAAATACTTTTTGAAAAATATTTTTACTAATTTTTCTCTTGTCATTATGTTTTTATTATTTCCATATTTTCTCAATATTTAAACTTATTTTATGAGTTCTATATACTTGCAGTTTATGCGCACTTAATAAAACTTATTAATTAACTCATTTTTCTCTCTTTTCTTAATATATATATATATATATATATATATATATATATATATATATATATATATATATATATATATATATATATACACGTCAAATAAAAAAGATAATAAAGAAATGAGTTTTGTTAGCAATTTAAATATAACTTCTTTTCTTTAATAGTTGTAAGATATCTTTCTATTTGAAATGCAAATAATTTTATTCGGTCATACAGTAAAATTACATGAAATAATAATTTTACCAAATCGTTATTATGTCTTTTGTCATTTATCAAAAATTTGTCACCAAAATCGTACAGTTTAACCAGAATAAAAGTTAGATTAAGTCAGCAGTTCAAGTTAATAAACAGAAATTAAATTCATGTTTTTCATTTTACCCAAAACGTTCATAGACGCCCAATGTTAATTTTCTTTTTTTACTAAAAAGAAGAAAAAAAATATTAACCTGAAAATAGCTCATATACTTTTCTAGTCATCAGCGCGTGAGTAGGAGCCCACTAAACTCATTAATTATTTTTGGACTGCTAAAAAAATGCTATTTATTTATTCCTTTAATATTTTTTATCTTCTTTTTTTACACGCATCTTGCAAATTAAAAGTCACTCTTGTTTCGAATAAAAAAAATATTTCCTAACATAGATAAATTGTTTGGAATTAAATATTAAATTCCTGGCTGGATATGGGAAAATGGTTTATGTCCATGAAAACTGAGTCTAAGAAAGGAAATTCAAGGTTTGAAAATTTTCATGAATAAGCATTCTGTTGAAATCGTAAAAAATATGTATGTACACAAAGGTCACAACCATTTATATATATCCCCTAAAATTTTCAAAACAAAATGTGCTATTTTCGATGTGGAAAAAAATTAAAATTTGAAAATTTTGTCGGTCAAGATCCAATTATTCCTATAATTTCGACCACAATCAATTATTCGTCACTATTCCAGTCTTCCTATTCACTACATCTTTGTTCTTCTTGTCTGTGCGTAAATATTAAACATTTTTCTCCAGTTCCTCTCATCTTCACTGTTTAATAACTCTCTAGGAGAACCGAATTTCATCGTTAGTGATTTATCTAATTTAGTAATGCACGAGATGGTGATCCAGAGTCGCAATGGCTCAGGGAATAAGATGAACCAGATTCGATTTTCAGTGGTGGTTGGTTAATACGAATTCTGCTCCTGACTCGCTATGACAATAGTGATGACGTATAATATTCTCAGTGATAGGCAGCTCCTAGGTTGGAATCCCTTTGTTGTCGGGCTAAACGTGAGTGGTTTTCGGGGATTTGCAATGACTTCCCTGTAACGCAAATGATGGTTAGTTACATCAAAAAATTCTCAATGAAGGATAGTTTGTCACAATGCTTGATCTAGGAGTTCTCTTTCTTTTGTGTTGGGTTCAAAATTACAAGGCTACGGAGTTGAACATTGAAAGTTGCAAACTCAGAATAGGATCTGCTGCTCAACGTCGGTGATATTAAAAATATGATGACCAAATCGTCATTTTTTGACGTAAATCTTCCTCCTTTTTGATTATCGAATGACAAAAACGTCTTTTTCTAATAATACTTAGTAATCTTTTTATTAAGCTAATTAATTTATCTTAAAAGGCTTTTTTTACAGATTTTTATGCAAAAATATTTTATACATTATATTATAGCAAATTCTACTTTAAAATCTTTATCGATTACCACTTAATATATATTACTATTAAGTAAAAAAAACTACTTAATTTTCACTTTTTCAAAATCTAAACTTATCAACGCAATTAAATTTATTAAAGCAAATACTTTTCAAGCGTAAAATGATTATTTTTGTTGTTTCTAATACACAGTTTTTTCGATAAAGAAAGTACACAAGAGGTGTTTCCTTTTTTTTCTATTTGAAGAGAGAAGTATTTTAGTTAAAAATTTTATTGAAATGATTTTCCAAAATAAAAAAAAATTCCCATCAATAAAAAAGCGGAATAAAAAACTAGCCTTTTTTATTATAAAATAAAAAAATAAATAGTAATTCTAATAATAATAATAGTAATAATAATAGTAATAATAATAGTTTCTGCGATCAACATATTATGATGTTATTTGAGATCAACGTTATCATGTAAGCACTTTGAAAAAATTTTTCTTCAACTTGCATATCTTTAAGTAAAACCATCTCTTTTGATTCTATTGGGATGATTTTCTCATTTTCTTAAGTAAACTAATAATAAACAAATAATTAATAAATATTAATTAATGTTAAAAATTAGAAAAAATAAAATGAAAAAAATTCACCATTCAAATCACGGAGGATTATTTATCAAAATGAATGTAGCTTAGTAATAACTGAACACAGAATGCTGCTGGTAGTTAATAGAAATTAATCATAAAATTTCCCTCAAAGCAAAAAATTAAATTTACGATAATTCATTAAAATTAGATGAACATTCCTAATTCAATTATTATTAATAATTCAACATTGAAGCATAATTTTTATTCAAATAGAATTTTGTGGACAGAAATAGATAAATATTGGTGTCTTGAGATTAGCCCTAATTAACCGTTATTAATATTTTTAATAATTACTTTTCTTAGCACCACATTATTAGACTGTAATTAAAAAAAGCTGTCAATTAGAGTCTGATATATTTATCATTATTGCGGAAATGCTTAAAAGAAATAAACATATTTTGTAGTATGTGTTTATTTAAAATTTATATAAGAATTAAATAGTTTAGGAAACGAATTGACGAAGCTGCAATATTCAAGAAAAAAAAATTACAGATAGCTATTTTCAGAATTTTAATGTTTTTATGGTCAATAACATATGTCATTTTCCTAATGGCTATATTAACAATGGAATCCCTGACAAGATTTTTTCTGTCCTAGTTTTGTTTCAGAATTCCTTGAAAAGAACATCTTTTATTGATGCTTTTTATGATGCCATTAGAGAATAAGTAATTTTGGTCATAACCTCTAAAGAAAATTAAATGTAAGTTAATAATAGCTACTACTAACTGACGAGGAATTTTATCGGTTACTGTTAAATTGAAGCTAATATATATATATATATATATATATATCAGTTATCCATTTTTATCTATTTAAACTAATTTATTTATATAAATAAATATTTTTATATAAAAAAAGATATATATTAAAAATAAATAATATTATTTAATAAAAAAAATTTAATAAAAATAAATGAATATATATAATATAAAATTAAATAACTTATAATTAAAATGAAAATAAATTAAGATACAGTAAAAACTTGATGCAAATACAGATATTGAGAGTTAGCTTTCGAGGTATTATATAAAAAAAAAATATCCATTTCTTGTAAATTTGCTCTGTAAGAATTTCAATGACGATGACATATTTTCATCAACTACATCATGCTTTATTTTTAGCGTATTTTACGAAAATATCTCTTTCCCGTAACATTAGTAAGAAAACTTTTATTATTGTATTTCGGGTTTTCAATGACGGGGAGCAGTATGGTTTGGAGAGGCTTTTTCAACTTTCGGTTGAAAATTCGCTTGTAATTTCAGTCTTTTTTCTTTGTTTGTTTACATCAAATTCCGGCTTATTTTTGTAACAGAATCTTCGATTTTGGGGGCGAAAAGTTCATTCGCAAGTGGCATTGGTGATTCCGTTTTTGGATGACCTACAAGCCGAAGCACTTATTTGTTACCTGGAATTATATGCTTAAATTTCCTTAAGACTTATAATACCAAATTCAATGGGATATTGCATTAAAGAGAAAAAAACCTGGGAAAAAATAAATAGTGTAGTTTGCTATGACGTCAGAGGAAGACAGAAATTTTTTTTTTTTTTGGTTTTGTACGTTTTTTTTTTACCATAGATAGTGCCTCTTTCTTTGCTTTTTAATAGTTTTTTACGTTAAAACTACTTAAAAAGGAGGACTAATTGATCTTAAGTGAGCTCCTATCGTAACATAATGAGAAAATTATAACTGAATTTAAAAATATGTTTATGCATATGTTAGTTAGTATATTCCACTCACAGAAAAATTGGTTCAATATTGAATCATAGTATTGGTAAATGGAGAATAAACGGTTCCACTTTTCTGCGAATCTAATACGGCTCTAAATTGTGGCAGTTTAGTATATAAATCTAATAGGCTCTAAATTGTGGCAGTTTAGTATACAAATCTAATAGGCTCTAAATTGTGGCAGTTTAGTATACAAATCTAATAGGCTCTAAATTGTGGCATTTAATTAAAAGATTAATATAATTTTAATGATGAATGGGGATATCAAGATTCAATTTAGCACTATATCAAGTTTGTTGCAAATTTGAACGATTTCGATCACAGTCCAAAATTCTTCTGAAAGTATTCAAAATAAAATAAAATAAAATAAAATAAAATAAAATAAAATAAAATAAAATAAAATAAAATAAAATAAAATAAAATAAAATAAAATAAAATAAAATAAAATAAAATAAAATAAAATAAAATAAAATAAAATAAAATAAAATAAAATAAAATAAAATAAAATAAAATAAAATAAAATAAAATAAAATAAAATAAAATAAAATAAAATAAAATAAAATAAAATAAAATAAAATAAAATAAAATAAAATAAAATAAAATAAAATAAAATAAAATAAATAATAGAAGATGTCTGATTGAAGGAGATGATGAAAACAGGATCATAAACAAAAAAAAAACAAAAACAAAAAAAAAAGAATTATGAATGATTAAATTTATGAAATAAAGGAAATTTGAAAGCTAGGAAATATATAATGCCTATAATGACATATTTTCGGAGAGAATAAAAATTTCTCTATGAGTAATGTTAAAATGCATTGATGTATGATTGCACAGATAATTTTTTTAAGGTTATTATTATGCTATGAATAATATTGAGAAGATGGTTGAGAAATATTTTCTGACATAAATTAGGCAGTTTTAATCATTCTTTCAGAAAACTTTGATTAATATTAATATTGAAAAAAATAAGGTCAGAGATATAACTAAATTCATGTACTGATATACTCTTCACGGAGAAAAAAATATGGTAAAATTATCTTACTGTATGGTAATGATAATTCTGGTAACAAAAATGATAAAACGTACTGTATTTAAACCATTTATTTAGTAGTTTTTCCGTTTTTATGGTAATGGTAACTGCAAATTCTTTTTTTTTTCAAAATTATACGACTTATTACGACACATACAGTAAAAATACAAAACTAAAGTAAGTTTAATACAAAAAAGGTATGCTCTCAGGTATGATGATAAAACTACCAAATTTTATCACGTACTGTTAGTTTACCAAAATCATTACCAAAGTTCTTCGTAAACCCTACCGAGCTTTTTGGTGTTTCCATAGAGCCAGGAGCACATTAAATTTTGCTATATTCTGGTAGTTTGAACCATACTTTTTTTCTCAGTATATATTTATAATGGCTTGAGTTTAACATGACAGAGTAATGCTTCGTATTTCATAGATTTAATAGTTCTCACTTTTTGTAGCGATTTGTCATGAATATTTAATGTTCGGCAAAGCAAATGGTTTTCAAACAAGAATCTGTTTATACATGTTAATTGCCATACGTTGTCTTTATTGTTTCATATGTCATATTTTGCATGAAATTATTCCCCAGTTTGTTTACTTCAGTTTTTCTTGTTAATTGAAACAAGATTTTTCTCTTTTTTTCAGGTGAGTAAGATTCAATAATAATGATTAATTCAAATTTCGAACAATGAAGCAAACATGTTTTAAGATAACTTTAACTAAGAATTACCTGACGGTAAGTTTCACTTGTGCTATATTGTATAAATTATGAATTTATATTTAATAAAATATTTTAAATTTATATTTAATAAAATATTTTAAATTTATATTTAATAAAATATTTTTACTTAATGTAGACTTATTACTAAGAATTGAAATGTGATGTATATTGTGTGTTAAAATAAAACATACCAAAATGTAAAGTGGCCAAAAAAGCATTCATTTTAAATGAGTTTTGATCTAATGATCGAATTTGCTAGGACATAGTCCTAATTGTTCATGGGGGTGACCTCAAATATAGTTATTAGTGCAGGCGTTATCTTAACTTAAGAAACAAGTCACAAAATTGTATTTTTTCTGAATAAGCATACCTTTAATTTTTGGCTGTTAAAGATTTTTGTCCCAAAATTATAAGGTTTGTTTGCAATCTGAGAAATATGGTCCCAATAGATTAGTCAGGAGATCAGTCGAAAATTTAGACCCTTTAATCTTAATTTTACTTTTTGTGTATTTAGCCATATCTCAAAAACAATTATAAAATTCGTTTATCCAAAGATTATTCCATAAGAAAATTTTTTTAATAATTATTTATTATTTTTTAATATTTCAATCATTAACTGTCGAAGATTTTTTGAATTACAAGGTGCATAAGTTTTTTCATCATTTTAAAGAATGACAAATTTTATATCAAATGCCAATTTTGAAATAAGTTGGTTGAATAGTTCATTAGAACTTCTAAAAAGCCTATTTCGAACTTACACCAAGCCACTTTACAAAAAATTATGTTTAACCGCTAAAATGTAGGATCTAACAAACTTGGTAAGAGATTGAAGAAGGTTTGGTAAGAGGCTAAAATGAATTCATATTTAAACCTAATCTGTACTTTTAGGAAGTCACTTTGGTTTTTGAAAGATAAATCAAAAAAGAAAAAACAAGGATAAAATGACATTATGTTGATTTTCTTAGTTGCAATAATTTACCCATTTGCTACCTTTGTATTGTAGTTGTTTAATTGATTGATTTTCTCTTCTGTCTACCAATTTGATATTTGTCTCATTATATAACCTTGATTCTCTATATATTGAAAAATAAATAAAAATCACAATATTAATTTGTGCAGAAACGTTGTTCAAAACAAAGAATTTTTTTAACGAATGCCTAATAAGTAAACTTGCGAGTTAACGATTGGCTAGTTAATACTGTGATGATTATCTAGAGAATTTAAGATTAACTAGGCGATTAGATAAATGGAACAATTTTTCAACACTTTAACAAATCACCTTAGTTAATTTGTACATTACCTATAAAATAGTTAATTTGTAGAATGTAGCTTATTTTTGCCTTTTAGCAGTACCACAAACATAAAATTTTCAATAACATTGACGATTTACACTTCAGATACCTTTCGACGATGCAAAAAGTCTTTGTTTTAGACAAAAAGGATATCTTAAATACATCTTATCGAACATTTTATCGAACACATTTTATCGAACGAATACATTTTATCGAACGGAGAGCAAAAATACTGATTAGAATTACCGATATCACATTTTATCGAACGGAGAGCAAAAATACTGATTAGAATTACCGATATCACATTTTATCGAACGGAGAGCAAAAATACTGATTAGAATTACCGATTTCACATTTTATCGAACGGAGAGCAAAAATACTGATTAGAATTACCGATATCACATTTTATCGAACGGAGAGCAAAAATACTGATTAGAATTACCGATATCACATTTTATCGAACGGAGAGCAAAAATACTGATTAGAATTACCGATATCACATTTTATCGAACGGAGAGCAAAAATACTGATTAGAATTACCGATATCACATTTTATCGAACGGAGAGAAAAAATACTGATTAGAATTACCGATATCACTTTTATCGAACGGAGAGCAAAAATTCTGATTAGAATTACCGATACTGATTTTATCGAACGGAGAGCAAAAATACTGATTAGAATTACCGATTTCACATTTTATCAAACCAACACGAATTCAATTGATTAAATTAAATTTAATTAGACCAACCTGAATTTAGACAATCTGTGTGATTCTTGCACTTCGACAGAGTCACATACATAAAAACTTCAATAAGATTGGAAAGTGGCACTTCAGATAACTTTCGACGGAATAAAATTAGTTTTTTTAGATAAAACGGAGAATTAAGCACAGATTAGAAATACCGACATTGTACCATAAATTTAACTTATCTTTAACTCAAGGAATATGCATAGATAATTACGGCTTTTAAGATTTATTGATTGATCAAGTACTTGCTAACACGCAATCTGGTGATTCTTGATTGGGCAAACAAGATTAAGAAAATAAAAGAATGGTTATGCTGTAATTATCGGAAGTGATAACGGGTATTCACTTAGATTGCTTTTAGACGCTTTACATATCATTATGCAAATTCAATAGTTGTGGAAGGTTGAGAGGTTTATCAAAAACTTTTTACATCATGGCAATTAAAGTAACACGACTTCATAATTTCAATAGATTTATAATTTTTCTTCATGTAAAAATTAACTAAAAGTTTCCAAAACAAATTACATAGTATACTATGTTTTTTTATTAGTAGCATCTTACGTTTTTCTAGATAATCTTGTATCAATTATGGAATTGTGAAATGTATTAACCCATGCTCATAATTTTTAAATAAAAATTATTTGAATACATTATTAATAAATGTTGATAGATGACTAAATTTTGATTTTAAATGATGATTTATGATAAAATTTAATTTCATATGTTTAATGTATGGAAAAATAATTTGTTGTTGAAATCTAAATGACAAGTAAATATTGAAAAATTAGTGAAGTTAACCGATTACGTTTAAATCTAACTCAAATTAAATCTAATAAAACGAACATGAATTTATCACATTTAAATCAAATAAATTGAAAACAGATATATTCTAATAAAATTAAAATGAATTAATCTAGTAATAGATAATTCATTCAAATAATGCTATATAAAAAAGATATATTGAATGTATTTAACTTGAATCGTGTTTTATTCAATCATATGAAACTTGAATTTGGTAAAATCAAAGGATTGGGGTTTAGAGTAATAAAAACGAGAGATCATAATAGTACATTTAAATCAATCATCCCGAAGGGTATAATTCAATTAATTATAATAATATAAAGTAACTTAGTATTCACTCGTAAATCATCAGTTTTCAATTGAAGTAAACAAACCATATCGATACACAAGAAATGTCATCAACAATGTCAACATACCACCGAAAGTCAGATTATAATTGGTTATAAAAATTTAATTATATTTTATATTATTATAAAATTATTATAATTCGTTATAAAACCAGTATTACAATTGGTTATAAAAATTTAAAAAAAAAATGGAATGGAATATATTACTTAAAATATAAAGTATTTAAAAATTAAAAAAAAACTGTATAGTTAAAAACTTTTTGAATAAAATGTTTTTAACTATGAATTATAAATAAAAGGACTAGAAATAAATATATTATAAAATATAAAGTCATTTCTAATAAAGAAAACTTGTATAAAATATATTATTAAACGAATGCATTTTTAGACATTAACCTATTTTTTATAATCAAATAACGCTGCCTAATGAACAATCACCTCAATAAGAAATTGAGTCATTTCCATCAAATCAAATATAATCTTATTAAACTGGTTATAATCAGATGCATCCAAATCAAAATATTGCATATCAGTTCACCTTTACTTAGCGATGTATTCTTACTATATTTGATACGTAGGGTGTGCCAAAAAAACGGACCACTCTGAATATCTTTTCATCTAATAATCGGAATCTGCACGTTCTGGGACTCAATTTTAATGATTCGATTGGGGGATATCAAATATGCAAATAAATTAGTTTAGACAATATTTTAAGTTACTAAATAAGACACAAAAACGTATTTTTTTTAATTTTTGTAATTTAAAATATTGTCTGCACTAATTAATTAACACATTTCAAGTCACTCTCTCGAACTATTAAGATTGAGTCCTAGAGCATGAAAATCCGACCATTAAATCAAAAGTTATTCAGTCCGTTTTTATGGCGTATTTACCTTCATTTTTCTATTCTATGATTTCCTATGATACAAGGTATTTCCTAGCACATCTCTAGGTACAAAGAAGGTACCCGAAAGTGCCACTAACAACATACCATTTTTTCCCGGATATATTAGGGTTCGGAAAAAATATAACATTTATTTTGTCCATTTCAAAGCAGTAAAATTAAGTTATAATTTTTCAAAAATTGGAATTTTTTTTTCCTTTTTCATCTCCCTTATGTATGCTCCTTTTAGTATTTTCCGTCAAGTTTTGCTTTTCTTGCCGACGAGAAACGGTGGCGGCTATATAAGATTGCTTTATTTCTAATTAAAAAAACGACTAAAAAAGAAAGATTAAATTTAAATATTAGAATTAAATGCATAAATAAATATAATAATAGAATAAATAAATATTAGAATAAGTCTGCATTTTAAAGAATTTTTTAGGTTTAAAGTTAAACGAGAAGTCGTTTGAAAGTATTTGAGCTTCTACTCGTATGTAACGTAAAAGTGATTTCTTACAGTATTTGAAGAATACTCATTGTATGTAAATATGATTTGTTACTAACAACTTCACGTATTCTTCTTATAATGTTAATTAATATTATTTACATTTTTTATTTTATAAAGAGCTATTTTAAAATTTAATTCATCAAAATATAATTTTAAAAAAAAATGATTAATCTGATGAACTATTTAGAAAATACTCCATGCAAAATATGTCCCTGAAAATTGTGGTCATGTAAAAATAATCTTTGACTTCTGTCAGTTCATAAAAATTATAAATGTTATATTTGAAAAACAAAATATCGCTTTTTTTATTAAATCAATTTTGCGACATTAGAAAATCAATAAAAGGTAGTCAATTTTTCTTGAAGATCCTAATATAATCTTTTTCAACTTTACAAATATAACTTTCCTTCTTGCACCTGTAAAAAAAATTGAAATTCAATATTTATACTGCTTTCTAACGGGAAAAGTATTCGATCAAAATATGAAAAAAAAGTTATATTTGAACATGCGTTCGAGAAATGAAATGTACAAACATGCACCTTTTAAAAAAATAAAACTTTCACTTCCTAGAAAAGAAAATCTTTACTTTTCGACAAAAATGTTTGTCATGAAGCCAGGATACAAAATTGATCCTTTTTAGGTTGTTTACTTCGTTTATGGTTTGCTATATTTTCCATTAGCTTATTATTTATCAGTATTTTGAGTTGTTTTCTTACCATTAATGTTTTTGGCAGCATTCTTTGTTTTTCGTATTTTCTTATTTTGATTTTATATAAAAAGAAAATTAACTTTAAGATACTAGATTTAACTGAATTTTTTGTCTGACCTTTTTGTTTGTAGGCATCAGTTTATAATTAGAACTTATTAATTTTCTATATTTTACGTCGTGTTTTATTTTATCAAATTTATGCCATTTAATTATAAAGCTCACATTTTGCTTCATCCCTAAAATCTTCAAAAAATTAAACTATTTTTTTTTCTTCGTATGCCTGTTTAGGTAGAGGAGGTGCGATTGTTCTTGTTTTTCAGTGGCGCCATCTATGGCCAAGAATTCGACTTCTGCCACACCATTCACACAACCACAAACCCGTTTATAGGGCGGCTCACATTCACACACACAAAGGAGAAAGGGCATAGAATACACAGAGAGAGAAAGAAACATCCATGCCTTGCCCGGGATTCGAACCCAGAACCTTTCTAATGCAAGGACAGTTCCCTGCCCCCTACACAGGCCGGTCGGCAATTAAACTATTAATTGATCATATGAAGCTAACTTACTAATCTCTGTAAGAAAAAAAAATTGTGTACTATGGGTTTACAAATTTGGTCCACATAACAATATGTCGTATGTGAAATTCCTGAGGACAAGAAAAGTATCCAGCTTTAATTCCGTCTATTCATAAATTTAACTACTAGGATTTAATAGACGCTGTAAGCAATTCTAGCCAAGGAAACGCGTCTATGCTATTCTTTAACTTCACCTCTGGTCTTTGCTAAGTCTAACATGGCGGTAAAAAGAGACACAGATATTAAAGTGATGGTAAATCTGTTTGGTAGAAGTTTCTAAACCACAATAGCAAGTTAATCGCCTTTCTTTATCGCCAAATTATGAAATTATAAAAAATTTTCTAAATATATTAGAAATAAAACAGGTAAATTATGGAAGCTTAAATTAACGTAGGATATTAAGTTTCAGTGCTTACATACGCATGTGAGACCTGGACAATGACCTGTGGAGATGAAAATATAATACCTAGATTTGAGAGAAAAATACTGCGAAGCATTTTTGGTGGAATAAATAAAAACGGTACCTGGTTTAGAAGATCAAACACGGAACTTTACAAAGCATATAGAGAGCCTGATGTCATTAAATTTATCTAAATTCAAAGGATTAAATGGGCAGGCCACATAGTAAGAATGGAGGATAGCAGGACAACTAAAAAAGTTTTCAGTGCCAGGCCAACAGGTACAAGAAAAAGAGGACGGCCAAACCTAAGATTTTTAGACTGCCTTGAAAAGGACCTACAAATTTTAAAGATAAGAAACTGGAGAACCTTGGCTAAGGGAAGAATGTCTTGGCATAGGCTGGTTGAGAAGGCCAAGGCCCATCCTGGACTGTAGTGCCAATGAGAAGAAGAAGAAGAAGGATATTAAGTTTGATCATTCTAAGCGAAAGATTCGAGTCCTCTTCTCGATTCATAGTTTAGTTGAGTCTGACGGTGTTTTCAATATTTTACATGTTGAACAGTTTTGAGCTCCAATTTTGATTTCATTTTCAGAAATTCAAATAATATTTTTCGTTAAGTTTAATCCCATAAAAACGTATCAGTTTAAGGTGTAGCTGATAGTTTACCGTGTTTTTTTTTCTCCATTTGTACGAAGTTCAACCATATAATAAATAAAATCAACTTCGGCTTTAACATGGGGAGTAGTAAATAGTATATGTGTGATTCTCACGAAATATGACAAGTATCTTGACAAGTATCTTCAGCATCTTACTTATGAGAATGACGGCGAAATAACAATTTGGCCAGATTTTCTCGTATTAGAATTTATTAATTACTAATACACATTAATTGAATACAGTTTGCAGTAAATTTTATCAATTTTTAAATTTAATAAACTGATTTTAAAAAAGTAGAAATTCTACATATTTGAGTTGAAGACTTGGAAATTTGTAATTAAATACTTTAGATGTAAAAAGTAATAACCAACATCAAACTAACATTTAATTTCTCTTCTTCAAAGAAATATTTTCGACAATATATCGGATATTATTTTAAATTAGATTAGATCTAAATACATCTGAAATTAGATTTTAAAAATCAGAAAATGAGACTCTTATCATGAGAAAGCATAGAGTATGCTAGTTAATTTTCATTAGAAGCCACATACATCTCCGCAGTGTATGTAGTAGAAAAATATATTTTTCTCTGAAACTACAAAAATGTGGGTTATCACACTTTACTTCTTTAAAAAGACGTTTAATTAAAAGAACATTTATTTAATAATCACTTTTTATCAATCATTAAAATTTATGTATTAATCGCATGTTTAGTTAAAGTAACAATAAATTAAAAAAATATTATCATTGAGAAAAATATCTTAATAAATAGACAAGAACAATGTTCAAATATAACGCTATGGTTCATATTCCCATAGCGTTAAAGAAAACTGCGTTTATGATTTTTTCATATCGTTAAAATGACATTACTTTTACATGTGATTTTTTTTTTTTTTTTGTATAGAAACGTACTAAAGAATAACGATTTTTTTTTTTTTTTTTTTTTTTTTTTTTTTTTTTTAAAGTTCCGTAAATTTTGAAATAAAAAAGTATATCAAGAGTTTTACTCTCAACCCAGACTGTAATACTTCATCTTTTCATTTTCTGTTTATTTTATGATAAAAAAAAAAAAAAATTGAAAAGTCCAATACTGGGGAAACGAAAATATTCCGCTTTCAGTTAGGGAGGAAAGACGATTTTCTTTAGCTTTATTCTTTAGAATGTATCCCTTCGTGGAACATATATACATCAGATATGTCAACACTAAATTGACATTTTTAGATTCTATATATTCTTTCTTATAAAATGATATATCATTTTATGATCAGTTCATCTTTTTTATCATGATAAATATAGAAAAAAAGTTAGAAAGATTTTATGATAAGTAAGTCTGACACGAAATTTTTATACTTTTAGAGGCTTTTTTATGTTAAGTTTATATATTGGAAGTAAAAGTTTGTTCATAATTATATATATATATATATATATATATATATATATATATATATATGTATATATATATATATGTTAAAGTGTTTTGATCACCATCCGTTATGTATAATTTTTAAGAATGTTAAGATGAAGAAGCATACGAGGTCTTTGATAACTATTTTCATCTATAGCCTAAATGTTCTCGTAATTAAAACGTGTAAATTATTTTCTTCATTATTTACAAAATTCTAAACAAATTTATATGTTAAGGGAATTTATTATGTATATTGTTGTATTTTATCACAGTTCGTGATGATAAATTAATTGGTTTCCATCAAAAGAGTATGAAGAGTGGATTTACAGAGTTCGAAGAGATTTTCTGACAGGTTTGAAAAACTAAGCTCGATTATGTGTCAAAATTAAGAAATTTTCTTAGATTTATTTTGAACTAAAATAATTAATTCAACTTGTTTCATTTAAGAAATTAAAATCAGAATTTTAGATATTTCTAAATAAAAAATAAAACTGATTTTTTAGAATTTAATTTAATTGAAAAAAGGGCGTTTACAAACGTTTGAAAAAGAAACTAAACAATCATATTTAAAATAATTATTTTAATTTCAATTTATATATAATTTTACAACTAACTTTAATTGCTCGTTTGCATACATAAACAGGATAAAAAGATCCATTTATGTTTCAGAAATAGCTTCACACCCCAAAATTAATAACAGCTCATACATGTTTTTAGATTTATTTACTACTTGAACGGTTCTACATATATAACTATCATTCTCTTTATCTTCTTCGGTGCTCAAACTTTCACTTAAATCTCACACTTTGAGTTCCATTCACACTCTCACTCATATCAAACTTTCTGAATGTTGTTAAAATCTTTTTTAAAAAAGTTTCAATTTAAAAGACATCTTACGAAATAGCATATATAGAATAAAAAGTTCGATTTATTATGAAATGCCTGATTGCAACGTCATTTATCAAAAAACGAGGAAAAATTTAGAAACAATGCTCTGGAATAATATTTTATATCCTACCAAAATATTAAATATCCATCAATCCATCACCAAAACATTTTCTATTTCCAGATAAATTTAATTCCCTCTTATCCGCTAAGACTTACTGTATTAACATTCTTTCCTCTCCTTTTGGTTTAAGAGTAAGGCATAGTTTTCAGGCTAGTTTCACTTCTACATATCATGAATGATTTTATGATGTATTTGGCACTGTATAGTCACATCTGATTTTTGAGACTTTCAATTAAGTCAAATTTGTACTAAAAAATAGGTAGAATTTAGTAATTTTATTACGATAACTTAAATAAAGGTATTAAAACCATTTATTCAGTTAATTTTACTTTTCAGTTTTGTATTTCTTATTAAATGTGTGATAATAAGGGCTACAATTTTAAAAACCAGAATTTCCAGTAAACAAATACTATATGAATGAAAGAATTTCCTGATAAATGTTTTAAATACCATATATTTTGGATTATTATGGAGAATTATGTTTTTTTAAAAGTAGAAATAAGCAAAATTAATGTGCTGCTATATTAATGATATGAAAAGATAAGCAAAGTGGCCATCTTTTATATTATATAAGCATCAATACTTTCAAACCAATCGGTCCAAGATCTTCACGCTTACTTTTTTCAAGTATTACAAGTTTGAAGTCATGTTGATATCCAAATAAAAGCTATGCATTGATAGAATGAATACTTCTCTGTTTCGTTTAGGCACATATGAAACCATCATAGCCTATTAAAAATATACAGCTGGTACTTCTTTCTGGCTCAGCTTCATAGTACCAGTGACTGGTTTTCGCTATATTAATAAATCTTATGTGTCAGAAAGATCCGTAAAATAACTATCTGCCATCAGCCATATTTAAAACTAGTCTCCTTTCATTCTTTTAAAAAATAACAACCAGCAAAAATTATTTAGTGGCTTCATATTAAAATGAAATTTTCTAATTACTTATTTTGTTCTTAAATGAATCAACAGCTTCAAAGATTTTCATAGTGCTTTGTAAAACTCAGCTAGAAAGATATTGGTGGCTATTTAATTAAATTTTTAATTAATTAATTTTTAATTAAATTTTAAATTTTTAATTAAATTTTAAATTTTTAATTAATTAATATTAAATTTTTAATTAATTTTTAATTAATTAATTAATTAATAGTTGATAAATATTATCAAAAATTTGTGTTAAAGTGGCTAAATGACCCCATTTTGTCATCTCCGGATTAAATAATTTTATTTGTTTAGCATGGCACACACTTAATATATTCATATTATAAGACTGATATTCATTTTGGATATAGCAAAACACGTTTTTGAACTGTGCACTTGATCACGCAACAGAAGTGAGAGCGCAAAATAATGAACAATCACAGCTTATATCGATCGTCAAACATTGATTTATATCTTTGGGGCTATTAAAAACAAAGTTTACAAAAACAATTCCAGAACCATTAACGACCTCAAATATGTTAGTCATGAAGGTATCGAATGAATGGATGTCTCGACAGTTTAGCAAATTTCAACAAAAATTTTCAATCCGTCTCCTTTCTTCTCTCCTTTCAATAGTTCATTGTGCCCTATAAAAATGGTATATTCTATTTTACATAGTGTAGTGTAATTATTGTCACTCCATAAAACAGGCGTTGCAAATCGAATCAAACGTCTACGATTTATCAGTATTGGTAATAATTCTTGCAGGACTGTCTACAAAAAAATATTCACGTACCAAAATATATATAACGCTTTTAATATACCTAACACGTGTTAATAAGCGTCTATGCATTGTAATTTAGTCTATGAATTATAATTTAGTCTATGAATTATAATATAGTATATGAATTATAATTTAAGCATTAATAATGCGTATTGATATTTGTGAAATTATTTACAAAATATCCTAGCATAACAAAGAAAAAAAAAGTATAACTAGAGAGAGCAAGCTTCTCCGTAACATTAATAATTGTATAATTATATACGTAAGAATATTTGCCTATCATAAAAACCCTGTTTTTACAATTATTATTGCTGAATTATCTGTAAAAATTGAAACATAATGTATTATCTATTGTTGTTGTTGTTGTTATTTATTTCACTTGGCCTAGAACAAGGCTTGACCAATTCCAGAAGACCGTTCAGCGCCAGAAAATCAAATACCATCGCCGGATCCTTCAAAATAAAATTTCTCTCCAGTCCCATACAGGACAGCAAGATGTAGCCTGGTGCGCATCACATTTTAGGCATACAGGGAAAGTCTTTTGACCCTGAATAAATGTTAGTCCTCGGGTATGACCACTGATTAGTCTTGTGATAGCTGTCTGCAGTTTTCTATCACCCTTTAGCTCCAGAGCAGCCCCAGGACTATTTTGTTCATACCAATCACGACAAGGTGGAATCCTCCAAGTCCTATTATTGTCGGCCTTTACTTTTGCATAGATTTCATCCTATGTTAGAAGGCCACTACGATCTATAGGATCATTGGAGCCCTCCTTGGCCAGTTCATCGGCCAGATCATTAAAGTGAAGGTTTACGTGGGAGGGGATCCACTGAAGATGTATATCATTGTGAGAAGAGTAAGTCTTCAAATTGTCAATGATATCCAGGCCAATTCTGTCACCGATGTTACTCAGACATTGTATTGAGCCCTACTATCCGTAAAAATCCAGATATTCTCTGTACTCTCAATGGAAATCATGTGTTCCAGAGCCGCGTTTATGGCCATTAGCTCTGATCTAAAAACTGAACAATGGTTTGGGTTACACCTTTTAATTTTTGTAATGTCATCTTGTTTTTTTTTATGATAACTGCTTTTTTTATGATTGGATAATGGCAACACTACCAGTGTTGCCATTATCCAATTTACTTCCACCCGTGAAAATATGTACTGCTTCAGTTGGGGTGTTGTGGATTGTCTCCAGTGCCAACTGTCTAAGAAGTGCTGGATGTTGATTTTTCTTACTACTGGAGGCCAAAAGTTCCTCTTGAAAGAAGACTCTCGGAAGGTCTTTCAGTGGGTTTATGGTTCTATTGAGCAGTGTTCTATGTTAGGGAACAGCAGATTCAATTTACCTGCCCTGCAAAAGGGACTGTCTCTTTTTAATCTCTGGACATCTGTCCCATTCATCAAGTAGGTAGACGTACGATGTTGGTCTCCATAGCTATATAGGTTGCTGTAATATTTTGCGGTGCTAAAAGTCCATCTCATAAACAATGGTTGTAGATTAGCCTCGTATAAGACAATCTCAATAGGACAGCTATTACGTAAGCTTGTAATGATCCGTGCAGCACTCACTTGTATCCTTTCAAGCCTTTTTAAATTACTAGCAGAAGCTGTCAGTAAAATCTGGAATCCATATTCCAGCATTGGCCTGATAAAGGAAGTGTAAGTTGTCCTTAGGGTATTGGCATCTGCTCCCCATCCCGTCCAGAAATATATTTCAAGATGTTAAGTCTCTTTAACTATACTTGCTGACATATATATATATATATATATATGCCGAATCGTTGCTGAGTTATTTATACGCACTGAAATATCAATATGCTGAATCGGTATTAATGTTTGTTGAAATATCTGTATGTTGAATTGGTATTATTGTGTATTATTGGTATTAGGTGTAATTACATTTGCCCCCCGTACCCATACAATCTGTACAACCATTTGCGAAATATCTTAGTACAAAACAAACACAAGCGTACTAATAAGCATCTGTAATTTATTAGCAATCGTCTGTCTTGTTGTAGAATTATCTACTAATTATTTTACTTGCTGTAATATCAATAGCTGAATTGGTATTAATCGTTGCTGAATTGATATCAATCGTTGTTGAATTAGCTATTTGCTGAATTGGTATTAATTGTTGCCGTATTATCTATGAAATATTCTCGCGAAACATAAAGCTACTCACCTGTCTTTAAAGTTGTGGCAATGATATTGTTTTATAAATATCTACAAGTTGTCTTCCGACTTCATACTACAAATAGGTGTAATTATAGGTGTAATAGGTGCCCCTTTACCAAGAGCATCTGTACAATCATTTGCGAAAGATCGTAGTACAAAAAAAAAACAAGTGTACTTATAAGCATGTTTAATTTATTAGCAATGGTTTGTCTTGTTGTAGAATTATCTACAAATTATCTTACTTCGTCATAAGAATACGCATTATGACAAGTCCACAGAGATGTGCAGTTTTTCTGTTACATATAACAATGTAAAAGTATGTTCACTTAAATGAGCTCCGCACGAAATTGGTTAATAGAACTAATGAAATTAGAAAAAAGAACATTAAAAATGAAACTTAAAAACTCTATTTAAAATTCTCTCCTCTCTTCACAAAACAAGTAAACTAACAAGCTCAAATTAAGCAAAAACTAATTAACACATATTCGGTAAAAGTGATGAGCAGTTACTTTAAATTTCTTTGGAATATCAGTATTTTGAAAAGATGAAGGAGAGAAAACTAAATGAAAATTAAATACAATATTTAATACGAAAGTGAGTTTTGTAAATTTTCATGATGCTTTAGGGAATGTCGAGCTTTGTAAAAGTATAATTTCTTTGATTCTGTAACTTTTCGCTTAGTTTTAAATTTTATAGATATTTACAAGCAGTTCAAATATTAAAAATCAATTCTGACAACATCATAACAATCATAAATACGTTTGTTAAAATAGGCATGGTTGATTTTCCATTTGATAAAGGTTTTAAATTTTTAAATTCATTCTATATATTACAGAAAAAAATCTTGGTGGCTCTGAGTATAGAGAATTTGCTTCCCAATGAGAGTGGATTAGAAAATAAGGTCACACAGGTTCGAATCCCAAAGGTGGTAGGTTGATAGGAATTCAGCTCCAGACTCGTACTGACCATAGTGCTGACGTAAAAAATCCATAATAATAAATGTATCATTGGTTGAAATTCTCTTGCCGTAAGGCTAACCATGGAAGGTTTTTGTGCTTTTCTTCTCCATGTAACGCAAATGAGTTTTGTTCCATCAGAAAGCCCTCAACCAAAGCTAGTTTGTCTGAATTCTTGGTTCAGGAGCTCCCTTGTCTTCTGGGATGTGTTCAAATTTACAAGGCTGGCTACGGAGTTTTGAATTGACTATTTTTAACTCAGAATTTGATTAGCTGCTCAACGCCTGTTACAATTATATTATTATAATAAGAACACGAAGCAAATTACGACTACATGAATGTTAGTTAATAAGTGTCTTGAAATGTAGAAGGGAGATCTTTAGAATTACATGTCTACTTATTTCCAACTAAAGTATTCTTTAGTTGGAAATTATCTTAAGTAAATGCTACACTATATAATGAATTCAGGAATGTTTGTGGGAAGTAATAGGCATCTAATGGGACTCGTTTTTATCAGTAACATTTTTGGCAACAGCTGAAATTTTTCCTAACAATTCAAAAGCCTTCCTATTGAAAATCGGTAACCTTCGTGAGAATAACATAAAACATGTCCAAAGAATTTAAAAACCTTTCCATTGAAAGTCAGTTTTCAATATTTCAAAGAACGTTGCTTGTAATAAGGCACGGCGTTTTAGAATATTCTTATAGTGTATAAGTATTTCATATCTCTGTTTGAGAGTGTATTGCAAACAGGTAATCTCAAAACTGATTTTTATTTTGAATGTGTACTTTTTACGCATAAATCTATGAGTGTATCAGGGTTGCATTGAAATTTAGAGTTAATCTTTCTTTTTCATACATTTATTTAAAGTTGTTTTAAACGGCCACTTTATATAGAGTTTACACTAATGCAACATTGTAAATTTGAATGCAACTCAAAAGACAAGGGAGCTCTTAGACAAAGCTTTGTCTTAAATAGAAGCTTATATGAAGAACGATTATGTTTTTGAAAATGTGTTCCGCAATATTGACTCTTATTATAAGCTTTAAAATCTTATAAAAGTCCAAAAGGTGTGCTAATCCAAGATCCAAAATCTTTTAACGCAAAAAATATGCGTAATAGTTTTAAATTATTAATATTTAAGCAATAATAAAAATAAAACCGTTATCAAAATTTAACCAATCTGAGGTAGTCAGAAATAAAAATTTCAAAAATAATTTTATACTTATATGAAACTTGTAGACGTTTTTAGCAAGCACTTTTACCCTTTTCTAAATCTGTCAGGAAATCAAAAAAATCTTGATGCTCTTAATTTTGTCTTTCTCATGCATGATTCGTCAAATTTTGATAAAAAAAATTTTTTTTTCCTTAATTTGTGTTCTAGACGGGATTATAATTTTAACTTCATTTTGATATAGATCGTAAGACTACATATCTGGAAGTGGATTACGAACGTCATGTTTATATTTATTAAAAATATGCCATTTACCGCTTCCGCTTTTCAGATCATTTTATTTTCTTCCGCTTCTTGAAAGCTGTCACAATTATATGTATATAAGTATCTATTACATTTAAACATGAAGAAACGTTTACGTTAATTTTTTCCTGGAGATTTTTACGTTTATCAACTTCAGACATCATTGGAAATATTAATAACGTTTTCCTATTATTTATTCTGATTTCATTGTATTTTTACTATTTGTACTTCTAAAATATATTATAAGTTCTTATAACAGAAATACTAATACGATTACGAAGAGATGCAGAAACTTGCTTGAACTTTATAGATAAAGTTTTATTATATTTTAACTGGTTTTACTGGTTGTCTTGACCATTTTTTTTTCTCGTTTTATTATATTTATTACCTCTTAAGTTTTATTATATTTTAACCGGTTTTATTGGTATTTTTAACCATATTTTTTATCGGTGAAGATCCAATCATCAGAGCAAAGGTTATTCAGGATTTTTCCATTTTTTAGCAATGCATATACAACAAATATAGATTCTCTTTTTCAACAGTCTATATTAAAACAGTCAATGTAGAATCATAACGATGAATTGAGAAATATCGTGCATTTATTTCGAATAGTTTTTTTATGTTTTTTATTGCAAAAGGAAGGATGGATACTAATACCTTGTTGTCCCGAACACTCGTTCTTGATTAAATAATGTAAACATTGGTATTTTTAAGGGTTGCAGTAAGGCGAACGAATATTTATATATTTTTTTATAAATACTTTTAAAAAATTGAGCAAAAAAACATATTAAAATTTTTAAAATAAGATATTTTAAGTGGTTATGGAACAAAAAAAAGCTAACTGAGAAAAAAATAATTATCGAATCAAAATACCCTTATCAAAGCTGTAGTCTTGCAACATGTTCACTTCTTGCAAATTAATTGGTAATTACTCATAAAACAAGATAACTTCTTCCAAATAAATTAATTTTAATATGGAAATTATAACAAATAATTAAAATATTGTAATTACTCATTAAATTAGCATATTCTTGGGAGAATGTAATATTTCCATCACATAAAAAAATTACAAAAGATTAAAACGTATTTTCTTTTAGCAAAAACTTCGGAATTATTAAAAATCATACATATGTTGAATCTTAAAACATTCCCCAAAGTACAATTACAACATATTTCTTATAACATCAAATTTATGCTTAATGGTTTTAATTAGAAATGTTACTATATGATTTTTTAGAAATTGTCTCTGCCAAAAAGTACGACAGTTTTAAATAAAAACAGTCTAGTTTAAAAGGTAAGTTTAAAAACAAAATTCGATTTTCCCGCATTGACTTTTACGTTTTTTATATCACAAACAAGGGAATTACTGGTTCATTGTCAGTGATAAAAAAAAAGAGATACGTATAGTCATTAATATTGAAAAACATATACGAATGCAATAAAGAATAATTTTTTACTTTGTGTTTTAACTTTTGTTCTCTGTATCAATGCACAAAAAATGCGAAATAGTTTTCGAATTAAAAAAAAATATATAAAGAAAACTCAGATTTCAAGTGCACAAGGGCTGTTGCATTTAATTTGCGACAAAGTGCTTCTAGTCGCAGAGCGGCGCTGTAAACTTTGAGAAACCTAGAAAGGCTCGCATGGAATCACGTGCTCATTTTCCGCAGTCGTCTCCGTTTATAGGGAGCAATAGAGCCGCAAAAGCCCGTTTTTCCCGCCATCGTTCTCCTCAACTTTCTATTACTACTGACACAGATTGAGGAAAGTAAATAAAGATTCAGTTCTGGTGCTAAAAAAAAAAAATAGTTAAAAAATCAGAAGTTTAGCTATTTTCAGCGTTTTTTCCTTCTTCCATCAAGCATTTTTTATATTTATCTTAGTTTGACGTCTGCTTTTAAATTTTATATAAATATCGTCTGATTTTAAATAATATTTGCATTGAAGTTCTCGTCTGCCGAAAATGAATTAGAACGACAGAAATGTGTAAAAAAATTCAACCGATTTGAAATATATTTTCCTGATCCGTCTCGAATATGGATATCGCATGGATATATAAATCTCTTTGTTGTTTCTAATGTTCCTCTATGTTAAAAAGAAAAATGTGACTTTCCCCGGTTTTCACGACAACGGAAGATTTCGACGTGAAAACTTGTTTTTCAAAAATAAGTTGTTACTGAAATGTTTGCTGTGACGGAATATGCGTTGGCAGAGCATTTTTCAAGGTAAGTAAATTTAGAAAAAAAGTTTATTTTCGGTCTTTGCAATGCAGTTTTTGGTTGCAAAATACATGAAGAATAATAATTTCTGTAAAGAGAAAGTAAACAAATGAAGTCTTATATTTTTATTAGAACGCTAAAATCATAGAATAATTCATAATGCATAATTTGTATTATTCTTTGCGATTATATGATATTTAATTTAGATAAATATTAAGAGAAATTAAAAATTATATTTATTGATATGTTATATATAGAAATTTATTTCTTATATTTTACCCAGTAATATTTTTGTGCTAAATGTGTAATAAAATCTATAGTTTTTTTTTCAAATAATGTAAAAAATTAATATTTTCTAACAATTAAAAGATTATAAAAAAATATTTCTTCAGTGCGCGGAAATTGATATTTAATTATTATTATTTATTTTTAAGTTCAATTAAGTTGGTTTTATTCCACGAAGAATATGTAAAGTAAATTAAAACATTTCTTAGTAGGTAACTTACGAGATAATTGTTAGTTCAGAGCCAAGTCACAAAATATTAAAAACTTACCAGATCTAGTATTTAAACTTAAAGAATATCCTTACCGAAATCAGACACGCAACACTATGATGTGTGTTCTATATTCTATATATGTGTTTTGACAGCTTTACTAAATTAAAATTGATTAAAATCTAAGCAAATAATTTTTTTTTATTAATTATAATTCAAAAACTCTCGAATCAAATCAAAAATCAAAATACAGTACATTATCATCTTCAACTTCGTGAACGATTAGTAAAAAACCGATGATAAAATTTTTCGCGTAAAAAGATCAATAAAATTAAATGCAACCTTTTAAAATTCTATTTTAGATAAATAAGCATGAACCAATTAAGATGGAAAAGATTTTAAACAAACTGTACTGTCAAAAATCATGTTTCGTGTGTATGAACCGTAAAAACCTCGGTAGAGTTCGACATTAAGATGTAATCATAATGTTAAGATGTAAAAAATAATAATTTAACCATATAATAATTTTTTTAAAACCATTTGCGTTGAATTATATTTATTAGATTTTCCAAAAAAAAAAAAAAAAATTTTTTTTTTTGAAAATCTAATACATAGATTAAGCAGCAAAATCTATAGTTTCTTTAAAATCTATAAATTCTTATTTACGATTACGTATGATAAGAAATAAGTTTTAAAGAAGCTTTAAATTAACTTAACTCTTACTCAACATTAAGAACAAAATTTTAGGGAAGAGTTTTCCAAAGTGTGTGCCGGCATCCTGGGTTGCCTTGGAGTAAGAAGAGAAGTGCCACTTTAGGTCTATACCTCTAATCCTAACATTAACTCTTTAACTCTAACATGTGGAAAAAAGAAAAAAGTATCTAGGCAGAGATGCTGCAGTTTTGTATCAAAATGTCTTAACTGACGTCACCCCACTTACCTGTCAACTGAAAATCCATCATTTACCAAAAGGAATTGTCAAATAGGAATAGTGTCAACGGAAATTGATTGTATGATAGTGGAACACTGATCTAGTTTAACCTCTGACTTGATCTTCTGTATATGAGTAAGATATAGATGTAACCTCTCTTCTTAAGAAACAAAAGCTATGGGTTTCCTCATTTATTTTGCTACTTCATATTTGGAGAAGCTTGGTTTTCAGAAGTTGTTGTTCTAAAGAGAAACTATCGTTTGAAAATAAATTTCGAAAATGAAATGCGAATAATGTTTGGCAATCACGATAAAAACCATAAATTTAACTGAAAATTACTTGATTAAGAGCTCCTTTCTTAATTGCTATCGAGTTTTGCACCAGAATTTGAAATGTTGCGTAACGAGCAGCAAGCTCACCTCCGGGCACTAAATTAATTTACAATACTTTTGTTACTTATGAATTAGTTTATTGTGGTTGTAATGGCTAGTAGTGTCTTCTAATTTATTTTCACCTCATTCTATTGATAATTATAATATTAAATATAATATTGATAATTATAATATTAAATATAATATTGATAATTATAATATTAAATATAATATTGATAATTATAATATTAAATATAATATTGATAATTATAATATTAAATATAATATTGATAATTATAATATTAAATATAACATTGATAATTATAATATTAAATATAACATTGATAATTATAATATTAAATATAATATAGATAATTATAATATTAAATATAATATTGATAATTATAGTATTATATATGCATGCCTTCGTATCGATTGCAAGTAAAGTGCTTTTGGTATTCATATAAAATGTAACAATTATGTTTATGCTCTCACCACTTGTTGCTTTATTCATTTCTGTTTCTTATTCCTACGTATATGAAACATACATTAAAATGTACGTAATAAAAATGTCTCTCTTGGCAAATATTGTATGGCCAGTTTTCCAGGTGAAAATTTTAAATCTCATAAATGTGTCGCAATTAGAAAAATAATGTGCAATCATGGTTGAGAAAACGATAGTACATGATTAAAAAGAGACAAAATATCGCTTAGACGAACCCAATTTGAAAATAATTTCAAGTTGAATAAAAATTGCAAGATGAAAAAATTGTACGTATAAGATAAATACTCTGATACAAAGTTAAATACAAATACAATTATTGCGATGCTTTAGTTAACATGATAGTTTATTTTACGAGAAATTTTCTTTGTGTGAGATAAAGTTAATCCCTAGTTCTTTTTCCCCTGCAAGATATTGTCTTGCAAGTATTTGGTGATACAGATTTATTTTATACCCTTTAATATTGTCTAATATTATAATAAAAGAATGAAGTTTTTTTTCTGTGCGTCTATGTTATCACTTTAGGAACGTTTATAGTAGCTCTCTGAATTTTCAGCAGTGGATGAAATAAACAATATTAACCTCCGATCATTAAAATCATTCAAAAATTTTATTTTGATTGTCTGGGAGAGATGCTTGAAAAATGGAATTGTGACATTGGCTTAGAACTTGTCATTGATTAAAAATGTAACTGCATACGATTCTTTTTTTTATATATATACTAGCTGTACCCTGCGTGCGTTGCAACGCTTTCAGTTTGAATTTTAATTTTGTATTTAAGTGTGTAAATGAGATTTGCGATTATGATTTGAAATGAGAATTTTATTTAATGGTGAAAAAAACCAGTGATAGTCTCAACAGTTAATTCTCTAGGATATCGTTAGTGCATTTTCAAACAGACATGTATGGTGATGCACGCGGACCATGAAACATATTTTGGCTGATGATCTGAAAAAAGTTTGAATCAATGGCGACATCAGGTATTTCTGTTGATATGAGCTGGCCAATTTGTCATGGTGTGATTTTTTCAATAAGCCAAATCATGTGACAATTCTCTTTCTTTTTTTCCTTTTTCTTTTTTTTTTTTGCCATTACATAAAATACATCAAACACCGTGTCTCTCCAAAAACATGACGCTTTGCAATAAAACCAAGTATAGAGCTTAATACTTGTTTTAACTCACGTGCGGTAATGCATCATGAAGATCTGATGATGTTTGCCTAGGTTACAAAAGATCTTTAATTTTAGCTCAAGCAGGATTGCATGTGAATGTAATAAATAACTCTGGCTGCCCATATGCGCACCGATACTTGTAGCACCGAATGAAGTCATTTGGAAACACGAATGTACCGAAATTTTTTCGCCAAGAAAAGTTTCTATTATCTTGCTTGACCAACACCTCCTAGAAAGAGTAGGCCTCAGCACGGGTTACCAAACGTAATGACATATTTCGTATTTTCAACCACTGCGCAGCTTAGTACCCCAAACGTAGAGACATCTTTCTTATTTTTCAACAACTGCGCAGTTAACTTCGTCATATCGGATTACTAAATTTATCCGTGCTGAGGCCTTCCTTCTTCTAGGAGGTGTTGGCTTGACCCGATAACAACATTGATAATAGCTCGGCGGGCGACGTTAAATCGGGTAGTTTCACTTTGCCTCCAGAAGAGCAAATTCCAGCAGTTTCATTCTTAAATTTTAGAGCACTACAAGGCATACATAATTGATCCATTTTTCCGATTATTACGCTTAGGTGAAGACTATAGTTGGTTGTCGGTTCATAGTGAAATGTACTGAGATTCAAATCAGAGTATTGGCAGCGAAGTGCGTTCTTGATTGATTTTCCTTCCTGCATACCGTTGCTCTGATGTTTCCGACGAACGGGCTTGAGTAGTGCGTTCTCGATCGGATTTCATTCTTGCTTCCCGTTTCTCTGATGTTTCCGACGAACGGGCTTGGGTAGCGCGTAGTTGATTTGTTAACAGTCTTCTTTCCCGTTGTTCTGATGTTTCCGACGAACGGGCTTGAGTAGCGCGTAGTTGATTCGTTAACAGTCTTCTTTCCCGTTGCTCTGATGTTTCCAACGAATGGGCTTGAGTAGTGCGTAGTTGATTTGTTAACAATTTTCTTTCCTGTTGCTCAGACGTTTTTAAGGAACGGGCTAAAGCATTGTGTTCTCGATTAGTTTCAAGTCTTTTTTCCCGTTGCTCCAATGTTTCTGAAACACGGGTAGTTCTCTTTTTGCTTGCTTGAGAGATGCCCCCTCCGGGGGCATAGGTGCAGAGTTGTGTGCCGGCGTTCATGTCCATGTTGATCGACTAAGAGCGATTCGTTTAGGCGGCATATTTTTGAAAATATTCTCTCTCAAACAAAAAGAAATGTAAAAGTTGACAGTGGCCGCAAATTTGCTAAATCTAAAATTCACATATTTATTTTAAGTAATAAAAAAAGCAATAAAAATGAAATAATTTAAATAAAAAATATAATAATGATAAAATTTAAAACAAAAATCTATTTTTTAAATGAAAGAAATAAAATGATTGGGAATTCGAAAACTTTGTAATACTAAACATTCTAATAGTTTTCAAATGACAGTCAGCAATGAAACCTTCAAAAACTATATTTAATTGTGCTAACCTAAAATTGCATAATAGATATAAATAATTATTGAAAACGTGCAATTTGAATGAAATTTGCTTTCACTTTTATTTTTATTAAGCAGTTTTCACAGTACTAAATCCGTGATACCATCAATAATTACGAAATCTATTCTTGTTGATTTTACGTGCTTGTGCTCACCTGCCATAAAGAAACTTGCGAGAATTATAATTAAATATTAAAGAATATGTAATTTACTCTTCTAAGTGAATAGAGCTATAAGATAGAAAATATCACTGTTGTTATCTTCAAGATATTTGAAAACTGAATCGCTTATAGCAAAATTTAAAACAATGGCTAACTTTTAACCAATCAGAAAATTCCATTTCGATTTTCGCTGATATCGCTGGAACGGTTTGTCGCAGAATGTTCTAATGTCGACATAAACCTTCCTCGTGCTTTGAACTATCTGTATGCCAAGTTTCACAGCTTTCTGTCGGATGGTTTAGGAGTCTATAGGTGACAGACAGACACACATTCATTTTTATATATATAGATTTTAAAGATAGCATCAACGATATCTGTTAGCTTATAGCTATCAGTAACCGATGAGTTTATTTTACGCTTCTCATATATTTAATTATTTTTTATTCGTTACGTCAGATGAGCTAATCGGTCAACATTAACGTGGTAGCGTAGGCATTAAGAAATTACCATTTCTAAAGTTATATGATATCACATATTTAGTTTGTTTATATTTATGCTTTAAAAACTTGTTAATATAAAATAATTTCAAATCAATTGCATTTAAAATAAATGAGTAATGCACTGAAAATCAAAAATAAGGGAAGAACTAATTCGTTTAGGACAGGGAGGATGAACCTTTATGTATCAACTTGTAATGTTTTCTAAAAAAAATGTTTAATGAGGTCATAGACGTGCCGTCAAATAATTATGACTTGATTATTGGAAAAATAATATTACTAAATACTCAAAACTCTTTATTTATTACAAAAAAGAACTGCAATGTCTAATAGTTCAAATTAAAGTAATTGTAGTGAGACTTAGAAGTAGTGTAGCGAGCATATGAACAAAATAAGTTTCCACAAATTGTAAATTTCTTTTTCTCAAAACAAAGCTTTTCTTATTAAAGATTAATTAACAATAAATCCTTTAAGATTATTTCGATTCACTTTTTAATAGAATTATATCTAATTAATTCCTTCTCATTTGCGGAAATTTTGTAATGTTTAGAGTTTAGATTAAGGCTTTTCTTTAAAAAATCTGACTTTAAAAGTTTAATTAGTCACAAAAAATAACTGAGTTGAAACTTATAATTTTAATGCATTAAAAATTAGAAAGATACCTCCTGCTTTAGCTTAACGCGCATTGAACAAAACCAACTTTCACAAATTTTAAATTTCTTTTTCCCAAACAATGTCTTTCGTATTTAACATCTCAACAATTCCTTTAAGACTATTCCAATTCTCTTTTTTATGGAATTGTATCTAATTAATTCTTTCCTGTTCGTTAAATGTTTTGTAATTTGTTGAGAGTTTTTGATTAACTAAGTAATAAAACAGATTAAGGCTTTGTTTAGAAGTCTGACTTAGAAAATTTAACAAATCATAAACTATTAAGGTTAAGAAAATACCTATTTGAGCAAGAATAGCTACAATATGGTTAAATTTTCAATATTTAAAAAGAAAAGTATTCAGATATAGTCTTTTATTCTTCGTAATTTACAAAGATATATTTGTGTTACTACTATGTATTAGTACTTGACTTAATACGTGGGACCTAGGCTCTTAAGAAATGAAAAGTTTCCACTCCTCCATTGTTTTAGGTATCATCTGCCAGAAGAGATGAAACTGACCTAGGTAATTCCCTGTTTATTTTTCTGAGATTCTGGGAATCTTCTCAATTAAAGGCCATCGCCGAACTTTTGTTGGCCTGATGTTTTTTCTTACATGATTGGAAGGTCTGAATATCACCTTTAATACTTTCTATTTGGCAAAGCAATTTTCTCGCTGGGAAGTTTTGATTTTGCGAGGCTTTGATTTTTAGTCGAAATTTCCATGGAGTTAAGATGAGAAATAAATAAAAAGCTTTAATTATGAAGTTTCTACGAATGAAAGTATTAATTAAATCATTTTTTATTCTATACTGACACTTGCATTAAGTACATTTATACTTCTAAAATGTAGTTTGAATTATTTATAATAAATTTTCTCTATACAGCTTATTTTGAATGATAATTTTATTGTACGTTTTTTTAAAGCAGTCTCGCAATTTCCTTTTGCACGCAATTCGATTTTTAAATAAAATCCTTTCATTTGGAAAAATGGCACTCAATATTCTATTCATCAATCTGAAAGGATAATTCTCACATTAATGGTGCAGGGAAACGAATCAGTGATAATATTTCATTGTAGGAAAAAAAATTTCGTATTTGATTTATGTCTGACGTAATGTTTTTTTTTTATCTGTTTTGTAATATACAGCTTTTTTTAAATACTTTCTTTACATTTATAGATGTTTTAATAAAACAACGCTATTTTGTCAATTAATAAATCTAAAGTTTTCATTTTTAAAATAAAATATGCGTTAAATATACATTAAATCCCTCAAAGATACAGGTCTAAAATGCTTCCTTTTTTGAATAGCTGGATTTTGCTAGCTGTTATCAGAATGAGACAGTCATTTTTCTTTAATGAATAAATCTATAGCTCTAGCTTTGAATATATATGTTTTAAACGTTATGCTGTAGAAGAGTCACTGTTGCATAACTGTTCCATTGCTAAAATACTGTAACTAAAATACTGTACTGTTATATTAAAATGCTGTACTTACTAAAAATTATTATTTTATTCTTCATGAAATTCACGTTGGAAAAACGAATTTTATATTTGTGAGTAAAAATGTTTCAAATTGCTTAAAAAGTTCTTGAGATATAGAGGAATACGCAAAAAATAAAATCAACAGTAAGGGGTCCAAACTTCGGACCGCTCTCCTAACCAAACTGTTAAGACCATATTTCCCATATTGGGGCTACTCCTGTTAGGACCCTATTTCCCATATAGGGGCTGCCCCTGTTAGGACCGTATTTCCCATATTGGGGCTACCCCTGTTGGGACCCTATTTCCCATATTGGGGCTACTCCTAAATTATGGAAATCAGAAATCCAAATCCATTGTTTATTCAGAGAACGCACGTTTTTGTGTCTTTGTGTCTTATTCTGTAATTTAAAATATCGTCCGTGGTAAACAATTAGTATATTTGAAGTAACCCCCTCAAACCATTAAGATTGGGGCCTAAAACGTGAAGATCCGATCGTTAGATCAAAAGTTATGCAAGGTGGTCTGATTTTTTTTTCTGCCTACCGTATATTAAAAATTCTTAACTGTTATATTAAAATGTAATTTTACAACTTTTTCGATTAAAACAATGATAGATGAAGGACGTTTTTCTTAATTTTATTTTAAAATTCTGTTATGACTCGTAAAGGGGAAAAAATCTACATTTATTTTTATGTACTCCGCGCACAAGATATGTTAGATTGTGAATATTAATGAAGTTTACAATCCATAATTACTTTTTAATCACAAATTTAGAAAAAAATGCAGACAAAAGAATTCCTTACATCGTTTCTCAATCTGAGATTAAAAGTAATTAAAATTAGATCCTCCGTCTACTTAAAATTTTTCAATTCTCTGGAAGAAAATATTTTTTCTTTATAAATTTCTAATTGCGTGCTTTGTTTTTATCAAGATAAACATTCGATTTGTATGAAATTAAAATCCTGTTTTTTTCTCTAACACTTAAATTCATTTCAGTTCACCAAAAAGAAATTATTTTCATATTTGAAAATATTTAAACAGATGATGCTCTTAAATCCAATTTTTATAATTTTAAAAATCACTCCATTTTCAAGTTTAAAATCTCTATTCATTCCATTTATCGGACAATATAATATTTTTGTATAAAAAAATATCAGTGTTTAAATAAATTCTTAGGAAGTCAGTTTTTATATATTGTCCAGTATATAATCTGTTTTCAAACTGGAAATTTCCCCGATTTCGTTCTGCCTGGTTTTGTGAGATAGGGTTGCTTTTGCTGGGCTACTTATTTGTGGCAATTGTTTTTGGTTTCAAATTTAGTAATTTTATATTTTGTTATATTTTAATATAATTATTTTCTTCCAAAACATGCATACCTAATCGTATATATAAAAATGTCTGCGAACAGTTTCTGCGAAGTAGCCATTTTGTTTTTCATGAAGTGTTATTTTAAAAATAAGTCAGTAAAACAGTTAGAAATATTATGAACCAGCTTGACTCGCTAGTGACAGCAAAATTTCACTAATTTCTTAGTGAAATCTGTTTTTTTTTTTTTTTTTTTTTTTTTTTTTTTTTTTTTTTTTAATATGTTATAAATTTTGTCTGTTTTGCTCTTGCTGGTTTCAGAAATAATGGAAGGTTACTATTGTTGGGCTATTAATTTTTGGCAATTGTTTTTGTTGTCCAATTTAGCAATTATTATTATATTTTGATATATATATATATATATTTAATGGCGGGTGCTTGGAACTATCCATTGGCCACAGAAAGTGCCAGAACTGCTAACTCTCTTTTCGTCACCCAGTGGGCACCTGTGGCAAAGCCACAGCGGTGGAGCAGCGTCGCCCACGTCACACTACCACAACCCGTTTATACGGCGGGTCACATTCACACACAAAGGAGAAAGTACATAGAACACAGATAGAGAGAAAGAAACATCCATGCCTTGCCCGGGATTCGAACCCAGAACCTTTCTGATGCAAGGACAGTTCCCTGCTTCCTACACAGGCCGGTCGGCATATATTTTAATATAATTATTATCTTCCAAACTACGTATGCCTAGACGTAGTAATAATTATAAAATGTAAGTAAGCATTGGTTAAATGAAAATTAGTGACGTTGGCCGAAAGAAAGAAACTAGTCGCTTTCATCGGGGAAAAGAGTTTCTTCAAAGAAATAGGTAGCCATTTTATTTTTAAAGAAGTTTCAACATAGTTCAAGCTAGTAAAATGTTCTAAAGTATTATGAGACAGCTTGATTCACTAGTAATAGCATGATCAAGAAATTTTTCTGTTGCTTTAAGATTTTTTATGTGAATGCATCTACAAAGAATCAATAAATTAGAATTTAATTAATCCATATATGCTATTATTAAACCAGGCACAATGACATTTTAGTTTGCACAGCTTAGAAAATGTTAACCTGGATAATGTATCTGCAGTTTGGTCACCAGTTCATTCATAGTAACTGAGAATGTCTTATTGAATGCAACTAGCAATTGATTTGTAATTTGTTCGTAAATTCTCTTATAGCAAAGTAAACAAACATTGTAAATGTAATTTTGATGGCTAAACACTGTTAATGGCTAAATAATGATTAAACACAGTTTAAAATATTATCGGAAACATTTGTTACACTATTGACGTCTGACTGATGCGTATTACTTGTCTACATTTAAAAACTAAAATAAAATTACTTACTTTGCTCTTAAAAATTTTAATAAACTTTCTTGCGCGGGAAATTTGTTTGAACGTGAGCTAACTCATTATTAAGATGGCGATTTTTAAACTTAATAAAGTATACGGCCAATAACTACAACCAGATGGTAGTGCTGTATTTAAGGCTTAGATTATAAAGAAGGTTTGCTTTATAATATATAAATTACATCACGTGACGGAAAAATAAATCTGGTTAACATTTGAATGTTATATAGTTCATAACCACGAAGTGCCAGACGTGTATCTCTATTGTTTGCAGTCAGATAATAATTGAACTTGATTTTACGGAATTTTTTGAAATTCATCTAACTCTGTAATTTAGATTAATGTTTTGTTGTTTTTTGGATATCTTGGATATTTTTCCCATCAAGCTGTCATTTTGAAGGTCTCGGAAAATACTGGAAATTATTTGTAAAAAGAAATCGGCCTGATTAGGTATTGTTATACCATAAAGTATTATAAATATGCTTTCACAAAATAGAGTCCCTTTTTTATGACGTACATCATACAACTTCATCTGTTTGTAAATTTTACTTCAAAATTTATTAAACACAATAAAAGCACAGTTCATTTCAGTCTTTTTTTTTATGTTTTTCTTTTGTATCTAGAGTTGATTAGAAATGATCACATTTTGGTCATACACTCTACATATCTGTGCTTTCAAATCATTTAGCAACAACTGATTTATACTTAAATTTATTTTTGTTCACGAGTAATACAGCTAAAAAGTAAAACGCTGAATAATTATTACAAGAACTAAATAAAGCGTTTGTTAGCAAGTTATTCTAATAAAGGGGTTTAAACCTCTACGTTGAAAGATTTGTAAAAGCTCGTTATCCAGTTTATCAAAAAAGTAAATTTGCGTTTTCTCTAGCGGTAGAAAAGTGAAATATGATGAACTTGGGTAATCCATCATTTTTGATGTGAAGGTAAAATATTGCACTTTAAAAAAAATAAGTAAAACCTTCCAGTTATTTTAAAAATGTGTGCCGTATTTTTTTTCCCGAGATATTTAGATCTGTAACTTATGGTTTAGTGTTGAATCTAAAATGCTAAATAAATTATTGCCTAAATTTTTTCAACAATTTTTATTTATAATGTTATGAAGTTTACCAGTCGGAAAAAATCTGTGTAATATTTTAGTGGTAACATAATCCTAGTAGCAAATAAAACCACTCTAGCAATTTTGAAATTTCAAAAGCTAAATTCTATGTATTTAGACAGTCAGCAGCTTTCCAGGGCTAACGTTTGAATAGATAGACTAATTTCCATGAATTTCCATGAAACTTATGTTTTAATTTTTGTTCGGCTTTACTAAAAGCAATAATAGAGTTTGTGTGTCAGTGTTCAGCTCTCGTCTATTTTAAGAAATATTTTTTCTAGAATCTAGAAATTTGGGTGAAAGCATTACCTTTCGACCCCCTTGCCACGGATTTTAATATGTAAGATGGGAAGAGACACACAGAAACGAATTTTTCTTAAGATTAGCAAATTAACATTATAGATTAACATTATAATAACATTTAATTATTAATAACATTTAATTATTAATAACATTTAATTATTAATAACTTTATTAAATTAACAACAGCACCGAAGTTACATGGCAACTATGGTAGCTGTTGGATATACAAGGAGTTTTCTACAGTCTGTCATTTTTTTCAACAGCAATCAATAGTTAAATATAAAATAACATCAAGTAACGTAAATTATTTATCATGACGTCACCCTGAAATATTTATTTGTTCCAATTCAAACTGTGTGGAAGTATGCTTGGAAGCTTAGAGTTAGACAACTCAATTTAATCAAAAATAAGCATCGTTAGTAGTTTATTGCTTATTCCTTGGTAATACTTGATATTGGATGATACTTGGCAGATCAGCGAAAGAATTGTTGTCATGTTGATGCGGAGATCAGGGCAAATAAGTATATTTCACCCCATTTTATCCCTTTCGAAGGCCGTGGTAAGTATACTTACCACCAATTTTTGAAGCCCATGGTGAACTTTTTGCGTTTGAATAAAATTGGTAGTATCAGAAAATGTATAAAAGTATAAGTTTGTAGCATTTATAAAATTTATTTTATAAATAAGGAAAAATAAAAGTCAATAAGTTCCTAATAGGCCGTGGTAAATATACTTACCACCAAAAAATGGCATTAAAATTTAGATTTTTTTAATAACATAAAAAAGTTTTTTTTTCTTATATCAATTACTATTCTTATATCAATTTCAATTCCAAAAATACTTTAATTTACCTTTAGTAGAAATAAATGTCCCACTACGTGTTAATTTCATAGCGCATCTGAAAAACTTTCGATTAACCAAACTATTAGAAAATAAAGATAATTAATAAATTTGTTATGTATAATGTGCCAATTAATTGGTTGGAGTTATTTTAACCGATTAGGATTAGCCTATGATCAATAATTGAGAATTTTTTAAATTGAGAATTTTTTAAATTGAGAATTTTTTAAATTGAGAATTTGGAGTTGAGTTGAAAAATAAAAAAAAAAAATGTTTTGTCTAATCTAGGCCTCTAAGAAAGCCAAAAAATAAAGAAAACATTAAATTACTAAAACTTTTTAGCTGGCATTATATGTGCTTTACATTTTTTTTTTTGCATGATTACGTAGTGTTAATTAAAACTGTTTTCATAGTTTAACGATTTTACTACCTCACTAAAAAAAAAAAATTCCCGTTTTTCCCGCCATCGTTCTCCTCAACTTTCTATTACTACTGACACAGATTGAGGAAAGTAAATAAAGATTCAGTTCTGGTGCTAAAAAAAAAAAATAGTTAAAAAATCAGAAGTTTAGCTATTTTCAGCGTTTTTTCCTTCTTCCATCAAGCATTTTTTATATTTATCTTAGTTTGACGTCTGCTTTTAAATTTTATATAAATATCGTCTGATTTTAAATAATATTTGCATTGAAGTTCTCGTCTGCCGAAAATGAATTAGAACGACAGAAATGTGTAAAAAAATTCAACCGATTTGAAATATATTTTCCTGATCCGTCTCGAATATGGATATCGCATGGATATATAAATCTCTTTGTTGTTTCTAATGTTCCTCTATGTTAAAAAGAAAAATGTGACTTTCCCCGGTTTTCACGACAACGGAAGATTTCGACGTGAAAACTTGTTTTTCAAAAATAAGTTGTTACTGAAATGTTTGCTGTGACGGAATATGCGTTGGCAGAGCATTTTTCAAGGTAAGTAAATTTAGAAAAAAAGTTTATTTTCGGTCTTTGCAATGCAGTTTTTGGTTGCAAAATACATGAAGAATAATAATTTCTGTAAAGAGAAAGTAAACAAATGAAGTCTTATATTTTTATTAGAACGCTAAAATCATAGAATAATTCATAATGCATAATTTGTATTATTCTTTGCGATTATATGATATTTAATTTAGATAAATATTAAGAGAAATTAAAAATTATATTTATTGATATGTTATATATAGAAATTTATTTCTTATATTTTACCCAGTAATATTTTTGTGCTAAATGTGTAATAAAATCTATAGTTTTTTTTTCAAATAATGTAAAAAATTAATATTTTCTAACAATTAAAAGATTATAAAAAAATATTTCTTCAGTGCGCGGAAATTGATATTTAATTATTATTATTTATTTTTAAGTTCAATTAAGTTGGTTTTATTCCACGAAGAATATGTAAAGTAAATTAAAACATTTCTTAGTAGGTAACTTACGAGATAATTGTTAGTTCAGAGCCAAGTCACAAAATATTAAAAACTTACCAGATCTAGTATTTAAACTTAAAGAATATCCTTACCGAAATCAGACACGCAACACTATGATGTGTGTTCTATATTCTATATATGTGTTTTGACAGCTTTACTAAATTAAAATTGATTAAAATCTAAGCAAATAATTTTTTTTTATTAATTATAATTCAAAAACTCTCGAATCAAATCAAAAATCAAAATACAGTACATTATCATCTTCAACTTCGTGAACGATTAGTAAAAAACCGATGATAAAATTTTTCGCGTAAAAAGATCAATAAAATTAAATGCAACCTTTTAAAATTCTATTTTAGATAAATAAGCATGAACCAATTAAGATGGAAAAGATTTTAAACAAACTGTACTGTCAAAAATCATGTTTCGTGTGTATGAACCGTAAAAACCTCGGTAGAGTTCGACATTAAGATGTAATCATAATGTTAAGATGTAAAAAATAATAATTTAACCATATAATAATTTTTTTAAAACCATTTGCGTTGAATTATATTTATTAGATTTTCCAAAAAAAAAAAAAAAAATTTTTTTTTTTGAAAATCTAATACATAGATTAAGCAGCAAAATCTATAGTTTCTTTAAAATCTATAAATTCTTATTTACGATTACGTATGATAAGAAATAAGTTTTAAAGAAGCTTTAAATTAACTTAACTCTTACTCAACATTAAGAACAAAATTTTAGGGAAGAGTTTTCCAAAGTGTGTGCCGGCATCCTGGGTTGCCTTGGAGTAAGAAGAGAAGTGCCACTTTAGGTCTATACCTCTAATCCTAACATTAACTCTTTAACTCTAACATGTGGAAAAAAGAAAAAAGTATCTAGGCAGAGATGCTGCAGTTTTGTATCAAAATGTCTTAACTGACGTCACCCCACTTACCTGTCAACTGAAAATCCATCATTTACCAAAAGGAATTGTCAAATAGGAATAGTGTCAACGGAAATTGATTGTATGATAGTGGAACACTGATCTAGTTTAACCTCTGACTTGATCTTCTGTATATGAGTAAGATATAGATGTAACCTCTCTTCTTAAGAAACAAAAGCTATGGGTTTCCTCATTTATTTTGCTACTTCATATTTGGAGAAGCTTGGTTTTCAGAAGTTGTTGTTCTAAAGAGAAACTATCGTTTGAAAATAAATTTCGAAAATGAAATGCGAATAATGTTTGGCAATCACGATAAAAACCATAAATTTAACTGAAAATTACTTGATTAAGAGCTCCTTTCTTAATTGCTATCGAGTTTTGCACCAGAATTTGAAATGTTGCGTAACGAGCAGCAAGCTCACCTCCGGGCACTAAATTAATTTACAATACTTTTGTTACTTATGAATTAGTTTATTGTGGTTGTAATGGCTAGTAGTGTCTTCTAATTTATTTTCACCTCATTCTATTGATAATTATAATATTAAATATAATATTGATAATTATAATATTAAATATAATATTGATAATTATAATATTAAATATAATATTGATAATTATAATATTAAATATAATATTGATAATTATAATATTAAATATAATATTGATAATTATAATATTAAATATAACATTGATAATTATAATATTAAATATAACATTGATAATTATAATATTAAATATAATATAGATAATTATAATATTAAATATAATATTGATAATTATAGTATTATATATGCATGCCTTCGTATCGATTGCAAGTAAAGTGCTTTTGGTATTCATATAAAATGTAACAATTATGTTTATGCTCTCACCACTTGTTGCTTTATTCATTTCTGTTTCTTATTCCTACGTATATGAAACATACATTAAAATGTACGTAATAAAAATGTCTCTCTTGGCAAATATTGTATGGCCAGTTTTCCAGGTGAAAATTTTAAATCTCATAAATGTGTCGCAATTAGAAAAATAATGTGCAATCATGGTTGAGAAAACGATAGTACATGATTAAAAAGAGACAAAATATCGCTTAGACGAACCCAATTTGAAAATAATTTCAAGTTGAATAAAAATTGCAAGATGAAAAAATTGTACGTATAAGATAAATACTCTGATACAAAGTTAAATACAAATACAATTATTGCGATGCTTTAGTTAACATGATAGTTTATTTTACGAGAAATTTTCTTTGTGTGAGATAAAGTTAATCCCTAGTTCTTTTTCCCCTGCAAGATATTGTCTTGCAAGTATTTGGTGATACAGATTTATTTTATACCCTTTAATATTGTCTAATATTATAATAAAAGAATGAAGTTTTTTTTCTGTGCGTCTATGTTATCACTTTAGGAACGTTTATAGTAGCTCTCTGAATTTTCAGCAGTGGATGAAATAAACAATATTAACCTCCGATCATTAAAATCATTCAAAAATTTTATTTTGATTGTCTGGGAGAGATGCTTGAAAAATGGAATTGTGACATTGGCTTAGAACTTGTCATTGATTAAAAATGTAACTGCATACGATTCTTTTTTTTATATATATACTAGCTGTACCCTGCGTGCGTTGCAACGCTTTCAGTTTGAATTTTAATTTTGTATTTAAGTGTGTAAATGAGATTTGCGATTATGATTTGAAATGAGAATTTTATTTAATGGTGAAAAAAACCAGTGATAGTCTCAACAGTTAATTCTCTAGGATATCGTTAGTGCATTTTCAAACAGACATGTATGGTGATGCACGCGGACCATGAAACATATTTTGGCTGATGATCTGAAAAAAGTTTGAATCAATGGCGACATCAGGTATTTCTGTTGATATGAGCTGGCCAATTTGTCATGGTGTGATTTTTTCAATAAGCCAAATCATGTGACAATTCTCTTTCTTTTTTTCCTTTTTCTTTTTTTTTTTTGCCATTACATAAAATACATCAAACACCGTGTCTCTCCAAAAACATGACGCTTTGCAATAAAACCAAGTATAGAGCTTAATACTTGTTTTAACTCACGTGCGGTAATGCATCATGAAGATCTGATGATGTTTGCCTAGGTTACAAAAGATCTTTAATTTTAGCTCAAGCAGGATTGCATGTGAATGTAATAAATAACTCTGGCTGCCCATATGCGCACCGATACTTGTAGCACCGAATGAAGTCATTTGGAAACACGAATGTACCGAAATTTTTTCGCCAAGAAAAGTTTCTATTATCTTGCTTGACCAACACCTCCTAGAAAGAGTAGGCCTCAGCACGGGTTACCAAACGTAATGACATATTTCGTATTTTCAACCACTGCGCAGCTTAGTACCCCAAACGTAGAGACATCTTTCTTATTTTTCAACAACTGCGCAGTTAACTTCGTCATATCGGATTACTAAATTTATCCGTGCTGAGGCCTTCCTTCTTCTAGGAGGTGTTGGCTTGACCCGATAACAACATTGATAATAGCTCGGCGGGCGACGTTAAATCGGGTAGTTTCACTTTGCCTCCAGAAGAGCAAATTCCAGCAGTTTCATTCTTAAATTTTAGAGCACTACAAGGCATACATAATTGATCCATTTTTCCGATTATTACGCTTAGGTGAAGACTATAGTTGGTTGTCGGTTCATAGTGAAATGTACTGAGATTCAAATCAGAGTATTGGCAGCGAAGTGCGTTCTTGATTGATTTTCCTTCCTGCATACCGTTGCTCTGATGTTTCCGACGAACGGGCTTGAGTAGTGCGTTCTCGATCGGATTTCATTCTTGCTTCCCGTTTCTCTGATGTTTCCGACGAACGGGCTTGGGTAGCGCGTAGTTGATTTGTTAACAGTCTTCTTTCCCGTTGTTCTGATGTTTCCGACGAACGGGCTTGAGTAGCGCGTAGTTGATTCGTTAACAGTCTTCTTTCCCGTTGCTCTGATGTTTCCAACGAATGGGCTTGAGTAGTGCGTAGTTGATTTGTTAACAATTTTCTTTCCTGTTGCTCAGACGTTTTTAAGGAACGGGCTAAAGCATTGTGTTCTCGATTAGTTTCAAGTCTTTTTTCCCGTTGCTCCAATGTTTCTGAAACACGGGTAGTTCTCTTTTTGCTTGCTTGAGAGATGCCCCCTCCGGGGGCATAGGTGCAGAGTTGTGTGCCGGCGTTCATGTCCATGTTGATCGACTAAGAGCGATTCGTTTAGGCGGCATATTTTTGAAAATATTCTCTCTCAAACAAAAAGAAATGTAAAAGTTGACAGTGGCCGCAAATTTGCTAAATCTAAAATTCACATATTTATTTTAAGTAATAAAAAAAGCAATAAAAATGAAATAATTTAAATAAAAAATATAATAATGATAAAATTTAAAACAAAAATCTATTTTTTAAATGAAAGAAATAAAATGATTGGGAATTCGAAAACTTTGTAATACTAAACATTCTAATAGTTTTCAAATGACAGTCAGCAATGAAACCTTCAAAAACTATATTTAATTGTGCTAACCTAAAATTGCATAATAGATATAAATAATTATTGAAAACGTGCAATTTGAATGAAATTTGCTTTCACTTTTATTTTTATTAAGCAGTTTTCACAGTACTAAATCCGTGATACCATCAATAATTACGAAATCTATTCTTGTTGATTTTACGTGCTTGTGCTCACCTGCCATAAAGAAACTTGCGAGAATTATAATTAAATATTAAAGAATATGTAATTTACTCTTCTAAGTGAATAGAGCTATAAGATAGAAAATATCACTGTTGTTATCTTCAAGATATTTGAAAACTGAATCGCTTATAGCAAAATTTAAAACAATGGCTAACTTTTAACCAATCAGAAAATTCCATTTCGATTTTCGCTGATATCGCTGGAACGGTTTGTCGCAGAATGTTCTAATGTCGACATAAACCTTCCTCGTGCTTTGAACTATCTGTATGCCAAGTTTCACAGCTTTCTGTCGGATGGTTTAGGAGTCTATAGGTGACAGACAGACACACATTCATTTTTATATATATAGATTTTAAAGATAGCATCAACGATATCTGTTAGCTTATAGCTATCAGTAACCGATGAGTTTATTTTACGCTTCTCATATATTTAATTATTTTTTATTCGTTACGTCAGATGAGCTAATCGGTCAACATTAACGTGGTAGCGTAGGCATTAAGAAATTACCATTTCTAAAGTTATATGATATCACATATTTAGTTTGTTTATATTTATGCTTTAAAAACTTGTTAATATAAAATAATTTCAAATCAATTGCATTTAAAATAAATGAGTAATGCACTGAAAATCAAAAATAAGGGAAGAACTAATTCGTTTAGGACAGGGAGGATGAACCTTTATGTATCAACTTGTAATGTTTTCTAAAAAAAATGTTTAATGAGGTCATAGACGTGCCGTCAAATAATTATGACTTGATTATTGGAAAAATAATATTACTAAATACTCAAAACTCTTTATTTATTACAAAAAAGAACTGCAATGTCTAATAGTTCAAATTAAAGTAATTGTAGTGAGACTTAGAAGTAGTGTAGCGAGCATATGAACAAAATAAGTTTCCACAAATTGTAAATTTCTTTTTCTCAAAACAAAGCTTTTCTTATTAAAGATTAATTAACAATAAATCCTTTAAGATTATTTCGATTCACTTTTTAATAGAATTATATCTAATTAATTCCTTCTCATTTGCGGAAATTTTGTAATGTTTAGAGTTTAGATTAAGGCTTTTCTTTAAAAAATCTGACTTTAAAAGTTTAATTAGTCACAAAAAATAACTGAGTTGAAACTTATAATTTTAATGCATTAAAAATTAGAAAGATACCTCCTGCTTTAGCTTAACGCGCATTGAACAAAACCAACTTTCACAAATTTTAAATTTCTTTTTCCCAAACAATGTCTTTCGTATTTAACATCTCAACAATTCCTTTAAGACTATTCCAATTCTCTTTTTTATGGAATTGTATCTAATTAATTCTTTCCTGTTCGTTAAATGTTTTGTAATTTGTTGAGAGTTTTTGATTAACTAAGTAATAAAACAGATTAAGGCTTTGTTTAGAAGTCTGACTTAGAAAATTTAACAAATCATAAACTATTAAGGTTAAGAAAATACCTATTTGAGCAAGAATAGCTACAATATGGTTAAATTTTCAATATTTAAAAAGAAAAGTATTCAGATATAGTCTTTTATTCTTCGTAATTTACAAAGATATATTTGTGTTACTACTATGTATTAGTACTTGACTTAATACGTGGGACCTAGGCTCTTAAGAAATGAAAAGTTTCCACTCCTCCATTGTTTTAGGTATCATCTGCCAGAAGAGATGAAACTGACCTAGGTAATTCCCTGTTTATTTTTCTGAGATTCTGGGAATCTTCTCAATTAAAGGCCATCGCCGAACTTTTGTTGGCCTGATGTTTTTTCTTACATGATTGGAAGGTCTGAATATCACCTTTAATACTTTCTATTTGGCAAAGCAATTTTCTCGCTGGGAAGTTTTGATTTTGCGAGGCTTTGATTTTTAGTCGAAATTTCCATGGAGTTAAGATGAGAAATAAATAAAAAGCTTTAATTATGAAGTTTCTACGAATGAAAGTATTAATTAAATCATTTTTTATTCTATACTGACACTTGCATTAAGTACATTTATACTTCTAAAATGTAGTTTGAATTATTTATAATAAATTTTCTCTATACAGCTTATTTTGAATGATAATTTTATTGTACGTTTTTTTAAAGCAGTCTCGCAATTTCCTTTTGCACGCAATTCGATTTTTAAATAAAATCCTTTCATTTGGAAAAATGGCACTCAATATTCTATTCATCAATCTGAAAGGATAATTCTCACATTAATGGTGCAGGGAAACGAATCAGTGATAATATTTCATTGTAGGAAAAAAAATTTCGTATTTGATTTATGTCTGACGTAATGTTTTTTTTTTATCTGTTTTGTAATATACAGCTTTTTTTAAATACTTTCTTTACATTTATAGATGTTTTAATAAAACAACGCTATTTTGTCAATTAATAAATCTAAAGTTTTCATTTTTAAAATAAAATATGCGTTAAATATACATTAAATCCCTCAAAGATACAGGTCTAAAATGCTTCCTTTTTTGAATAGCTGGATTTTGCTAGCTGTTATCAGAATGAGACAGTCATTTTTCTTTAATGAATAAATCTATAGCTCTAGCTTTGAATATATATGTTTTAAACGTTATGCTGTAGAAGAGTCACTGTTGCATAACTGTTCCATTGCTAAAATACTGTAACTAAAATACTGTACTGTTATATTAAAATGCTGTACTTACTAAAAATTATTATTTTATTCTTCATGAAATTCACGTTGGAAAAACGAATTTTATATTTGTGAGTAAAAATGTTTCAAATTGCTTAAAAAGTTCTTGAGATATAGAGGAATACGCAAAAAATAAAATCAACAGTAAGGGGTCCAAACTTCGGACCGCTCTCCTAACCAAACTGTTAAGACCATATTTCCCATATTGGGGCTACTCCTGTTAGGACCCTATTTCCCATATAGGGGCTGCCCCTGTTAGGACCGTATTTCCCATATTGGGGCTACCCCTGTTGGGACCCTATTTCCCATATTGGGGCTACTCCTAAATTATGGAAATCAGAAATCCAAATCCATTGTTTATTCAGAGAACGCACGTTTTTGTGTCTTTGTGTCTTATTCTGTAATTTAAAATATCGTCCGTGGTAAACAATTAGTATATTTGAAGTAACCCCCTCAAACCATTAAGATTGGGGCCTAAAACGTGAAGATCCGATCGTTAGATCAAAAGTTATGCAAGGTGGTCTGATTTTTTTTTCTGCCTACCGTATATTAAAAATTCTTAACTGTTATATTAAAATGTAATTTTACAACTTTTTCGATTAAAACAATGATAGATGAAGGACGTTTTTCTTAATTTTATTTTAAAATTCTGTTATGACTCGTAAAGGGGAAAAAATCTACATTTATTTTTATGTACTCCGCGCACAAGATATGTTAGATTGTGAATATTAATGAAGTTTACAATCCATAATTACTTTTTAATCACAAATTTAGAAAAAAATGCAGACAAAAGAATTCCTTACATCGTTTCTCAATCTGAGATTAAAAGTAATTAAAATTAGATCCTCCGTCTACTTAAAATTTTTCAATTCTCTGGAAGAAAATATTTTTTCTTTATAAATTTCTAATTGCGTGCTTTGTTTTTATCAAGATAAACATTCGATTTGTATGAAATTAAAATCCTGTTTTTTTCTCTAACACTTAAATTCATTTCAGTTCACCAAAAAGAAATTATTTTCATATTTGAAAATATTTAAACAGATGATGCTCTTAAATCCAATTTTTATAATTTTAAAAATCACTCCATTTTCAAGTTTAAAATCTCTATTCATTCCATTTATCGGACAATATAATATTTTTGTATAAAAAAATATCAGTGTTTAAATAAATTCTTAGGAAGTCAGTTTTTATATATTGTCCAGTATATAATCTGTTTTCAAACTGGAAATTTCCCCGATTTCGTTCTGCCTGGTTTTGTGAGATAGGGTTGCTTTTGCTGGGCTACTTATTTGTGGCAATTGTTTTTGGTTTCAAATTTAGTAATTTTATATTTTGTTATATTTTAATATAATTATTTTCTTCCAAAACATGCATACCTAATCGTATATATAAAAATGTCTGCGAACAGTTTCTGCGAAGTAGCCATTTTGTTTTTCATGAAGTGTTATTTTAAAAATAAGTCAGTAAAACAGTTAGAAATATTATGAACCAGCTTGACTCGCTAGTGACAGCAAAATTTCACTAATTTCTTAGTGAAATCTGTTTTTTTTTTTTTTTTTTTTTTTTTTTTTTTTTTTTTTTTTAATATGTTATAAATTTTGTCTGTTTTGCTCTTGCTGGTTTCAGAAATAATGGAAGGTTACTATTGTTGGGCTATTAATTTTTGGCAATTGTTTTTGTTGTCCAATTTAGCAATTATTATTATATTTTGATATATATATATATATATTTAATGGCGGGTGCTTGGAACTATCCATTGGCCACAGAAAGTGCCAGAACTGCTAACTCTCTTTTCGTCACCCAGTGGGCACCTGTGGCAAAGCCACAGCGGTGGAGCAGCGTCGCCCACGTCACACTACCACAACCCGTTTATACGGCGGGTCACATTCACACACAAAGGAGAAAGTACATAGAACACAGATAGAGAGAAAGAAACATCCATGCCTTGCCCGGGATTCGAACCCAGAACCTTTCTGATGCAAGGACAGTTCCCTGCTTCCTACACAGGCCGGTCGGCATATATTTTAATATAATTATTATCTTCCAAACTACGTATGCCTAGACGTAGTAATAATTATAAAATGTAAGTAAGCATTGGTTAAATGAAAATTAGTGACGTTGGCCGAAAGAAAGAAACTAGTCGCTTTCATCGGGGAAAAGAGTTTCTTCAAAGAAATAGGTAGCCATTTTATTTTTAAAGAAGTTTCAACATAGTTCAAGCTAGTAAAATGTTCTAAAGTATTATGAGACAGCTTGATTCACTAGTAATAGCATGATCAAGAAATTTTTCTGTTGCTTTAAGATTTTTTATGTGAATGCATCTACAAAGAATCAATAAATTAGAATTTAATTAATCCATATATGCTATTATTAAACCAGGCACAATGACATTTTAGTTTGCACAGCTTAGAAAATGTTAACCTGGATAATGTATCTGCAGTTTGGTCACCAGTTCATTCATAGTAACTGAGAATGTCTTATTGAATGCAACTAGCAATTGATTTGTAATTTGTTCGTAAATTCTCTTATAGCAAAGTAAACAAACATTGTAAATGTAATTTTGATGGCTAAACACTGTTAATGGCTAAATAATGATTAAACACAGTTTAAAATATTATCGGAAACATTTGTTACACTATTGACGTCTGACTGATGCGTATTACTTGTCTACATTTAAAAACTAAAATAAAATTACTTACTTTGCTCTTAAAAATTTTAATAAACTTTCTTGCGCGGGAAATTTGTTTGAACGTGAGCTAACTCATTATTAAGATGGCGATTTTTAAACTTAATAAAGTATACGGCCAATAACTACAACCAGATGGTAGTGCTGTATTTAAGGCTTAGATTATAAAGAAGGTTTGCTTTATAATATATAAATTACATCACGTGACGGAAAAATAAATCTGGTTAACATTTGAATGTTATATAGTTCATAACCACGAAGTGCCAGACGTGTATCTCTATTGTTTGCAGTCAGATAATAATTGAACTTGATTTTACGGAATTTTTTGAAATTCATCTAACTCTGTAATTTAGATTAATGTTTTGTTGTTTTTTGGATATCTTGGATATTTTTCCCATCAAGCTGTCATTTTGAAGGTCTCGGAAAATACTGGAAATTATTTGTAAAAAGAAATCGGCCTGATTAGGTATTGTTATACCATAAAGTATTATAAATATGCTTTCACAAAATAGAGTCCCTTTTTTATGACGTACATCATACAACTTCATCTGTTTGTAAATTTTACTTCAAAATTTATTAAACACAATAAAAGCACAGTTCATTTCAGTCTTTTTTTTTATGTTTTTCTTTTGTATCTAGAGTTGATTAGAAATGATCACATTTTGGTCATACACTCTACATATCTGTGCTTTCAAATCATTTAGCAACAACTGATTTATACTTAAATTTATTTTTGTTCACGAGTAATACAGCTAAAAAGTAAAACGCTGAATAATTATTACAAGAACTAAATAAAGCGTTTGTTAGCAAGTTATTCTAATAAAGGGGTTTAAACCTCTACGTTGAAAGATTTGTAAAAGCTCGTTATCCAGTTTATCAAAAAAGTAAATTTGCGTTTTCTCTAGCGGTAGAAAAGTGAAATATGATGAACTTGGGTAATCCATCATTTTTGATGTGAAGGTAAAATATTGCACTTTAAAAAAAATAAGTAAAACCTTCCAGTTATTTTAAAAATGTGTGCCGTATTTTTTTTCCCGAGATATTTAGATCTGTAACTTATGGTTTAGTGTTGAATCTAAAATGCTAAATAAATTATTGCCTAAATTTTTTCAACAATTTTTATTTATAATGTTATGAAGTTTACCAGTCGGAAAAAATCTGTGTAATATTTTAGTGGTAACATAATCCTAGTAGCAAATAAAACCACTCTAGCAATTTTGAAATTTCAAAAGCTAAATTCTATGTATTTAGACAGTCAGCAGCTTTCCAGGGCTAACGTTTGAATAGATAGACTAATTTCCATGAATTTCCATGAAACTTATGTTTTAATTTTTGTTCGGCTTTACTAAAAGCAATAATAGAGTTTGTGTGTCAGTGTTCAGCTCTCGTCTATTTTAAGAAATATTTTTTCTAGAATCTAGAAATTTGGGTGAAAGCATTACCTTTCGACCCCCTTGCCACGGATTTTAATATGTAAGATGGGAAGAGACACACAGAAACGAATTTTTCTTAAGATTAGCAAATTAACATTATAGATTAACATTATAATAACATTTAATTATTAATAACATTTAATTATTAATAACATTTAATTATTAATAACTTTATTAAATTAACAACAGCACCGAAGTTACATGGCAACTATGGTAGCTGTTGGATATACAAGGAGTTTTCTACAGTCTGTCATTTTTTTCAACAGCAATCAATAGTTAAATATAAAATAACATCAAGTAACGTAAATTATTTATCATGACGTCACCCTGAAATATTTATTTGTTCCAATTCAAACTGTGTGGAAGTATGCTTGGAAGCTTAGAGTTAGACAACTCAATTTAATCAAAAATAAGCATCGTTAGTAGTTTATTGCTTATTCCTTGGTAATACTTGATATTGGATGATACTTGGCAGATCAGCGAAAGAATTGTTGTCATGTTGATGCGGAGATCAGGGCAAATAAGTATATTTCACCCCATTTTATCCCTTTCGAAGGCCGTGGTAAGTATACTTACCACCAATTTTTGAAGCCCATGGTGAACTTTTTGCGTTTGAATAAAATTGGTAGTATCAGAAAATGTATAAAAGTATAAGTTTGTAGCATTTATAAAATTTATTTTATAAATAAGGAAAAATAAAAGTCAATAAGTTCCTAATAGGCCGTGGTAAATATACTTACCACCAAAAAATGGCATTAAAATTTAGATTTTTTTAATAACATAAAAAAGTTTTTTTTTCTTATATCAATTACTATTCTTATATCAATTTCAATTCCAAAAATACTTTAATTTACCTTTAGTAGAAATAAATGTCCCACTACGTGTTAATTTCATAGCGCATCTGAAAAACTTTCGATTAACCAAACTATTAGAAAATAAAGATAATTAATAAATTTGTTATGTATAATGTGCCAATTAATTGGTTGGAGTTATTTTAACCGATTAGGATTAGCCTATGATCAATAATTGAGAATTTTTTAAATTGAGAATTTTTTAAATTGAGAATTTTTTAAATTGAGAATTTGGAGTTGAGTTGAAAAATAAAAAAAAAAAATGTTTTGTCTAATCTAGGCCTCTAAGAAAGCCAAAAAATAAAGAAAACATTAAATTACTAAAACTTTTTAGCTGGCATTATATGTGCTTTACATTTTTTTTTTTGCATGATTACGTAGTGTTAATTAAAACTGTTTTCATAGTTTAACGATTTTACTACCTCACTAAAAAAAAAAAATGATTATTCAGCCTGTCGTATCAAATATAACTTTTTGTCACTGGCTGATTCAGATAAAAAAAAATAATCAGAAATCTTCGTTTACCACGCCCTTTTATTCTGAATTTCAAAGATTTTTTGTACGAATCTTAGATTTCATTTTTTTTACTTTTCCTTGTTCTTAATATTTTTTTCTTTACTTATTCTGAACATTTTACTCTTTGGATTTATTTTTCATTCATAAGATCGTTCTTTTGCAGCTGCTGTCTCAAACTCGTGTATATTTAAAATAAAATCGATTATGTGATATTTCAGTTAATATTAAAGTAATATTGTGTAAATATATTTAAAATTTGAAAACATGTTTTTTACATTTGCTGAGGGAAGACTATTTTGCTGATCACAATTAATCACAATACATAAAAATTACAATGCTGATCACATTACATCAAAACATTTAAAATAGGTTTAATTTTACCATTTTTATTTATCTCCTAACTTCGTTCACTACATAAATCTTAAATTCTAGGAAAAATACCATATTGTTATTATATTTAAAAAAATTGAACTTTGAGTATCTACACTGTAAAAATGCTGTACAATGCTGATCACAATACATCAAAACATTTCAAATAGGTTTAATTTTAACATTTTTAATTATCTCCTATTTTCGTTCACTACATAAATCTTAAATTCTAGGAAAAATACCATATCGTTATTATATTTAAAAAAAATGAACTTTGAGTATCTACACTGTAAAAATGCTGTACAATGCTGATCACAATACATCAAAACATTTCAAATAGGTTTAATTTTAACATTTTTAATTATCTCCTAACTTCGTTCACTACATAAATCTTAATTTATAGGAAAAATACCATATCGTTATTATATTTAAAAAAAATGAACTTTGAGTATCTACACTGTAAAAATGCTGTACAATGCTGATCACAATGCATCAAAACATTTCAAATAGGTTTAATTTTACCATTTTTATTTATCTCCTAGCTTCATTCACTACATAAATCTTAAATTCTAGGAAAAATACCATATCGTTATTATATCTAAAAAAATTGAACTTTGAGTATCTACACTGTAAAAATGCTGTACAATGCTGATCACAATACATCAAAACATTTCAAATAGGTTTAATTTTAACATTTTTAATTATCTCCTAACTTCGTTCACTACATAAATCTTAATTTATAGGAAAAATACCATATCGTTATTATATTTAAAAAAAATGAACTTTGAGTATCTACACTGTAAAAATGCTGTACAATGCTGATCATAATGCATCAAAACATTTCAAATAGGTTTAATTTTACCATTTTTATTTATCTCCTAGCTTCATTCACTACATAAATCTTAAATTCTAGGAAAAATACCATATCGTTATTATATCTAAAAAAATTGAACTTTGAGTATCTACACTGTAAAAATGCTGTACAATGCTGATCACAATACATCAAAACATTTCAAAGAGGTTTAATTTTAACATTTTTAATTATCTCCTATTTTCGTTCACTACATAAATCTTAAATTCTAGGAAAAATACCATATCGTTATTATATTTAAAAAAAATGAACTTTGAGTATCTACACTGTAAAAATGCTGTACAATGCTGATCACAATACATCAAAACATTTCAAATAGGTTTAATTTTAACATTTTTCATTATCTCCTAACTTCGTTCACTACATAAATCTTAATTTATAGGAAAAATACCATATCGTTATTATATTTAAAAAAAATGAACTTTGAGTATCTACACTGTAAAAATGCTGTACAATGCTGATCACAATGCATCAAAACATTTCAAATAGGTTTAATTTTACCATTTTTATTTATCTCCTAGCTTCATTCACTACATAAATCTTAAATTCTAGGAAAAATACCATATCGTTATTATATCTAAAAAAATTGAACTTTGAGTATCTACACTGTAAAAATGCTGTACAATGCTGATCACAATACATCAAAACATTTCAAATAGGTTTAATTTTAACATTTTTAATTATCTCCTAACTTCGTTCACTACATAAATCTTAATTTATAGGAAAAATACCATATCGTTATTATATTTAAAAAAAATGAACTTTGAGTATCTACACTGTAAAAATGCTGTACAATGCTGATCATAATGCATCAAAACATTTCAAATAGGTTTAATTTTACCATTTTTATTTATCTCCTAGCTTCATTCACTACATAAATCTTAAATTCTAGGAAAAATACCATATCGTTATTATATCTAAAAAAATTGAACTTTGAGTATCTACACTGTAAAAATGCTGTACAATGCTGATCACAATACATCAAAACATTTCAAAGAGGTTTAATTTTAACATTTTTAATTATCTCCTATTTTCGTTCACTACATAAATCTTAAATTCTAGGAAAAATACCATATCGTTATTATATTTAAAAAAAATGAACTTTGAGTATCTACACTGTAAAAATGCTGTACAATGCTGATCACAATACATCAAAACATTTCAAATAGGTTTAATTTTAACATTTTTAATTATCTCCTAACTTCGTTCACTACATAAATCTTAATTTATAGGAAAAATACCATATCGTTATTATATTTAAAAAAAATGAACTTTGAGTATCTACACTGTAAAAATGCTGTACAATGCTGATCACAATGCATCAAAACATTTCAAATAGGTTTAATTTTACCATTTTTATTTATCTCCTAGCTTCATTCACTACATAAATCTTAAATTCTAGGAAAAATACCATATCGTTATTATATCTAAAAAAATTGAACTTTGAGTATCTACACTGTAAAAATGCTGTACAATGCTGATCACAATACATCAAAACATTTCAAAGAGGTTTAATTTTAACATTTTTAATTATCTCCTATTTTCGTTCACTACATAAATCTTAAATTCTAGGAAAAATACCATATCGTTATTATATTTAAAAAAATTGAACTTTGAGTATCTACACTGTAAAAATGCTGTACAATGCTGATCACAATACATCAAAACATTTCAAATAGGTTTAATTTTAACATTTTTAATTATCTCCTAACTTCGTTCACTACATAAATCTTAATTTATAGGAAAAATACCATATCGTTATTATATTTAAAAAAAATGAACTTTGAGTATCTACACTGTAAAAATGCTGTACAATGCTGATCACAATGCATCAAAACATTTCAAATAGGTTTAATTTTACCATTTTTATTTATCTCCTAGCTTCATTCACTACATAAATCTTAAATTCTAGGAAAAATACCATATCGTTATTATATCTAAAAAAATTGAACTTTGAGTATCTACACTGTAAAAATGCTGTACAATGCTGATCACAATACATCAAAACATTTCAAATAGGTTTAATTTTAACATTTTTAATTATCTCCTAACTTCGTTCACTACATAAATCTTAATTTATAGGAAAAATACCATATCGTTATTATATTAAAAAAAATGAACTTTGAGTATCTACACTGTAAAAATGCTGTACAATGCTGATCATAATGCATCAAAACATTTCAAATAGGTTTAATTTTACCATTTTTATTTATCTCCTAGCTTCATTCACTACATAAATCTTAAATTCTAGGAAAAATACCATATCGTTATTATATCTAAAAAAATTGAACTTTGAGTATCTACACTGTAAAAATGCTGTACAATGCTGATCACAATACATCAAAGCATTTCAAATAGGTTTAATTTTACCATTTTTATTTATCTCCTAGCTTCATTCACTACATAAATATTAAATTCTAGGAAAAATACCATATCGTTATTATATTTAAAAAAAATGAACTTTGAGTATCTACACTGTAAAAATGCTGTACAATGCTGATCACAATGCATCAAAACATTTCAAATAGGTTTAATTTTACCATTTTTATTTATCTCCTAGCTTCATTCACTACATAAATCTTAAATTCTAGGAAAAATACCATATCGTTATTATATCTAAAGAAATTGAACTTTGAGTATCTAAACTGTAAAAATGCTGTACAATGCTGATCACAATACATCAAAACATTTCAAATAGGTTTAATTTTAACATTTTTAATTATCTCCTAACTTCGTTCACTACATAAATCTTAATTTATAGGAAAAATACCATATCGTTATTATATTTAAAAAAAATGAACTTTGAGTATCTACACTGTAAAAATGCTGTACAATGCTGATCATAATGCATCAAAACATTTCAAATAGGTTTAATTTTACCATTTTTATTTATCTCCTAGCTTCATTCACTACATAAATCTTAAATTCTAGGAAAAATACCATATCGTTATTATATCTAAAAAAATTGAACTTTGAGTATCTACACTGTAAAAATGCTGTACAATGCTGATCACAATACATCAAAACATTTCATATAGGTTTAATTTTAACATTTTTAATTATCTCCTAACTTCGTTCACTACATAAATCTTAATTTATAGGAAAAATACCATATCATTATTATATTTAAAAAAAATGAACTTTGAGTATCTACACTGTAAAAATGCTGTGCAATGCTGATCACAATGCATCAAAACATTTCAAATAGGTTTAATTTTACCATTTTTATTTATTTCCTAGCTTCATTCACTACATAAATCTTAAATTCTAGGAAAAATACCATATCGTTATTATATCTAAAAAAATTGAACTTTGAGTATCTACAACACTGTAAAAATTCGGAGCAAAGTTCGGTTTGAAGTTTGCGTGCATCATCCATTAATACCATAAAATATTATACAGTAATTTTTACAATAATATTTATTTAATTATGGTGATTTTTCGGTAATTATTGCTGTAGAAATTATGGTAGATCAGAATTTTTGTTCTGTTACATGTTGTGGTAAAAGTTGATTCTATGGTAAAAAGTAACGGTTCTTTTTACCGTAATTTGATCCGGAATGTTTTAGTGTGTATGCTGAAATGAAATGATAATTATTAAGGAAATAGTTTTCTGGTATATTTTAAAATATTTTTTGTGCTAATTTAAAAAAAAATTATATTTGAAGCATTCTATGTTTCCAATAGTTATAGTCTGCTTTTAAATATTAATAAAAAATTTTATATTGTATAAAAAATAAGTTGAATTTTTTTGAAAAAGAATTGCAAGTATTTTTAGTAATAAGTAAAGTACTTTTTAATATTGTAAAGCGTAGAAGTCTTGTTTTCATATGACACTACCATTTGAAAGAAAAATACACATGCAGTCTTTTTATGTCATAAAAATAATGTTTTACATTTTTAAAGGAAGTTCGCCAAAAAAAAAAAATTATAATTTTAATAAAATATTATCTAATAAATGTTAAAAAAATATTTTGTATCAAATAAAAATCATATTAGATACATTACTTAATTCAATATTTGGGGTGTATTTTCTAATGTTATTTAAATAACTCGCATTGTTGTAAAGGATTTATTATTCTTTTAAAGAATTAATTTGAAATTTAAAATTCGTAATTTTATTAAATTAATTTCTAATGGAAGTTCAATCATATATATTGCATTATTTAAATATATTTTTTGAAAAATTCTTTATTCTGTTGAAATATATCTTTAACAGAAACATTGTTAACCTTAAAAAGAAACATTGTTATAAACATATATTTTTTAAATTTAAAAAAAAAAGAAGCACGAGGAAGTTATTGCGGAAGAACGGAAAAATACTGTTGTTAAAAAAATCTAATAAAAATTTAAAAATAAACACCATTCGAAGCATTCCGTACTTTCAATATTTATAGCGTGTCTTTAATTGATATTCAAATAAATAACAACGTTTTACAATATTAATATACAATATTAATATTTTATCAATATTATACATTATTATATTATACAATATTAATATTTTATCAACGTAAGTTTGCTGAAACATAGAACTTTGTTTTCAAAATAATTTTATTATCCTTTCAGAAATACTGTATAAATTAAAATAATCTGTGGTTTTATTATTATTCAAACTAACTCAATGATGTAAAAATCTTTTTGAAATTATTGAAATAAGCATATTTGAACACAAAAGTTGTATTGTTAAAAATAATTTCTAAAAAATTATCTGAAAAAATTACATATGCAGTTTTGATGGTTGGTGGGTGGTGGCAGGAAGAGCCTCTAGCTTCTTAAATGATATAATGACATAAATTATTTTTAGGCATTTGTAGAAGAAATGATTAAATGTATTAAACATTTTGAAATATAAATTAGACATTTTATTCTGCACCTGCATAGTTTTTGTTAAAAACTTATTATTAAACAAAACGCATTAAATACTAATAAATAAACAGATTTTTTAAAACATTTTTTAACTTAAATTAGACGTTTTCTTCTGTATATTTAATGTTATTCAGTTTTATTCAAAAATGTATTTTTAAATGAAACACATATGGTAATAATAACAATGAAAAGAATTAATAAGAAAATATAATTTTATAATTTTGAAACGTAACATCTCAGATTTAATATAAAATAGAATTTAATCGGATTTCTCGGAAAATAAAAGAAAATAAGAGAAATGCTGACGCAAGTTTTTGCACAATTCCCCATACCTTCAAAATATCTATTTGTATGCAAGTTGGAGAATAATTTTGTAAAGCGAAACAAAAAACGCTTACCAAAATGCATTTTCTTTATGATTAAATTCAAACTATTTTTTTAATTTAATGTAACAGAAAATATATATCGTTTCTCTTATTGTTTTTTTTTTCTTTGAACGAATGTTTTGTTTTTAAACCTCATTTAGAATAATAAACCAAACTATCTTGGGAATATGATTAACAAGCTAGCATTTTTAATCTCAAATAAGTATATTTAATTTCAGATATTTTAAAATTATTCATTAACAAAATTATTTTACAAAAAAAAAACATATTTATCATGACATAGTGAAGATATAATTTAAAGAAGATTTATTTCATTATTAAACCAAAGAAACTTGTATATTTCAAAAGAAATTTCATTTGGACGCCGCTGGGGAAAATATTAGATCATGGTGTAAATAATAAATATATTTTGTTTGTTTTTTAATTTTTTTTTTCGTATTCGTGATATGGTAGTGATGATTTATAAATCTATGCATTTAGCAAATAAATTAAATTTTGCAGTTGTTATAATTTTCATTGTGTTATTCACCCCACCACCTGTGACAAAATTTCGAGGGATACAACATAGACGAGATTACTATGTTGATAGACGTTGTATGTACTTGATAGACGAGATTGTGTTATATTTCCTGTGCATAAATTGCTATGTGACAGAATCTCACAAGCACAAAATATTTCCTGTATAAAACAATATGAGATGAAAGTTCAATAGAACAAAATATCGTCGGTAAAAACTTCATATTCATTATAACAAAAGTGGTTTTAGACCAAAATATATCAAATATCTGCACACTAAGTTTTTTAAAGTCTTAAGGAAAGCAAATTAAATAAAAGTAGAATCGTCTCTGGGCAGAGCATCGTTGTATGAAACTTCACGTCATCAAGATATGGTCTGTTAGAGCCCTATCAAATAAAATATCGTGAAACAAAATTTATTGAAGATCAAATAAACGGAAAAGGGTCTTAGGAAGCTACATAACATAAGGTATAAAAAGTCTTAAGAATGACTACAGCAACTAAGAAGAGACTTCGATGCAAATTATAGTAGAAAGGAATTTCGCATGGGCAAAATATCATAAATTATAGCTTCCATCTCACATAAAAAGTCAGGCGAGAAAAAAAAAAAATCCGCATTGAGAGAAAAACTAACTGGGGTTCGAGTTCTAGCATTGGCACAACAATATTTCCTCCATTCCCTTCAAAACTGGAAGAGTTTTTAGTGTTCTGTATTCTCCATTGCCCATTATCTAAGGACAATTATCTCTTATGTTCAGTTAAATTTCTTTTTTACGATCTTGAAACAATGACAGTTAATACCAGTTAAAAAACCGTATAGTTTTGTATTCATGGATTAATAACCATTTTAGTTGAAAATGGTTTCAAAACCTTAAAAGTAAAAAAAAAAACGTTCTTTACCGTAAACTTTAAGGTTTGTCGAAGGGACAAATTGCTGCCGGTAATTTTAATATAATTTTAGAATGAAAATTCTAACAGTGTGTATAGTAAATTTATCAGAACATCTTTCTGAACATCCGAGAAAGCAGCATATTATAAAAAATAAAAAGACTTAAGGCCAACAATAGATAATATGAATATGTAGCTTAAGGAATTAATTTTCAAATGATGAAAGATAAACCACTTGGAGAATTAAATTTATTGATGCATTAACTTAAGGAGATAATTCTCCAGAGAATGAAGATTTCTGCATTTAAAACATAACAATAAGTCTATTGTTAATGGATAATCAGTTAAGATGTTCAGTTAAAACAGAGCTCAAGTGTATCGGAAAGCGGGAAAGAAATTTTAGATTTAGAATTTAGTAGAAATTTTTAAAAAATTGACAAAATGTTGTTTTTTTTTAAGTTTTAAAGCACTAAAATATGTTCTCCAAATAATGTTTTAAGTTACGGTGCAACAGTGAAATTTTCACAAAATAAATTGTAAAATAGTGAACGTTAAGATAAAAAAAGGAAATACTTATCTTTATGAAATTTTTTTTCTGCTTAAGTACTTCGTAGTATAGTCTTGCGTTTCAAATTTTACAAAACTGTTTAAAGAGCCCCTGTGACTCAGAAGATAGAGCGCTCACCTTTCAACGAGGTTGCGCGGGTTCAAATCTCCGCGATGGCTGGTCGATATAAATTCTGCACTCGGCTCGCATTGATCACGCTGATGACGTAAAATATTCTCAGTGTTAGACGGAACCTGAGTTAGTGTACCCTTGCTGTCAGGCAAACCGTGGGAGGTTTTCGTGTTTTTTCCTCTCTATGTAACGTGAATGTTGGTTAATACCATAAAAAAAAGGCAAATTACTTCCAATACTTGATCAAGAAGTTTCTTTGTCTTCTGAGTCCTATTCAATAATACGAGACTACGGAGTAAAATAGGTAGTCGTGCACTCAAATTTACGTCAGCTGTTCATCGACGGTTATAAAATATAACATAAAATGAACCACTGTACTAAATGTTAAATGCTCAATAAAGAAATTTGGAAAAAAAAATATTTAAAAAAAAAAAGAAAATATTTTTCTGTCTCAAAATTTATTTCCGTGATGAATATTATGACTTTATCACATATATTCAGTCAACTGACTAAAAAAAAATTTTTTTTATTGTCGTATGCCTGTTTTAGGCAGAAGGGGTGCGATTGTTCTTGTTTTTCAGTGGCACCATCTATGGCCAAGGATTCGACTTCTGCCACACCAAACTGCCACTAACCCGTTCATAGGGTGGGCCATGTTCACACACAGTCACGCAAAGGAGAAAGGACATAGAACACACAGAGAGAAAGAAACATCCATGCCTTGCCCGGGATTCGATCCCAGGACCTTTCTGATGCACGCACCGTTCCCTGCCCCCTACACAGGGCGGTCGGCGACTAAATGAATGCTTTTGTTTTATAATCAACTTTCCTAACCTTTATTTTTTTTGAAAAGTAAAAGTTTATAATTTCGGATTTGCATTAAATAGATACCAAACCACAATGCTTTATATAAAAAATACATTCTGTAATTGAAACTTTAATTTTTAACTCCAAGACATAATTTAATTTTTGAATTTGATTATTGAACTCAATATTTGGAATTTAAAAAAAGGTATGTGAATTAATTTTTTATACTAAAAATGGATTGTTTAATTAAATTATATTTTGTTTATACAGTACATATAATATTTATTCCCTTTTTAAAAAATAAAATAAAATTTTAAAAATTTATTTACTTCCAAACATTATTAATTTTCCTTTAATATTAAAAAAAAACTTTTTATGAATATTTGCAAGATTTTTTTAAGGTAAGTTTACTTTAGTGCTACGTTAAAATATGGAAATGATAAAAGTTGACCTTTTAATATTTGAGATTTAAAACGGAAATTTATCTTGAACGTAATTTTTTTTTAAAAAAACACAGACAGGCATAATGTTTACTTCAAAGAATTCAAAGGGTAATTTAAATAAAAAAATCCTATTTTTAAATATGAACTATAAAAATATTTATGAAAAGTAAGCAATGAAAAGAGATAGAGTAGGTCAGGCGAAAAAATACATATATATTTATATAAAGAACTATTATTCATGAAACACATTTAAATTATAGCACAAATCAATATTCAGAACTAAATTTTTATAGTGTTGAACTGTAAAATACTTTACCAACGAATTTTAAATTAATAAAGTAAACTGATCACTAATTTGAAATTAAATAATCAGTTGACTGATTAGAAACTAAAACTAGTAGAATGTCATTTGTCGTTTGAAAATATTCTCGATTCGAAATGAAGCAATCTCGCTTAGGAACTAGACAGCTACTGCTTCAATATTGAGCTATTAATAGCAACTCAAAGAATTGCGTGAGAAAGCAAACTTTATTCCAGACATTTAAAAAGCCGTTTCATTTTACATTTTATTAAAATTTCAACGATATAATTTAAGCAGCCGGACTGAATTCCTGAAAGGGCATTGCAATACAAATCGATTCAGAATTTAAATTGAAAAGAGGCTTTGCGTTTACTGCCGAAGTGAATTATTATTGAATTGATTTTTATTATTGAATTAGCACATTTTATAACTAAGTGAAATTTTGTATTACAAAATTGATAGCATTCCAAAATTAAGTACATTAGATAGGTTTAATTTTCAAGTATAATTTTTGCAGTGAAATAGATTAAATGAATTTTAGACAATATGAATTTTAAATGTTTTATATATAATTAACTCATTCGATATGCCGTGAAAGAATGATCAATGTGATGCGGTACATGAATTCAAATAGAAATTACACTCCAAATAACTCATGCCTTGAATTACATTCCAAATAACTCGTGCCTTAATGAAAATATTTTCGGTTTTTTTGAAACTAAAGGCAAAAAGAAAAAGTTTTTCGATTGTTCTAACGATTAAGTTAATTTCGTCTAAATTTTTGATGAAGTAACATAGTTTTAAAAGATGTAAAACAGGAGAAGTTAAAAATTTATCAATTATTTTACCACCTCGTAAGAAAATTAAGATTAAGAACGATTTTGGGATAATTTAACTTTAGGGAAACGAAAATTTAAAAATGATCCCAAATATTTGTCTAATTCCTGCGTATTAGAACAAAATAGCTCGCGCTATTAGTTCAAGAAAAAAAAAAGAAGAAAAGAACAGTAAGGAACATAGAACTTTTTATGCCTCATAACCAAATTATTTTTAGTATATTTTGTTTATTGTGATTCTCTCGCCAGAAATCTAAAATATGTAAAAATCCAATGTAAAAGTGTGTGTAAAAATGGAAGTATGTAAAAATCTAATTTTTGGGTATATTCCGGTATATTATTTATTAGTTTACGCTGTGCGCAAATTCCATCAATTCTACTTTACTTTTTACACAGCTTTTATATCAATATTTTATTTACATAATCATGTTTATATATCATGTACACATAAAAATTTATTTTCAAAGAGAGATATTTTATCTCAAACTGTAAAATTTATTTCAAATGAATGATTAAAAGAATACATTTTGTGAAAAAAAAGGTTTTAAGAGAAATAAAAAAGAAAAAAATATTTTTATGCTCAGGAAAAACTATTCTATTTTAATCTAGAGAAAATATATCAAGAGAGCATTTTTGGAACTGTGAAAATCATACCACATTAAATTTTTAAAAGACGAGTCACAAAAACAATCACGATAATAAAGTGGAAAATTTTACTGTTAATTTAAACAACAAAAACTTATTTTGTTAAAAGTAATGAATGATAAAGGCATATAACAAAAGCATTTTACATTTGTCAGTTTAGTCTAATTAAATTAGTTGCTGCAAACAAACAACAGAATTAATATTTTTTGCTGTTACAAAAAATGATTTATTTAAACAAATGTTTGAGATTTATAAAATATTCATTATTTTCTTTCATTAAAAAAGTACTTTTCAGAAATGTTTAAATATTCTTTGTAAAAAATGAAGAAATGTTTAAATATTCCTTGTAAAAAATGAAGAAATGTTTAAATATCCTTTATAAGAAATGTTTACACATTCTATTAAATATTAATGATTTTAACATAATGTGTCAGAGTCTGTCATGGGCTTTTAAAAACTTTGCTATTCAGAAGCATAATCAGATACTTTCAACATACTTAATTCTCATTATTTAATATTAAATAATCAATATATATATATATATATATATATATATATATATATATATATATATATATATATATATATATATATATATATATATATATATATATATATATATATATATATATATATATATATATAAATACAAAAAAAAAAAAAAAAAAAAAAACAGAAAATTAATTCTTTTTCTTTCCCCAGTTGTTTGTCATTATTATTATTTCCGCCCCTCCTTTTTTCATTTGTCTGTTATTTACCTTTGTTTTATCTTCATTTTAAACTTATATATATATATATATATATATATATATATATATATATATACAATACAAATTCGACAGTAAATTAATGACTTAAACTGCCAATACAAAAAAAAATAATAATAATTTACTAATAATCAACTAGTTGTCAATAATATTGATCTATATTACATACATAGTTCCTATTATTATCTTCATTTTTTTTAAATACTTAACCAAATTTAAGAGTTCAAAAAACGCTTTTTGAAAAATGATGAAAAATATTTGAATTATCAAAACCAGATGTTTAAATAAAAGGCAAGCTTTGAAGTGTGTAATAAGGAATTGTGTGGTAACAAGAACCATAATTTTGAAAACTAGAATTTTCGATGAACCATTACCACACAAACAGAAAAATTACCAAATGAATCGTATAAATGCAGCATACTTTTGGTTCATTAACCATAAATAAAAAATTTTTTAAACCGGAAATGGGAAATTTCATACCCTGCAATAATTTTGCCAGAATTCTTTTCTCCTTCTACATTATATTTCTGTATACTCATAATCTATATAAACAATTTATAATATATTTTAATATTCTATTAAGTGTTATTCAGTTTAAAATTAGCTAGTATTATTATGTCAAAGCAATAGTTTCTAATTTACGAATTTTAATTACCGAATTTCAAAGACTTTAAGTCATCTTCGTTTGCAATTCAAAGTTACATAATTAGAAATATATTTTAATTATCAGTTTCCCCATAAGCTGCTGTTTATGCATTTAGATTATCATGAGTGTTAAAATCTGCTCTAAGTAATGTAGAATTCTTTTACTAGAATTTTATTTTTAATATTATGCTGAAAATTAGGTATCTATAAAGTTACTACCTAATATTTTTCACATAATTTCACAGTAGGTTTTGTATATATATATATATATATATATATATATTAGTTCACCACAACTTCTTATAATTCCTTATTACACTATATCTAACCTTTTTCCTTTATTTTTATTTTTCATTTATATACTATATATTGGTGAATACATTGGCTAACATCCAATAGGAATACTAACGGGATTTTATCGTTTTCTCCAGATGCAATTCTTGTTACTTTCTCTAATGGGATATTCTAGATTCCGATATAATGAAACAGTTGTTGATGACAAGAGTTATAAAATATTTATTCCTAATATGCCACGGAAAACTCTGGGAACCTTACATTGATTATCCCTTCTTTTTCTCTTTCCAAATTCTCTGAGTATTTCAGTGTATTTATATTTTAAAATGTTATTTTCTATGTTCATTTAATGGATTGTTTGAAAATTATACAGTGTGTCTCAAATCTCATGCATACGTTTGAAAGTGATAGAAGTTAACTAAATAAGCATAATACGCCATACATTGTAAGCTCCAAACGCAAGTCGTAACTCGCTAGAGGGCACTGACTTTCTCTAGGTCTGGTCTTACTTTTACGTCTGGACTTCTTTTGGGGTCAAATCATCCCGTAACGTAACGTAAGATACATCCTAACGTAAGTATCTTATGTTTTAGGGCATTCCGTATAGTAGCGTGAAGTGAAAAAAAAAGAGAAGAACGTACAAGAGAGAGAAAATTAGAAAAGTACACCATAGCTTCACGCAGTATTCAAGCAGTATTCATGGTTGATCTACATTTTATATAAAATCAGATTGCAGCATGTACTTTCCTATCAAAAGAAGCCAATTCCATTAGGTTGACCGATGGATAAGTTATTTTTGTAAACTCAAAGGACTTAGTTTATCGTAGTGAGCTATATTGCATTCAAAAGTTCCCCAGAGCTTAATGTCATTAAATTTGGCGGATATTTACCAAAAGAAACTGCTTGGCTTACCTTCAGTAAATATTTTTGATCTGTACTGAGATTTGAAATAACGTTTTCTCTCATTTCTGACAAAACTTTCTTCAATTCGTTGAAATTTAATACTGAAAGGTCTTCACAGTTTTCCAAACTCTTTCCAGTTGGTCTGGAAAATCCTTGAGAGCCGTCCGCGAATTTTAAACTATGCTTTAGTGAAAGCACATTTGAGTGAAATTCGCCTATCACCCATTGCAGATCTTTTACGAATTATTTTGTTAAGCAGACAAATAACGCATAATTCCATACATTTACCATAGTTTTGTCGCAACTAACAACAATAAGTTGAGAAACATCATTTGCTTTGCTATTTATTAAATTTAAAATAGATTTCTTTATATCTAACACAGAATGAGTTCACGGAAAGATTTGTCCAAGCTACGTAGCTCCTATTTCTTCAATAATTGATATACATAGTGTTTTGTTTTAGATCTGCGAAGGGAATGATCATCTTTTGCCTGCTTCATGATCAACGTTTTTTTTTCTCCATAAATCAAATCTTAAAGTTTTCCATCTGATTCCATAAAGTTCCATGAAATCAAATCAAATCAAATCTTAAAGTATTATCTTAAAGTTTTATTTTCTTTCTACTACTCAAGTTTGTAGACTTATATTCAATTTCCTGAGTTTCTTTTGTATTATACATCTATCTACAATAGTTGAAGAGCCTTCGTATTTTGTAAATTCATTGTTTATATTTTCTTTGTATTTCGTTTTCGTATTTTCTCTCTATAAATCATATGGTAACACTACTACGGAAGCAGCACCAAATCTACCCTAAATTCTATAACTAACATATATGTTTTAGTAATGGTCTCAAGTTTAATTCTGGTTTGGGGTGTGACTGAGGTTGAAGGCGCTGGAGAGCCTGAGTTGAATCTGACTTAATTGAAATCGGATTTGAAGTTTTCAGAATCTTCTCTTAAGCTACGCCTAAAAATAAAATCGTTTTTTTTTATGTATCCACTTTTTAATTAACTGTTCACAAACTTGCAAATTAATAGATTTATGCCCATTCAGTTTGCTAGTCATGAAACAAATTCGATTTTTAGAAGAACTTTCCTTACTTTTTGCTTCTGCAATATTCGAGATAAACGCACTTGAACGAAGCGATGACAAAAATTGGTTCCACATTTTTTGTGAAAGAGCCATAAAGTTATTTCCCAGTGATTGAACAGTTTTAAAATTATTTGTATCTTCTTATTTTATCAAAACAATGATTCTTGTAGAACTGGAAAGGAAGTTCTACACCAATTTTCCTGAGTTTGACAGTAAATATTCCGTTAACTTCACTTACTTTTGTTTTTTACCATCCGTTGTTATTCTCCGTTAATGTGTCGTTGTTATTCAGCTGTAACATCCTAGCATATTTGCTCGTTTGGCGGTAAACTACAAATTAATTCTCTTGAACAACTATTAAAAAAAACGAGTTGACATTTGTACCATTGATTTTTCGTGCGTTAGGTAGTCTAACAATGAACTGATGCTCCTAACTGCGCAACAATGAATGCGATCTCTTGGGAAAATGGAAGGAACAACATTTAGTTTTGCACTATCCAAATTTTGAGGGGAAAAATAAATCCATTGCTGACTTAAAAATTCCTGTTGACAGTAATTCTCAAATGAATTTCCTGACGCGAAAGTTTTTATTGGGAAAATAAATCTACAACGTATAGCTTCAATACTGAAAATTGTAGAAATTTCGAAATTCGTGAACTTAGCCGGAAAGGAAAATATGATAGAAACATTTTGAAAAGGTCATTAGCAATACCGTGTTTAATACAAAAAAATTGAGAGATAACGTGTTTTTTTCCGACAAGTTCTGAAATTTTCAAAATTTTATATATATATTTTTTTAAATTTCTAAATTTGAAGTCTTTTGCGGGGAATGAAAATGATCCTAAAAAATCTAAAGAAATCACGTGTGATATACCAGTCTATATACAACTTTTGGGAGGTAGTGCTTTTCATTTATCGAAAACTTTTTTTTCAATCCAGTCTATTGTATTATATACAGTCCCTGGCCAAATTATTAGACACATGAAAAGATTCTCTGTGAAATATCTGGTGATAATATACAGCTTTATTGTTTTTACGCGGCTGAAACCGGTTTGCACTTGTTTACATTCGTGCATTAATTAGTTAACATTGTAATGCAGTACGTTAAAAATAAAAACAAATAGGAAGTATATAAAAAAATCCTGAATAAAAACCTATTACATACATGTTTAAGTATAAAAGAATTGCATATAAACTCGTGCAAAGCATGTAATTATTAAAAAAATACCGTGCTTTGAGTAATTTGATCTAATTATTACAATATAATAATGTAATACCTAGATTAATAAATATTCTATATTTATATAATATATCGTCAAATTTATCGAATCATCGAATTTATATGTCCTAATTTGACCAATTGTTACACGAACGAAATAAGTGCAAACCAGTTTCAGTCCCTTAAAATCAGTGATGATGCATAGTTTATACTGATAATTAAGATTTTGCATAGAATATTATAGTACGAATAATAATTTGGCCAGGGACTGTATATCTATGGGAGAAAAAAATAGAATTTTGTTTTCCATTACTAGCATTGAACATCCGATATGGATAGTAAAACATTCTCGGAACAGCACACTGTGGGGCAGTGTGTAATGTAAATTAGAATTTCACAAATTCGTGACAAGGAAGGCAACGTGATCAGTATTGCGCAAAATCCACCTTTACCTTTCAGATAATCTGTCATCTATCTACCTGAGGACTGAAAAGCTTCCAGCCTCCATTGAGAATTATATACTTCCTTCACTCTAACAGTTTAGTGCCTTAACTAGTAAACTATTATGGCTTTTATTACCGTTCCAATTATAGTACTTCGTAACCATTTTTTTTTTGGTCAAGGTTAGATGATCAAAAATCAAGGCAGTCTTGTGAAATCCTGTTAAACAAATAAACATTGGGAAGAACTCGCCTTTCTTAAAATGAGTTATTGAGTGACACTATTCCGCATTCACATACTACAGAAAACTTATTGTTAGCCGTATGGTAACTGAACTTCAACTTAGAATTGTTGTACCACTAGAAATGCAATGTGGGTTTGAAGCAGACATACAGATATAATGAATTCAACTAAGTTATCTTGAATCAAACCTGGCTATAGCTCTTGTCAGACGCAAAACAATCGATGTTGATCCGTTCTTAATCTAACCTATCATAACATGGGAAAAAATGGTATGAACTATATGGTAGTGACATTTCGGGAAAAAAATCTCACATTCTGGTAAATAATATACCGTGTTAAACCTTTCACTTGGTTGTTTTTTCTTCCATATGGTTACGGCTTACTGGACATTCCGGTTTTGAAAAGTATTGTTCTTATTACTACACATTAATAAAAATACAAGACAAAAAATATAAAACAAAAAAAAATAAATTGATCCGAATGAATGACTTTTATGCCATACTCTAAGACAATATAGATAAAATCTCATTAGGTATCTGAAGTCATCATAAATTTTAAAACATTATTTTATTGTTAATTTCACCAAAATCATGACCCAAGAGCTTTCATAAAAATTACCGAGCTCCCATAAAACCAGAAAAACGGTATATTTCATCATATTCTGATAGCTTTTATCATATTTCTTCGAAGTGAAGAGTAACAAACTAGATTTTCGATTTAAAAATAAAATTATAAAACTTCTGCAAAATCCAGTTGTTCAAGATTGTCACTGAGGTTTGACGTCTCAATGGCAAGACTCTTTTACTCCTGAAGGTTTAACTCCCCAAGTTCAGAATTGTTCACCGAACGCCTTCATTTTTCAAACAAGCTGATGCCGCCAAATGACATAAATCTGGATAGGCTTCAAACTGCTTAAATTAAATAAAGTTTCTAATCTAAATAAATAAATAAAGACAAATTGTTCAGGGCAGTAATAAAAGGAGTTCTTGTATTTAAAAATATCAGGACACAAACAATATCTGTGTTGATAAATTTTTCTATCATAATACTTTAAAAAAAATCTTTTACCTTTTTTGTAATCAATATTCTAATCGTTCACAAGAGTGCGTAAGACTACAAAGTAATGGAAAACAGAAGGAATGAAAGATTGTCCTAACTACTGTCTTCTTGAGTTGCGTGACTGCTAAATATTAATCATTTCCGACAGAAATGAACTTATAACCATCTAAAATTGATTTCGATTATTTGTAGATAATATGATTATAGAGTGTTTGCGACATAAGAGCTTAATTTAATGGATTTCTTATGTTTGCTACAACGGAAAAATCTTTACTTTTTTGTTTGCATAATCTTTAATTCAGGTTTTTCATGTACATTGAAACACATTAAATTGAAGTTTTGAACAATAGTGAAGATGTGCACGGAGAAAAAAAAATTCTGGTAGAATTACAGTACTGTATGGTAATGATATTTCTGGAAAAATAAATATAAAAAATATGCGGTATTTAAACCATTCCTTACTTCATTTTTTCTGTCCACATGTTAATGGTTTAAGGGAAATTTTGGTTTTCCAAATTATAGTTCTTATTACCGAACATTTAGAAAAATAAAAAAATAAAAAATGAATTTAACCATATAAATGGTTTTTGTGCTATGCTCTGGGATACCATGTTAAAATAGCCGAATTTTATCACATATTATAAAACCATATTTTCTGGTTAACTGTATCAAAATCATTACTAAGCACTTTGGTAAAAATTACCGAGCGTTTTAATGTTCCCATGGAGCCAAAAACATGATGAATTTGACTATATTTTGACAGTTTTGACCATATTTCTCATAGTGGTGTTGCTTGTAATATTGTAAAGAATAAAAGTTATGAGTTTTTTTTTTTTTTTTTAGATTTTGTGCTGAAAATTGGAAAGCACACATTTAAAGAAAAATTGGTATAGTTAATTTCATACTACAGAAAATAGCTGCTCGTCATCTAGATATGAACACCACATTCGAAAAATGACATTATCTAATACTTTTTATTTGATTCTCGATGTTAAATAATGAGTCAGGTCTCTTACTTATCCAGAAAAGTTAAGAAACAGAAACTAAATTCGTCATTCATTCGGGAGAAGTAAGCAATCTAAAATGTTGCATGTTTATTTAAAAGAAATTTTCACAAGTAAACGTATAGGTTGCAATCAAGTAAAATAAGTGGTTGTAACTAATAAGTGGATGAAATGCTCTTACTACCAATCTTTTAAAAAGAAAATCCTTTCCCGATAAGTAGACGTTCTGTTGAGATTATAATTAGAATACAAGTAAATTAGAAAAAAAGTAAATTCTAAATGTTATGAGGAAGTTTTATTTGTGACAGAACCAAAGAATGACACTTTTTGAAGATTTCACTACTACAAAAAAGCTTGTGTCACTTTTTTTATGGTACTTTTTAGTACATTTAAAACGCTCTGGTGCTTTATGATAATTTTCTGGTATATTTAAACGGTCACTATAAAACAATGTAACATTTCATTACGAAAAAATCGTGATTCTAGATTTGATGAAACATTTTACTAAGTATAAAATTAGTTATTACAGAAGCTATTTCCGAATATCCGTAACTAGTTTACTTTAAAAAAATAGGAACTACAAAGTGGTGCTTAAAATTTCAATATTTTTTTTTCCAATCATTTCATCATCCTATTTAATTCATTTTAATCAGCCTATTTCATTTTAAACATTTCTTTATTCTATTCTTTTAATTTATGTTATTTCAGTTGTTTATTTAATCTGATTAAAAGTTATTTTTGCATAATTTACGAAAAATACTAAACATTTTTAAAGTAATTAATGATGGGATTTTTTTAAAAATTGTATGAAGTACGTGTTTAGTAAATATTTACAATTTACTATGAAAGTCAAATTGATGTCATGAATTAAGCCAATTTCATAAACAATATAAAATTTCAAAGGAAAATACTTACTCTACTACAACTTAAATAATATGCACGAACTATTTAATTACTGTAAGTTTACTACGTTGTTCTGTCCAGAATTGGCCAAAAGTTTAATCGATTATATTTTTTGATTACAGTAATCAATTACTTGTAATCATGATCATAAGTTAACATAATTTTGATTACAGCTGTAATCGTGATTGTAACAAATGATTACAGTAATCAATTACTTGTAATCGTGATTATAAATCACCAAAATTTTGATTATAACTGTAATTATGATTACAATAGTCGATTACAGTAATAAATTGCATGTAATCGCGATTACAACAATTGATAACAGTAATCAATTACTTGTAATCTTGATTATAAATCATCAAAATTTTGATTATAACTGTAATCATGATTCCAGGTAATTGCGATTACAAGTAATCACAGCAAAAATGATTACGAGTAATTATGATTACTAGTAATTAAAATATATGATTACATGTAAACGTGATTACTTGTAATCAAACTAAACGATTACAAGTTATTACGATTGCATATTATTGTAAATACATTATGTAAGTATGTATGGGGTGACGTATTTTCATGTACATAGAATGCACGCACGCATGAACGTACAATTTGTGATTCATATATATATATATACAATGTATGCACAAACGTTGTTTGTACGTACAATACATAATTATATTTTAATATACTTGATGCAATACGTATATGCTTAGTACATATAATTATGCATTTATGATACATGTACGCATGTATGTCAGTTTGTATGCAAATGCATTGTTTTGTATTTTCGTATACATAGACAATATATGTATGAACGTATATGAAAGTAATGTTTATACGTTTGCATGCTTTTATGTAGTTAAATACATACATTGTATAAATTTACGATAATAGCGCGTATATACAATATACGTGTGTAGATAAATTTATACGTATTTACGTACAATATGTAAGAATGTTGTTAAAAGGTACAATATTTGTACATAGTTGCGTAAATAAAATGCTTACATGTATGCACGTACATTTATATGTTCATGCATGTATTTATATATATATATATATATATATAGATAGATATATACATTTCCATGCATGTACATAGATGTATGGTATGTACACGCAACGTATGTACTTGTTTAACTACATACGTTGTTAATACTTATGCGCATGCAATGTATGGATGTAAAAAAATGGTTATATGCACAATGTACGTATGTACAAACAACGTATACAAGTACATAATTACAAGTAATGTATAAATGCACATAAATGCACATATGTTCAGTATATGTACAAACATATGTATATTATAGGAACATTATATGTTCATTACATCATATGTTCGTTATATGAATGTAGATCTGTACACTGAACGTATTTACATCTGTACAATATATGCATGTCGAATGTATGTAGACAGTAAAATATAAATACACCCAATGTACGTGCAATCGTACACAAATATATTATGCATATTTGGATACATACATTGAACATGAACATATTATGCATATGTACATGCATACATTGGGCATGCATATCACGTACATGTATACATACATATATTGTACATACCACATATATACCTATATTGTACATGTATACATATAATTTAAATTCCAGTTATAAGTCGTACATGCATACATGGGACATACATTGTACAGACAATGTATGTATATTTGTACAAACAGCAAGTACTTATATATACATGCCCCGATAAACATGGATATACATTTTACATACTCGAATATTTGCTTAAAATGCATATATTCATTGTGTATAAATGTACATGTCTACATTGTTTGCCCATACGTAATTATTATCTATATACATAAGTACATATATTTTATACAATATTTTTTACATACAATACAAGTGCATGTGTGTGTAACTAAAATGTCTGAACACATGCATTTATCTATATATGCATTAGATAAATGCATATGTACATTCATTTTAGTTACATACATTCCTACTTACGCTGTATGTAAATACGTACAAAATGTATTATTATACGATATATTATACTATCAACTGTAAAATATAATCATATATAAGTATACAATATTCGTGTAATCGCATATGTAGATTACATGTAGTCATAATTACATGTAATCAAGATTACATGTAATCATGATTACAAGTAATTGATTACAGTAATTGGTTATGTAATCACGATTACAGTTGTAATCAAAATTATGAAAGTTTATAATCATGATTACAAGTAATTGATTATTGTAATCACAATTACAGTTGTAATCAAAATCAGTAACTATGATTACAAGTAATTGATCACTCTGACTGAAATATGTAATCCATTACATTTTTGCTCTACTCTGAAGTAATAAAAAATTATGATTACCTGTAATCGTGATTACAATAATTGATTATATTTCAGTAATTACCTGTAATCAATTACAGTTGTAGTCGATTACTGTAATCGACGGCCAACTCTGGTTCTGTACCCTACGCTCTTCTTTCAACAAATACTAAATCTAAAATACTAAAATATATATATATCTATATAGCTACGTGGTCTTTTTTCCCACGCAAACATATTTTCATCAAAATTAAACACCAACATTTTACATCAAAATTTCTCCATTTGTGATTTTTAATATAGGAGCTGCAAAGCACTTATATACTAAACATATATCCTTGTATTGAACATGTATATTGATCATACGTCTTATACGCCGTTCATATTGAACATACGCACGTACTGATACTGGAAACTAGGGCATATAGATTTACAGTAAGCTAGTATTTGTATCAATAAAATTAATGTTATGTTTTAATAAATAATTTTTAAAAAGTAAAACAACATTTTTTGAATTAACTAGCATCTTTAAATTACGATTAAATGAAACAAATATATTTTCCATTTAAAGATTATTTTTTATTATGAAAATTTTGGACTCTAAAGTATGTATTGTTCTTTTGATTAAATATAAATTTTAGAGACACTTTTCAGATAAATGCTCAAGATACAAATGAAAACACGTTTTGAAACCCTATTTTCTCTTTTATACTTTCAAATAGATTCTTAATTCATTAATATTTTAATCCAGGGAGTAAAATTTAATTCCGTCTGCTCGCCATTGGCGACTGAGTATTTAGGATTAGTGAGTTAGTAAATCATATTGACTCTAGTGTAGTAGAGTTTAAAACTATTACACAAGACATAATATAGCACAATATATAATATAAGAGGCTTTAAATTTACTAGGCATAATATTTAAATATAACAGACTTCAAAGTTACTTTAAGGGAGTGTAATTCTAGTGTAATAGAATTTTACTCTAGTGTAACAGAGTTTGATTCTAGTGTATTAAATTTTGACTCTAGTGTTACATAGTCAAACTTTGTAATTCTAGTGTAATCGACTTTGACTAGAGGATAGCAGAGTTTGAGAGTTATAGAGTTTGTTACTAGGGCTGCTATTGAAAAATAGTATTTCTGATATTTTAAATTTATGATATTTTCGTATTTTAATGATATCTGGATGATATTAAAAACATTGAGACCTTAAGGGATTTCTATTTTAAGATATTATTATTATTATTACTTTATAATAAATGCCATTTCTACATTCTTTTACATTTTTGGACGCCAAAAAGATATTTATCGTAATAAACATGTAAACGTTTTAAAAATAGTTCATATTTGTCGTGAAAATAAAGGCCAGAAAACATTTTAGCCTGTCTAGTACCTTAACTAAAATTTTATGCCCTATTCCAATGCAATAGAAAGCGCTATTCATTGAAAATTTCAATTATGTGGCAACATATTATGAAAGCTTTGCATTTGTGGAACTGTATAATAATATAGATTTTACTGAATGCTTTGCATAATATTTGAAACAAACAGTTTTCTGAATTAACTATATAAAGTTCTAAAGTTATCCTTAATATATAAAGTACTTTACCAAGTAGATAAACAATTAAATATACTTTTCATAACTGTACTGGAATTTTCTAAAACTGATAAATATTAATTAAAGCTTAAAACATTGTAGATTGAAAAAATTTAACACAGATAATGCCAATTAAAATCAAAAACATGTTTTTACACTTTCAGAGAAAACGACATGTGTACTCGTTCAAAATATACATATAAAAGTTTTCTTAAAAAGCTGGTTTAAGTTTTCTTTTTTTTCCTTCAGTTAATGCCTCAGAGCCTCTTGTTGTCTAACGTTTTATTGTATTCAATTGTACGTATTGTATTGTTTTTATTCTATTCTACATGAAGAGCATATTATTTTGGCAATACAGCACGCTTATCTGTTTGACTTGAATTACTGCAAAATCCTCTTTTTTTTAAAAAAAAAATACTTATAATTGCAACAATAAGCACACAAAACAAATAGTTTATTTTAATTCGCATAGTTTAACTTAAATATGTAGTTACTGCCATTTTAGTCCAAAATTGTCAGACACACAAATGATAAAGTATACATAATTGCATGCATAAGCATATAAATTATTTTCAAATTTTTCTTAAAAGTAAACATAAACATAGAACTAGCATAATAGGTTTTTACATAATCCATTTATTACTCATTGATTGTTTATTCATTTATTTGAATTACTTGTTCGAATTTAATTGTAAATTGAAATAAGTGGTCGATTACAAGTATATCCTATTAAAGAGATCTCTACGTTTGAGAAAATTACCAAAAGAAAAAAATTTAAACTATACTCTTTTTAAGAAATTCATATCAAGAAAACCTACCTCGAGACAAATAACGAATTTGCGGTAAATTTAGATTAACACGATATTTTTAACTGGTTAAACCATATTCCTACAAACCAGAAATGTTTCAATGCTAATATTGTTTTTTTAAGGTTGAATAAAGCTCGCATAAACCTTCACAAAAAATAGAATTTATTAGCTTCTTTTTGCAAACCTTGTTTTGAAACTTTTTTTCCTTTGTATGTTAAGGTTCTCAAGCGAAACATTTTTTAATGATGATGTGTAGTGTTTTTCGATTCAAGCTCGATATAAAAAAATCTGTTAATGCGAACCTCATTGCGCGTAAACCAGCATAGTTAAATTTAACTTTGTTACAAGATTGCCTGTTTTACTCGCTAATCATTTATAAACTTTGTTGAGATTTCGTGATAAAGGTCGCCATTAAAATCAACCTTTCAAAGTTATCTGGTTATTTTGTTTAACTAAAGTGTTTGATAGTATCACAACAAAGATATGCTCTTTTAGGCAAAACTTCTCTAAACTTAATTTAATATCCATAGTTGTTATTGAAACAATATGTTTAAATGTAGAATATTCAGAATAAACTAATGACAATACAAACATTTTTTAAGTATGAGACAAAACAAATTTACTACATATTTTATTCAAAAAACTTTCTGTGAATGCGGATCAATATCGAAAATAACTTTTATTCTAGACATTAATGTACAAACGAAAATGTTACCTAAATTTAAAATAATTGATTAATTGTATAAAAATATAATATTAGATTACAAGTGACGTAGAATTCCTCAAATTAAACCGAATTAGTTTACTTGAATTTAATTGTAATTTTAAGTAACCTATTTAACTAAGTCCACTGATTCATTATGAAATACTGAAAGCAATAATTTCTTGCGAAGATGTATGGTACTACAGTACATAGTAACACAACTACTTTTTATTTAAATTGACTCATAACTAAGGTATAACTCTTGTTAAAGCGCGTGAGAATGCTAATGCTTAAATTTGCCATTTACTTTTGTGTTATCAAACTCTACATTCAATCAAAAATGTTGACAAATGATTATTTTTTTTTAAAAAATTAACTAATAATTAACGAAAAAGTAAATAATAAGATGAGTTTTTCCTCATTCTATTGCTTTAAAACAATTTTAAAACAGAAGAAATAACAATAAAAAAACAGAGCTTAAAAATTACCCGTTTTTATTTGATACCAAGTCGCAAGGGAAATAATTTAAAGTTCGCAGACAGATTCTGTCTACTTTCTCTTTCTTTTTCATAAAAATGAATACTTTAAGTCTGAACTGTCTTCAACGCTTTGATAACGGTCGAATACGAGCCAAAAAAAACGTGATGTATTACTTATGGTGTTGAATGTCATACATATCTACAGATCAGCATTGCCAAATGAACCTTATTTGTCATGATTTAAAGACTCTTTCATGTTATGCACATAAAAAACATACGTAGTGCAAAGAAATATGGATAGAAATATATTTAATAATACATAATAATACTTGGAAATATATTTAACTGCTAAAATATATTTTAATGAAGATATTCTACTAAGATATTATCATTTCTTATATAATTCAATATATTTCTCGCGTATAATTTTAATAATTTCCTGAACAAAAAATGCGCATTAAAACTTATTATTTTTTCCATTTAAATATATAACTTGTTACTTCTAATTCAACGTCTAGAATTTTAATTATTAATAGAAGAAAGAACTTTATTTGTTAAACATAGAATAATGATAAATGGTTTTAATAATAAATGCTGTTAATGATAATAAACTATTACATTTTGGAAATGCTAGCAAAATATGTAACAATATTTAATTGATAAAATATATTTTATTGAAGGTATTCTACGAAATTATTTTTCTGGTGTACATATCAGTTTTAATGGACATATTTTAAATTATTTCCCTAACAAAAATGTGCATTAAAATGTATTATTTTTTCTTTAAATGTATCATTTGTCATTTCTAATTAACTATATTTAAATAAATTATAAACAGGCGAAACGTTTAAAGATCTTTGTCTATGAAATATAGGTTAATGATGAAAGGTTTTAATACTGTTAATGATAATGAATTATTAAATATTAGAAATGTTGCAAAAATATAGCAATATTGCTCTTAAAATATGCTTTACTGAAGGTACTCATCGAAAATATTTATTTCTTAGGCATAACATTACATTTCATGCGCATATTTCTATTGAATTTCACAACAACAAAAATGCATTAAAACTTTATATCTTTTGTATTTAAATGTATACTTTGTCAAATCTAATTAAATATCTAGATTTTTAATTATAAATTGGCGAAAGATCTTTATATGTAAAACATAGGATTAAATGGTTTGAGTGTGCTGTTATAACAATGATAAATTATTAATTTTTCAAAATGCTAGTTATTGTTTATTTTTAGACCTTTAAGTTCCAAAAAAAATTAATTTGCATTTAAATAGTTCTTTTGGGTAAATTTGTATTTATATTTAATTCAAAAGCGCGTAAAACATTTTTTTTTACAATTATGTATACTTTATTTAAAATTATGTATACTTTATTACTTGAAATTTGTTTTAGAAAATGCAACTTAAGTTACTGCAACTCCAAATTTGTAAAATGTATTGTATTTTACTATTGCTAAGTGAAACATGTCCTTTGTTAAGAATATTTCACACTTATTTGAATAATGAATGATAAAATGTTATCTATTGAATTTTTATTAATAGGATTTCAGCGGAATTATCAAATTCATATTTAAATGTTAAAATTTAAGCTATGGTGTGGGGTGTTCTAAATAATAAACATTGCATTACTATGATTTTAATTACAAATTATTTAAATTGATACTTATCTATTTACATCATTCGATGTATTTGCATATGAAATCTGATGTTTTTCAATACAGAAACACACAAATTTTGAAGAAATAAGACAATATTTTAAGCCATAAAGGCAACTAACGGTGAAGTAATTATCAGTTTAAAAGAGAAACGAAACTAAATGAATAAAATCGTGAATTGTGGGCACTATACTTAATTTTAATAAGATAAATAAGTTTTATATTGTTTTTAAGTCATAAACATTCGCAATTTAAAAAAAAAAATTCACGCAAATCACGGAACTTAAGCTAATTACACAAATCTGCAAATAAAACAAATTAAAGGATTTTAGAAGAAATACACTGTCAGGCTGAAATATGCGTATCATCTATCCTAACATATAAAAACTAAATTATTATCTTATTTAACCTTTTTCTCCGTATATAAAAATCATTATTATAACCAGTTATCTTGTAATACCAGAATCTTGGTTTTTAGTGCAGAATAAAATCTATTTCTAGAAATTCCCTCTACGTCTGCTTAACACATTGGCAAATAATTCGTAAACCGTTATATTGTTACTAAAGTTTTGAATTCATTAAAATTCGTTATTATTCCTCAAACTTTTTTTCCACCAACACACTTGATTGCGTAAGGCTAAGAAATTAGAACCTTGGCAATAAATAAAATCAATTGATGGCCAATACACGGATTTCTTAGCTTTCCTTGACAAAAACTATGCTAACGTACGCATGACACTCGCTTTTTTGATTTCTTGGTGGACGGAGGTGTCCCGTGTGGTCTACTTCCTTTGATCTATTTTTCGAATTCATAATCTGATGATGTATATTTTTATTCCTATTATCTTTAGATCCTTCTCAACTGCGCCCAGCCACCTAGTCGGTGGGCGATCCCTTTTTCTTGTACCTTCTGGTCTAAAAAAAGTTACTTTTTTGCGGGGTTTTGGCCTTCAGATCTACAAAGGTGTCCCAGCCATCGAATGCGATGTGCCTTAATAACATGAACTATGTCTGCTTGTTTATACTGTTATAACTCATAATTGTAAATGGTGAACCATTTGTTATTCTCATAGATTGTAGCAAAAATTCTTCTAAGAATCCCTCTCTCAAAAATCAGCAATTTGTTCTCCTCTTTTTTATTAAGAGTCCAGCACTCACTATCATATAGGATCACAGGCTGTAGGAGTGTTTTGCATATGTTAATTTTTGTCTTTTCTTTAAGAAATTTACTTTTTAGCTGGCTTTTTAAACCAAAGTAGCACTTGTTTGCCATTACTAAACGGCTATCGAGTAACAACTAACAGCAAGGCCATGGCACAAAATAGATCAAGATAGCAAAAACTTATTGGGACGGCCTTGGCCTGTCATAGCCTGTAGTGCCTAAGAAGAAGAAAAATATTTTTATTAAAAATTAAGATTAATCTTTACATTGGAGCTCCACATAATTTCCGAAATAAAATATTTATTTTATTTATTATAATTTGATTCTTCGTTTTAACAGTTAATGATGTTTAATATATCATTGCTAGCCTGAATCACTCTGGTATAAAATAAGGACAGATGCATCAATCCTCATCTTCAACTTACGGTTAATCAACTCATAAACTACTTCAAAAAACCAAATTATTCTTGGATATACACTATTTTACTATTATCCAAAATCATTCAATGAAAATAAAAGTAATTTATGTAAAAGATGAGAGAATACATACACCTTAAAATAAAGCCTTTGTTCGTTTATCAGCCACTGCAAGACCCACCTCGTTTAGCTTATATAATTACAACAACAAATGGGAGGTCGAAAGAACAAAGCATCCGCCAAGAAGTATTGGGATGAGTGTTATTATTTTTTTTTTTTTAACTGAAATCAAGTAAGCAGTTTAGTTGCATAAAAACACCGTCGCTATTGTCAAACTGAATTTGGTAGCGCGTTCAGCTTTTGTAATCAAAATGTCTTTGTTTTGTCTTTTCTTACTAAGTAGAAAACTCCCAGCTTTGCTAAATTTTTTATAGAATTTATTTAAGCGTATGTTTAAATAGACATTAGATACGAGGATGCTTATTGCTCATCTAAATGAAAGATTTTAAAATGAATATTTCGGTATTTTATTAAAACAATAATCGCTTTGTTTGCATCACTAATTCTGCTATTCTGCGGTATTCCCTGTCTGCAACAGCAACTACGTTAATGCGATTTAAGCTGCTTAAAGTAAATTAGGTAAAATTGATGGAATTATCATCTTTATCAGATATCTGCATTTTAATAAAACGTTAATTATTTTGTTTGCATCAATCATTCTGCGATTTTGTGAAAAAAAGGGCTTGTATACAGCAACAACTATATTAATACGATTAATAACTATATTACATTAAAATAATAACTATATTATATTAATAAATTTTAAGCAAATTGGATGAAATTTATGAAATTATCGCGTTTATTAGATATCTGTAGTTTAAAAAAATCGTTACTTTATATCAATCACTATGATTTTTAGGAGAAAAAAGACCATTTATGCAACAGTAACTACATCAATACAATTTATCAATTAATCGATTCATCAATTAATACGATTAATAACTATATTATATTAAAATAATAACTATGTTATATTAACACGTTTTAAGCAAATTGGATGAAATTTATGAAATTATCGCGTTTATCAGATATCTGTAGTTTAAAAAAATCATTAGTTTATATCAATCACTATGATTTTTAGGAGAAAGAAGACCATTTATGTAATAGTAACTACATCAATATAATTTAAATTCTTTAAAGAAAATTCGATAAAATTGATGGATTTATAGTGTCTATCTTTATCAGATATTTGAAAAAGAATTGTTTCACTATTGGTTAAGCGGATAGTTTGTTTTAAAGAAATTATTTAAATAACGTATTTGAATTTAGTTGAAAGCATGCAGAAAAATTTAAAAATAAGCATGTAAGTTTTCATTAATTACACTATCTTAAATTTCTGAAAGGCCTACCTAAATTGTCCTTCTTTAAGATATGGTGCCACAGTATGTATCCAGAGAGGAAATATTCTAGAACTACAGAATTCGTTGGACTTCTATTAATATAGTTATTTGATTTTTGGGACATTTTACTTAAGACCTAAGATAATTTTAAATAAAGGCTATGAAAGAAAATTATTTTTTAATTGTAATATGCAGAGTTACTCAGTTTTCCAATTAAACAAAGAATAAAAAATTTTTTTCTTATTTTATTTAGTACTTCACAATTCATAGCTATTTCAATGAAATAACTCAAAAACTTCGTAGTTATATAATGCGACTTTCAAATTTTCTTTAGGTATTAATAAAAAAAAAAGTAATAAAAGTCAGAGATAAGAAAGAAAATATAAAAGCTGAGTTTGTGAGTGAAAGCATAAAATCCTATTTTAGAGATGTGGTTCTTAAATTTTTTAAATAACAGTGGTCACTGTGTTTTTTTATGCCATATAGTAAGTTTCTAAACTTAGTACCACGAGGGAATAGTTTTATGGTTATAACCCAGATATATTTTATGCCACATAAATCTTAAAAGTACTACCAGAGGGTCTCTTGCCATCTAAAAGTTTTTTTTATATATTTTTTACTAATTGAACTGAATCGATTCAGTTTGGTCAAAAGAATTACTGATTAAATAAAGTCTTAGATCAGAAAAATATTATTATTTTGGTACTTCCAAATATTATATGAAGGGCTTGTAGAGAAAGAATGGCAAATCGTAAAAGTAAAAGTAAAGTAGAAATCGTAGAATTAATATATCTATCTATCTATCTATCTATCTATATATATATATATATATATATATATATATATATATATATGTATATATATATATATATATATATATATATATATATATATATATATATATATATATATATATATATATATATATATATATATATATATATATATATATATATATATATATATATATATAGAAAAAGAGAAGAAAATATAAATAATAATTTTTATCTTAGGAAAATTATTCTTTATTTAGAAATATCGCATTCAATTATAGTAAAGGATGTGTTCTGGTGAAGATCTTTACTTTTTCTTATTAATTGTTTCTCTATTTTATATTATTTTATTATTATTCTTTGTATATATATATATATATATATATATATATATATATATATATATATATATATATATATATATATATATACAGCAAAATAAATAAATACAAAAAAACTAGAAACAAATTAAGAAAAATAATAAGTATCATTTATTGCGCATAAGCTGCAAGTAAATAGAACTCATAAGATAAGTTCAAAATTAAGATAAAACAAAGGTAAATTACAGACAAATGAAAAAAAAAGGGGGGAATAATAATAATAACAAACAACTGGGGAAAGAAAAAGAATTAATTAAAAAAAAAGGATAAAGTTTTTTTAAAAAACCGGAAAATAAAAGATATAATATTTTCATCAGCCCACACGATTATATCCGAAAAAGAGTGCTTTCTAATATAGTACCAATATAGCCAAAGCAAAATATATCAATACAATAGTGTGAGGAGCACTCAAAAAAATGTTTTTTACAAAAATTACGACAAATAGAATTAAACACAAAAAATAAAAATAACACGTAAAAACAGAAAATATAAAGGAAGAGCAGAATAAAACAAAATCTATAAAGCGAGTAGTGAAATATAATGAACTTACATGAAAGGGAAATTTTTCAAGAATGATTTAAAATGTTTACGTAACAAGATTGCCAGATTGCAAAATATGAAAACAAAAGCGCAAATTGAGCGTAACTAGAGGTGTTTAAAAAGCGTTCTTGCTGCATTACTGAAGTGCGTTTGATTTGTTAGTTACCAAGGATGGGCCAGAAAACGGATGTGCGCGAGGTAATATTATACTGGATAATTTAAAGAAGTTGACCATAAATAATTTTAGAAAATAAATATTTATTTAAGAAAAAAATATAAAATAGAAAAGAGAAAGAAACATAAATTGCCAGTTTTGCACATAATTTTAGCCACGGATTTGCCCGAAATGGATTTGCACATGGAAAAATTATATAAATTAACAAAGAAAAAAGAAAAAAAGAAAAAAAGAAAAAAAGAAAAACAACTTATTTTAGTAAATAATATATATATATATATATATATATATCTTACTGCTTTAGTTTCTTGAGATTATATCTTTAACAATTGTATCCTTTATGGTAAATAATGGTAAAAATTGTTTCATCTTACAATTTATAAAGGTTACCGTAAAAGGTTGCACCATATTATTGGCTGAGGTACCGACATTATTGTTCAACGTTGAACCAATTTGGATACCGTAATATGGAATACTGGGAAGAGTTTCAAACTTATGTATTACTTTTTATGAAACAATGCAATTTATACAATTCATTGTTAACATTCATTGTTAAATTTACTTTTTGCGCTTTTGAAATCGTTATAATAGCTGTCAAAGGAAGCAAAAACATTTCCTAAAAGTTTCAAGTTTACGTATGCAAATTATCAGCGATCGATACATGCATTTATTTCTTCCAAAGAAAAAGTCAGAGTTGTAGCTAATTAACAATTGTAACATTGTAAGTATTTACTACCATTTAGTTTGTATTTAAAACTATAGCTACAATAAATAATTCTTTAAACTAACGTTTTTATAACTTAAAAAGTGAGTAATTAGCAATAACAAAGTTCAATAAATCCCATTAATTCTCAAACAACAAAAATATAATGTCCAAGCATTTAAAACAAAATCTCAAATAAAATAAAAATATTAGTGCAATTTATTTATAATGAGCTTACAAACTGAGTAATATCGATTAAAATGATAAAAATGGCTGAGATATTATAGTATAAATCGTTTTTCTATGCAATTATTTATTTTCAATGATAATATTAACTCTCGACCTGGAATATAGAAAGGAAATAATTATTATTCTGATTATTTTTATAATGCAGTAGAGTCCCGGTTATCCGACCACGACCACCTCGGATAACCGAAACACTCGGTTAAAGCGAAGAGTATAAAAAAGGAAAGGAAAAGAGTAGTATAAAAGTAATATTTTTACCAATTACAAAATTCATACGAGTACACCACCTGAAATTCATATTATAATTAAAAAGCTTACTTAAAACACTTAAAGAGCATACTTTACGATAATTAAAGAGTTTTTACTTTAAAAAGTCCTTAATCGTTTTTTGTTTTACATTATTGTTGCTCTTATGCAGCAATGTTTCGCCATTTTTTTAGGGATAACAAAAAGGCTGGTGTTGCCTCTTCTTATTGTTCTATATATTCCTTAGCACTTTCGATAGCTTTTAGTCCTATATGAGAGAATTTTATGCGTTGATTTTAATCGTCACTGTCTTCATTATCTTCACTAGATTCATTTTCATTATTGAAGATATTAACGATTACTTCATCGGTAATCTCATGTTGTCCGTCAACTTTTTTTCCTGAGTGTTTGGAAGATAAAAGTCAGAATTATTTTTCTCTGGTAGTTTTAAAAACGAAAAAATAAGCTAGAACGAAAAAATCCTTGCAATATTTGTTGACTTGGTTAAATCGGAAACTCAGATAATCAGGAATTTGATTATAGGGACACCACTGTATTACTATTTGAAAGTTTTCCTGTCCAGCTATTATTTATTTATAATAAAAAAGAGCTATCGAACTGAACGTAATACTTATGAAGTTTCCACTATAAATCAAGGCTTTTTAAACAAGTCAATGCTAGGTCCAAAAACTGTTTAAAAAAAAAACAGTTTCTGAAATTATTATTTATGTCGTTCTTGTTTGCACTTATTTAAATTGTGTTAACATTAAATCTCTTCTGTAAATTTCACCATCCGTTCAACTATTGTCATTGATGTAATATTTCCTTAAAATAAAAGTAATGAACAAACTAGACTAAAGAAAAAGTAAAAATTTGTTCTGCGGATTAAAATTTCTTTTTAAAAACTTCGAAAGGCGAATTAATCACTAATAAAAATTAAATAATGATCAGAAGTTTTTGACAATTACATAATAACGAATTCAAATATATAAGTAGATAAATAAAAATATTTTAGTTTTTTATATAACTTAAAAATATGCAATAAAAGGTTTTGATTTTTTTTTTCTTTCTTATTTTTTTCAATAAAAATCAGCCATTTAGGCAAAAAAGTTATAATGTGATTAAACAGATATTCACAATACGAAATAAAGCGTAGATGTCTAAAAATATTTAAAATTCTTTATATTTTTAAACGTCATTAAAATTTAAAATGATTTATTTTAAAAGAATTAAATTATAAAACTTCCTTGAAATCTCCTTTAAATAAAAAGATCCTTGTTGACTTTACTTATAGACAAACTTTATTTTTATATTGAAATATTCTTAAAATACATAGAGTGAAGTGTTATTATGACGGGAACGAAAACTAGACATGTCTGTGTTTTATATATATATATATATATATATATATATATGGAAAAGGGGAAAAGAAATCATCCTGGAAATGAAGAAAAATATAATATTATTCAGTACAGGGCTATTATTCACATAATTTTATCCCCTAGGTGATTTATCTTCTCGTATTTTATCACTTCAGTGTGTTTCAGAAACCGTATTTATGGTCTCCATGTAAATGCAGATGCAACAACGAAACGGAATTCTATTTATGTTTTTCAATTTTCTCTTCTCTTTAATTTTCCTTTTTAAAGTCGGTCTTATAAAGAAAACGCATGATTTGTAAATTTACTTCGGGATGAAATTTTATTAGTAGCATTTACCTTTGGGGCTCTCACAACGTAGAAATTATTTAATCTGCTGCTATTTATGAGATTAATTTCTCTTCATTTTCTTAAAAGTCAAATATGTGATTTTCATATGAGGTTAATCATAATGATAATTTTTTTTTTTAAATTATAAAATTTTGCTGAGTAATTGCAAAATAATAATAAACTCGGTACCTTATTATCAATTTTATCAACATTAACAGGAGAGCAGTGTAGCTGCAATGGCTGCTTGATCTGCAAATGCCTGCTATTTTCTGCTAGCAATAAAAGACATTTCCATAATTCTCATAGTATAACATTTATGAGTTAAAATATATTCCATTTTCATAAAAATCGAAAGTGATGTTTTCAAAATATATAAATTAAAATGATAAAATATCAAAGAAAATGATAAAATATCATGGAAAAATAGAAAAAAAATTCTCTGAATAATTGCAAAATATTGAAAAATGCAAAAAAATTAGAATCTTTATCATCTATATATCATACGGGGAGCAACATAACTACAATTTCAGGCATTTGAGTAATCCTCACAGGATAGCACTTATGAGATAAATTCCATCCCATTTTCCCAAAAAGGAGAAGTGGGATTTTTAAAATATATGAATCATCATGTAAAATAGCATAGAAAATGATAAAATATCATAGAAAATTTTTTAAATAATTGCTAAATAAATGCAAAATAGTAATAACAAAACATTAAAGTCCCTTAGCAGTATCAGTATGGGAGTAGCATAACTACAATAGCAGACATTTGATTAACTCTGATCGGATAGAACTTATAAGATAAATTCTATTCCATTTTTTTTCAAAAAAGCAAAAGTTTGTTTTTAGATATATATAAATTATGATGATAATATATTATTGGTAGGAAGTATAAAAAATTCTGAATAATATCAAAATAACAATTAATACAAAAAAAATTAAAATACCTTTCCTCTATATATCTATACGAGAGCCGCACTACTACAATATGAGAAATTTGAGTAACTCTCATCGGTTAGCAGCATTTATGAGAAGAATTCTACCTTCGCTCTCCTGATTGGATCGTTTGTCTCAAGAAATTCCTTACGGAACAACAGAACCGTAATAGATAGCCATTAGCCTACTAACTGAAACAAACCTTGAGTGTCACATAATTTCCGTTTACTGTTCTCTTTGGGGGCATTTGGAATGTTGCTACTTGACATTTATCTATGTCATCATATAACTCTACCGATTAATGGCAATGGAAATTCCTCATTTGGTGCATTTACTAAAATTATAACGAGTTAGGGTTACAATACACAATTGCTTACAGGCTTTAATTCCTCCCTATTAATCACTGTTTATTGTGGATGTTTTTAGTGGAACGCATCAAACACTGTAGATTTTCGAAGGACCATCAGACTTTATTTTCTTTGTAATTAGTTTATTCACATTACCTCACATCATTTCTCATTACTTCCGCTCATTAATACATATTGTTTTAAAAAAATCTTCCCTGAAATTCACAACATTATTTTAAACTCTCACATAAATTAGTATTTTATTAAGGCATTAATTTTAGCTATTATGATCATAAAAATAGAAATTTGTAACAAATAAATTTCCCCAAACTCTCTCCTTTAGTAATTACACACGTAGGACATTTCATTGGCATGTTTGTAAGCAGTTTTTATCCAATCTATTCCTTGTGCGTAGAATCGCCTCCCTCAGATAATTTCAGCTTAAAATACATATATCTTGTTCAAATAATTCACTTCACATCATGTATATTTTGAATCTTACTGTGGCGTAACTACCGTGACGAAAATTTAACACCGATTCACTGGTGTATAAGCCATGCTAACTTTAATCAATCAAGAGGTACCTATTGATAGATGATGGTTGTCATGGTTGATAACTCCGTCCCCACATTGGTGACCTCCGGGCGTGATTTGATCACGCAGAAACGCCCACTTCGATCTGGTAACGCCTACTTCGATGGATAGTTCACATTGAACAGTTGGCTTGCTATTTGTGACTGCATTATCCACCTCCTCACGCTGTTGCTACTCAGTCTCGTCTCGATTAAACACAACGTCTGCCTGCATACACTCGACTGCTAATGGTAACACAGGAGCGACTACTACTGTGAAGTTAATACACCTCTCACATTCAGCACTCAAAATTCTGGTGACCTTAATTCCAGCTCTCCTGGTCTGTCACAAGTACAGCAACTAGTGGTATCTGTTCATCGAATTCTATCCCTGATAAAATTCTGGTGGGGGAATATTGTGACGTAACTACCACTACGAAATATAAACATCAATTCACTGGTATATAAGCCATGTTAACTTGAATCAATCAAGAGGTACCTTTTGATAGATGATGGTTGTCTTGGTCGATAACTCCGCCCCCTCATTACCATGCAGTAATCAAAACTTAGTTTTAAATTCTTCGCTTTTAAAAAAACGTGATACAATGATTTTTTTTTCTTTTTTACAATCAATGTTAGATACAGAAATAAATTGAAATAATTTTGCAAACAACAGCTACACTACATTGCTTGCATGCTCTTAGAATCATCGTATAGTTATCCTTCATAACATTTGATTTAGTTTCTAGTGTAACGTTAAAATTAAATTAACAATTCTAAAATTGAGTCATTAACAAAAATTTTTACTGTCAGTTATTACTATTTTTTTATTCTTATGAGTTTATTAAAATTTTTGTTATGGTCATTCTAGCTAAAATCCATTTAAATAAAGCAACTTATATTTCTCCGTAACATTAAAATAATTCATTCTGCTGAAAGATAAGATTATAAATCAAACCAAAAAATTATAGTTTTGAATAAATAATTATTTTAGCACTGATTTGACGAATAAGTTTTTCAAATAAATTGAATTTCTATCAGAATCGAATCAGTCATATTTTAATCACAATGATCTGATATAAATGAGAAACGAATATTTAAGCAGCAACTATGTTTATAAACACTTTTCATTATTGACTAACCAGAAAGTATTAGTATAAGAGGCATTCTTTATATTATCACACCCGAGATTTAGTTTAATGGTCGAATTCATACATTTAAATTAGTTTGCGAAGGCAATTACCTTCAAGACACGAGTAAAAAAATTTGCAAATTATAAGGGAAAGTTGGGTTAGACCCGATAGCTAAGATTCACCCTAGGAACTGTCGAATTTCATCAAAACATTAACTAACATTACATTAACAAAACATTAACATTGCTTAACTATGTACAATACATCATTCATATAAATTTATAGATGTACAACTTCTTTTATAATGATTCTTTATATAAAAAAGTAAAATCACCCGGTTTAAGACCACGCTGAACTAAAAATAGTTTTTGTCCCTATAATAACCACTAAGAAAGGCTAGTTTAAAAAAAAAAAAAAAACACGCGATAGTTCATATAGTAAAACAAATTTATTTATACAGACGCTGTGAATTATTCAATAACAGTACGCCAATTTGGCAAGTCCTTCATCTTGGCTAGTAAAGTGTAATTCTATTAAAAAAAAGAAACAGGGCTAATTTTGATACAATCGATGTATCCGATATCACACCATTACCAGGTTTTGCGTGACTATTCTCTATCTCCCATTAATCAAAAGGATTAAAGGAATATAAATTAGTGTTGTCTAATTTCTTCACTAAGTCAGCATGTATTTAAGAATAAGCATTTTTAATTTTAAAAAAAATTGTGTAAAGGAAATCAGCTTTTAGCAGTGAATGTTTAAAGGCTTAAATATTCCTTCCATGCCTAATTATGGCAAATTATAATTAATAAATATGCCTGTTACTCATGGTAATATTTAGATTAGTAATAATTCCATATCATACATCTTAAACAAGCATATTTTCTGCATCATGATAGAATAAGTAACGTTTTAATAATATAAGATTAAACGTGTTTATCTGTTAAAGAAGTCAAGCATTAAAACATGTGTAACTACATTATCTTTGCAAATTCATAGGATACGTGGTTTCAAATTTAATTCAGAAGGGTAAGAGGCTAGGAGTAATAAAGAGCTTATGAAAAATGAAAGGAATTGCTTGCAGCAAGACATAGATGCAAAATTCGTTGTCTTGCTTGTCGCCTTGTAACATTAAAATATTCATTTCGGAGAAAACTGTATAAATGTCATCTTGAAAATAAAATTAGATATGTATATTTATTTTACAAACAGATTTAAACAGTTGATTCTTATTAAAGTTTAGGATCTTATACAAACATACATTGAGGAAAAAATTATTTTATTTTCAACCAAAAGTTTAGGAAACTACTTTCCACAATAAGTTATTGGTGTAGTGAAATTCCATGAATGTTCCTTTTTATAAAATTTAACATTAAGCAGTTAATTTTGATTTGAATTATTTACTAAATACATAAGAAACAATGTCTCACTTGTCTATATAGGAATGCCTAACGTGCAAATATATATGAGACAAAAATTTTTTCTTTTTATGTATTAAAAACATTCATAACTTTTAAAATTCATAATTATTAATTCTATCCAAGTATTAAAATTAATTTTTATAATTAATTCTTATAAATTAATTATTATATCGACCTGGGTTTGATTTCATACAATTCAGCGTAACAGAATTTCCAGAAAATAATGCATCAGTTGTCTGTAGAGCAATATCAGACGTACTGTACGAAACTGTAATGTATACAGCTTTAAAAAATTCCTTACTATTCTTCAAAGTAACTCCCTAACTAAGGACTTTGGATTGATTTTGTTCGATTCAGCAAATAAATATTCCTTAAAAACAAAGCCTCATCTGTCTAGATATCATTATTAAAGTCTATTTTATTACATTTTATTTCAATCACCCTCTCGTTTAGAGATGGATTATAAAACGTTAAATATCTTAAAATAGTTTTTCTGAAACACACATACGGTGATAAAAATGTTGCTTTTAACACTAAGTGCACAATTATTATACATTTTCGATCATGGTAAGAGGTAGGGCTCAGTGAAATAGAAAGTCACTTTTCCTTCGTGTAAACAACTACGTTCGATATTCGGCAATGTTTAATTGCTGCGTACACTTCCCACAATTTGCCCCACTTGCTCATGCTTGCACTATTCCATCTTACTTGGAGTTTTTTAGCTGGGTAGAAAATCTTGAGACGTTTAAGGCTTTCCTCTTTCTAGATATCGAAAATATTGTTTAGTTTCCCTAAACAGTACCATTTAGAAACGTAATTTTTTTCGGAATTCTTAATCCACGAGTTTATTTATCTTCTGGGTTATTTTCAAACTTACGTGGCTAGGAAAATGAAAAAGACAACCCGCTACAGTTGTTTAACGCAGTTCATAAAATACCAAATAATATTTATTTTTATTGTTTAACAGTAAATGTGTTACAGAAAAAAAAAATTAGAACATACAAATATAATAATACAGAACAAATATAATAATACCTCAGGCAAACACACCCATTGGTTGATTTGCAAAATTTTGAACTTACATAACTGTCATCAAATGCTTATTTATGGAAACTGCCCTAAGCCACGCACCTTACTTACGGTTATTGTTATTTTTATCTTTATAATTCCTTTCGTTTCTAAGTTATAAAACCTAAAAATAAATTGTTTCTACTCGTTCTATTAGTTCGAATCGTAAATTAAAGTTAAATCAGAGTCTTTAAATAAAAAACGAATCACAATGAAGGTTTGTTGTAAGGAGTAAGAGTAGTATTTTTTATATTGATTTCGTTGAAGAGTTAAGAGTGTTTGTGGCTATTTTTTTATTTATGATTTATTTAAATATTATTATTTTCTTATTAGACTTGGTTATTGTTCGACTTGATTATTACTTGATTGTTATCATTAGATTATATATTATGCAGATTACTCTGCGTTTTTTGTTTAGACGCGTGTGAAATAATTATATACATCAACTGTTAATTTGTCTTTTTGGTTCATATATATGAATAATTTATTTTCGATTTTAAAGGAAAATACTAATTCACTTTTATAGTACGTTATAAAAAAGTAATTATTTTGTTGAGTGAATTTATTTTTAGTTCAATTTTAATAAGTAAATATTTGCAGTTTTTTAAAAAAAAATTTTTGTGTTTTGGGTTTAGCGTAATCTTTAATTAAAAATTCAATCAAACTTTTCCCTTTTATGAAGGTTTATTAATGTATTGTTAACTATTAAAATGTTAGCTCCAATTTTTAGAATGCCTTATATATCACTTAATACTTTTCTAAACAGACACAAAAGTCGTGTAAATGTACAACAACATTGTTAAAATACGGTATTTAAACTTAACGAAAACTTCTTCATTTACTACAAAGCTAGTTAAAACTTTCCGAACAAACATTCTTATTTTTCAAAAGTAAAAAAAAGTTTCTCTCTTCACTTGTTTAAGGATAAAAAGTCGTCAAAAGCATAACGCTAAATGCAACGTAGCAATTACACAATATATTAGAAAAAACAATAAATAATAAATATAAAAAAAACACTGAATAAGAATACAAGCATCACCAGGAATTAAAACCCAAGATACATTCTGGACAAACAAAATCATAAAGTCGTGCAAAATTAAAAGTTTTTAATTTAAAATAATAAAAAAAACTGAAGAAAACATACTGGATGCTCTGCGATGATGCGCAGTTTTCAGTTTCAGTTCCCGGTACCGTGTACATGCACCTGACAAATTTTACCCAGTATCTAATGGTGGATATCACTCATTTATAATCGACGCAATTATATTCAACTCAATTATATTCAACTCAATTATATTTAACTCAATCCAATCATATTCAATTACCAGAATTATGGTGATCTTATTCATAAAAGCAATTGTAAATTCTGGAAATCTACGTTATCTATCAATCTTAATAATCAGAATTATCAAGCTGAAGAGTTTTAATAGTTAATCTGAAATAACTGGTATAAATATGACATATTTTACCTTTGCTCAAAATTTTAATTCTGGGAAACTATTTAAAAATTTAAATTCAGGAAAGGTGAGTTCCTGTAAATACAGAATAAATCATGAGAATATTCTCCTCCAATAATTCATTTGCGTTTTGATGTTTTGAATATATATTTTCGAAATTTGAAAGTTCATAATTTAAAATTTATTACACCACCAATGGAGATGAATAGCATCCTATTTAATTGAGTGTTCAGATTTTTTTAATCTAATACGAGAAAAAGGTTGGGTTTGAAAGTGAGGGTTGCTATTTATATTTCTGGCCTAATAATGAAAAAACAAATATGTAGGATCGAAATTGGTTTTATTGTTTTTCAAAATATTCTCCATGATGATCAATACACTTTTGCATGCGTTTGAACCAATTTTCAAAGCACTTTTTCCAGTCCGATTGAGGTAACTCCAAAACATGCGTTCGGAAAGCATGAACCGCTTCTTCGGGGGTCGAGAATCATTGTCCACGTAATTTATTTTTGATGTGTGCGAATAAGAAGAAGTCATTGGGTGCCAAATCCGGGCTGTACGGCGGATGACCCATCAGTTCGATCTTTCGCTCCGTCAGAAATGCCTTTGTTTGAGTCGATGTGTGAGAGCTCGCATTGTCATGATGAAGAATGATTCACCTGTTCTTCTGCTTTTTTCGAATTTCTCCGATGACTTCTGGCAAACAAATGGTCGTGTACCATTCAGAATTGACCATCCTGCGTTGCTTTAACGTCACTGTTGCCACATGATCGTTAATGCCGAAGAAACAGGCAATCATTTGTTTCGATGTGCTTCTTCCTCGAACAACTTTTGTTGGTTTTGCCCCGTCTTGGAAGACCTATACAGTTGATTGCTGTTTTGTTTCCGGATCATATGCATAGATCCATGATTCGTCACCTGTGTAGATGTTATACACAGCCTTTGATGTACCTTGAACGTATTTTTCCAACATTTCCTTGCACCAATCGACACGAGCCTTTTTTTGAGCGTTTGTCAGATTATGCGGGATCCAACGCGAACAAATTTTTTTACGCTCAAATGTTCATGCAATATTTTATTGATGCTAGTCATACTAATGTCCAAAGACGCCTCTATCTCAAGGTAAGTCACATGACAATCTTGCTTTATCAGTTCACGCACAACATCGATCTTTTCTGGCACAACAACGGATTTTGGAAGACCTGCCCGGGATTCGTCCTGGATCGAACATCGACCACGATTAAATTCGTTATACCAATTTTTTACAGTGTTGTTGGATGGCGCTTTATCGCTGAATAAAGAATTAAGTTCATCGAAGCACTCTTGTCTTGGCAATCCACGTCGAAAATTATGAAAAATAATGGCACGAAAATTTTCTCGATTCAATTCCATTTTTTCAAAGAGAAGAACTTTTTAATTTACTGTCAACAACACAAATGAAGTTATAATGGTAAATTGTCTGCTGAATTTATGTTTAAAAATATCAAACTTTCGATTAAAATCGTCTGCGGTCGCCTAGCAACACTTACTGTTGCCAAGGCCAGAAATATAAATAGCAACCCTCGTAGTATATCTCGCGACTTGCTGAATAGGGCATTTGCAACCAATCACGTTTTTGTGTCGGATCACGTGGCTGTTAATATGTTGTTTCAAAGTTAGGACTTTAAAGCCTAGGTTTATTATCATGCTGAATCAAATTTCGGATCAGATTTAATTGGATACTTGCGAGCGATGTCAGGTATGTGTGTGTCATACCTGATTGGCTGACTCTCGCGTGACATCACATTGCAAGTATCTAATTATGAATTCCTATTTAGAGTTTCTACCTCATGCGCTTAGCAACTATTCCTACTTAGCAACTATTTCATATTATATAGTAAAAAACATCTGTCTTAATGTAGAAAATTTGAGTCAAAGACCTCTAAAATCAACTAATCACATTAACTTCATCTGAATCCACAAAGTTCGAAATATGATATAATTTCAAAGTTCAAGTGCCTTCTTCTCAAATTTTATAACTTCATATTCTTCTGCAAGCACATTAATTCAACTATTTCCCGTACGTATAACTCAGGTAACAGTACCTTTCAAAAATCTTCGTTTAAAACAATTATTTGATTATTACAAAGCTCACATTGCATTTTTGTATTACAAACATTCTGAAATTAAAGGAAATTAATTATTAAGTTTGTATAACGTTATGACATTTTTGCATACATGGTTCATAAATTATATGCTAACCAGTACAATGAAACTTAGACTTTAGAAAAGAAATAAGAAGTAATTCTGACGCTTTCGAAATACGATAACTGTTATGACTCGAGATTCTTTTTGTTCCAAATTATTTTATTTTACAATACAACACTCAGAATAGGTCTATTTACAAAATACATTATTTACAGGTTTGTTGGAAGCATAATCGTACATCATTAAGATGAAAAATCGTATAGAATTCCCTTAAACGTAACGTATCGTAGCTTCTCTTACTTAATATTATAAAACATAAAAAAGAACATAATCTTTAATTGCCAGATTCCCAATCTCTAATACAAAATTAACTAGAAGAAAACATGACGGAAATTTTAAACTTGAAGTGAGTGGCAACAATAACAAAATTTAACACTGTTCAGTACATATTTCATCATTTCAGAAAATTTTATTTGGATTATTTTAAAAAGCAAATGGGATAAATAAGAAAGCATTCTTGAAGAATTTTTCTGAGCCACATCCCCCAAAAATACAAACAACATATATATTTATGTTTGTTTATTTATTTACTTTAATATACTGACTTGTGTTCTTTTAATATACTGACTTGTGTTCTCAATACTAAGAACGGTTTATATACCCAAGACAAGAGAAATACAATAATATATTGCGTAACTTAGAGAATAACAACACAAAAATACACCATTATTTTGTTGAGATTCAAATTTGCTAATATTCTTAATTATTTTCTCTGCATCAACAAATGCCTTGATTTACATACGATGACGTCACTTGCTGGTATCCAATTACAAGTCATTTCAATTACAATCAATCACCATGCTAATGCTAACAACAGATTTGACAGTTACAATTGATGGTGTTATTGTCTATCGATGTTATCTATATTCTCATTTATACAAAGCTTTAGCACGTTTTAATTAAGTATCTTGCATTCATTGAAACAGTGGAGAGAGCCCGAATGAGAAAAATATACTTTTTATTTTCGTGTATAAAAATTCAATACCCTGAAATGAACTATATAAAAGACTGCTACAACAGGCAAGCTAATACTATTATATATATATATATATATATATATATATATATATATATATATATATATATATATATATATATATATATATATATATATATATATATATATATATATATATATATATATATATATATATATATATATATATATATATATATATATATATATATATATATATAATATATATCGGTTTCGGCAACAATTTTCCATATAAAGAAGCAGTCAGTGAATGGTTCCGATTCTATACGGTAGAACAGTGTTTCCCAAATATATGATTTTTGTGTACCCTTTTTAAATTTTTCGTAACGCTGTGTACCACTATTAAAAAAAATTTATGCATTTTTCACTATAAAAAACTGCACATAAGTAAAAAATCACCACTAATTTATAACTGTTAATTCTTCAAAAATATAGTCAACAGAAAAATACGTAATCGTAAATTATCATGGCTAACTTTGATTTTTGAAATTTTCTTTTTTGCAAGATATTTCACATAAGAACGCGTACCCCCGCTAAACTGTTCACGTACCCCTGGGGGTATACGTACCATACTTCGGGAAACACCGCGGTAGAGAGATACACCACGGTAGCAAAAGGAAACATCGCGGTAGCAAAAGGAAGAGGACAAAGGATAGGGTATATTCAATACTAAATATTTTATTTCTTTATTTTGCAGGACATATTTTTTACCAGACTTAAATTGTTATTTTAACTGCACATTTTATCTAATATTGTCTAAGAATTAGATTCGAATATGATAGATGGTAAATGAATAAAATAACTCGAATACCATTGTCAACTCCTTTCTTAAGAATCCCAAGAATCCTATTACCGCTTAAATCCTTATTTTTACTCTAAGAACTTTCAGTTTAATTTTCTAATACTTTACCTTCTTCACTCTTGATTTTGAGCCAAACTTTTTGTTGCTATGGTTTCTCACGCAATGCAAATTCATCGCGACGTCATTTAAGAGTTCCATGTAGTGACATGACGTTAAGTTTTACACGTTGTGTTGAGATGCTGTTGAAGAATTTACTATTCCTTATGAAGCTATTAATTCCGTCGAAATTATTATTAATGATAAAGAACAAATACTTTTCAAAGTATAGTGAACTGCTTGAAATAGTTTTATGGCTTTGATGGATTTTACATTTTGTAGATATTAAAAATTTACGAAACACTTATTTATTTTTAATATTTTTTTAAAGTATTGCTCAATACTTTTGCTTTTAATATAAAAAATACGTTTTCCATCTTCATCATTTTCTCCTTTTATCTCATCTATCCTTTTTAAAATTTTAATTACTATTGATTTATTTGAATTAATGTTATTTTGGGAGGTCAAAATACTGAACTTTTTTTCATACATTAATTCATTTTAAGTTTAATAAAACATTTCAAATTGCAAACAGTTTATAATTAGATTAATTTTAAAACTATAGCGGTATGAATTAGTTTGATTACATTAATAAATAAAGATTTTATTTATTTTAAATAAAAAATACCTTTTTAATATGTTATGTTTCCAGTTACACCTAACGATTTTCGATCAAAAGCATAAAACCATTCACCATTAAAAATCCGATACTATTAAAGAGGTTTGATTGTTCTAAAAGTTAAATAAAAGCTAGTTATGAATTTAAAAAAATGAAAATAATGTATTTTTTTAATAATTTTATTATTTTGAAAAAAAAACACTTTTGTTTAAAAACTTTTTTACAAATATTCTTACGCTAGTGCTAGCATACGCTAACTATATCTCTCAAACATCATTGGCATTGAAATGTTTGTGTAATCTATTTAATTGTGATGTTTTTGAAAAAAAATAAATTCATTCAATTTATTTTCTCAAGCATAACGGAATAAACAGATTTCAATTAGGAAAATTAATTAATTAAACACGTTATGGAAAAATTACTTTATTGTATGTTAATGAACTTTGTTGGATGGTAAAAAAACATAACTTTAGTTAATACTAATAAATAAAATATACAGTATTTGATCCATTTATCGGGTAATTTTTTCAATCATATGGTGATTGCTTAGTGTAAATTCCAGTCTTGAAACTTATAGATTTAATTATTACACATTTAGTAAAAAAAATACAAAACTGAAATTTTAATTTTACAGATTAAATAAATTTTATGCCATGCTGTAAGGTATCGTAAATTACCAAATTTTACCGTATTTACCATATTTTATCTCATATTTTAAAACGATATTATGTTAATTTTACCAAAGTCTTTAACAAAGTGAGTCGGGAAAACTTTTCCAACTTTTTGATGTCCCAGTAGAGCGAGAAATACGGTAAATTTTACCGTATTCTGGCAGTTTGGACCATATTTTTTTAGTGTAATTGTACATATATATGTATATATTATCTACGTTTTGTTAAGACTATAAAATAATCGAATTAGAACCATAAGAGCAAGTTTCATTACTTTGTACGCAACAATGTGAAATTTATATATATATATATATATATATATATATATATATATATATATATATATATATATATATATATATATATATATATAAATTTATATATATATAAATTTATATATATATATATATATATATATATATATATATATATATATATATATATATATATATATATATATATATAAATTTATATATATATATACACTCCTCAAAAGTGAGATTGCAACACCAAGAAATAATGCACGTAGCGTCATGCAAATTTCAGGAGCGATAGTAGTGAGATGGATATGCAAATGATTAAAAAAACAGACTAATAATAAACAGACGCAAATTTAATCATTTGCATATCCATCTCACTACTATAAAAAGCACTTGGAAAAATGAAGAAAATTAACTGATTAAAATAGATTCAAAGTCAGTAAAATATTTTATAAACTTTTCGTAGTTCTTTTTAAAATTTACCTTTTATTTAAGATTTTTTCTTTGAAAATGTCTAAATCAAACAAAATTATGTTTTTCCAAAATTTAATTAATTTGTTCACACATATAAACGTTATTTTAAAAAAATCATATCTTTTAACTACATTTTTCTACAAAATTATTTCGTAATGGCTGAAATTAATATGCCAAGGATAGACATTATGAAAGCCTCTTAATTTTTGATTTTAGGTTTAACTCTTATTTTATATTCTCTTCTTATTCTCTTCTTATTCTATTATCTCTACATGAATAGGTGCTATATTTCAAAATAAATTAAAATTACCTGCGTACAGAAGGAAGCAAAAGATTCTAAACAATTATTTTGCTTAGAATCTTTTGTAAAAGTTATTCGAAACTTTAATTAAATATAAAGAAGCTTTTTTTCCCGTAATTGTTTTCTAGTTTGTGTACAAAATTTATTACATTAAAATATTCCATCGACTGTAATAGGAAAATCACTATTTATGTTGAAAATTAAAGGCACACATCGGATTCTTCAAAAGGATTTTTGTTTTTATTCTTTAAGCTCTGGTGATTTTCAGCAGTATTTAATTGGAAAACACGATCCTTTCTTCAGCAAAAAGTTCGAAAAAGGAAACCATAGGATGAAGTTAGTTAGTGTAGTTAGAGTTCTGGCTGCAAGATACTAGTTGTAGAATTTCTTGCTCTTTCAGGCCTGATGGACTCAATGATTAACTCGTAGCATTTGAAGCGAAAAAAATGAGTTTGTACGAATGCCATTGTAATTTGTTATTTTTTATTAGCTGTTATTTATTCTGTCTTTATTTGATCGATTTTAAAACTGCACGAGGCTGTGTTTGTTGGTTTACATTTATTCTAGGAATTTGGTGTTTTAAGAATTTTGAACTATAAACTTTTTTGCTAGAATATTTCATTTGTCTCATGCATTATATAAAAATGGTAAAGAATTTCTAAAAAAAAAAAAAAAAACATAAGCAGATTGTAAACTATCAAGTTAGTTTATTTATTATTATTATTTTTTTTTTTTAGTTTTTATCTTATAACATACATTCTCTTAAAAAACTGATTGAATCAAAAGGCTATATTGGTTTTCTTTTTTGTTCTTTTGTTTTAAATTTTGAACTTATTTCTAGAATATTTCATTTGTCTCTTGATTTATATAAAGATGGTAAGGAATTTCGAAAAAAAATATAATCAAACAATAAACTATCAGTTTATTTAATATTAATATTTGTTATTTTTTTTCCAGTTTTTATCTTATAACATGCATTTTTTTAAAAATCTAATTAAATCATAATTGATTGAATGGAGAAATCCATTTTGCATAATAATGTAATGAAACTAGCTTAATTAAAAGCCTAAATTTAGTTAATTATTGTTAAGATTTGAATGTTTTTTACGTGAAATTATTTCGAAACAAAGTTGATCTTAAGTTTTTTTACAAATGAAAACAAAAGTTCATAAAGTTACTAGGTTTAATTTTATTCTATGCTCTATTATGATTCGATTCTATATTTATGAATAGCTTTTATATTACAAAATGAATTGAAAATACACATGCACAAAAACGATCAAAAAACTCTGAGCAACCATATTGCTTAGAATTCTCTTTAAAAATAGTTCAAGATGTCCTTTTCTAGTAATTGTTTTCTATGTTGTACACAAAATTGTTTGCATTAAAATATTCCATTGATTGTAACTAAGAGAATCACCATATTTGGTGAAAATGAGCAGCAGGCATCGGGATTTTCAAAAGAATTTTTGTTTTTATTCTTTCAACTCTGGTGATTTTCATCAGTATTTAATTAGAAAACGCGATCCTTTCTTCAGCAAAAAGTTCGAAAAAAGGAACAATGGGATGTAGTGACTTACTGCAGTTGGAATTCTGGCTGTAAGGAACTAGCTGTATAATTTCTTGCTTTTACGGGCTGATGGATTCCGTGATTAACTTGTAGAAGGATTTGAAGTGGAAAAAAATTAGTCAGTACGAATGCCGTCGTAATTTGTTTTTTTACTTGCTGCCGGTAACTTTGTTTATTTTGATCGATTTTAAAGCTTCATGAGGCTGTGCTGATTTGCGTTTGTTTTGTGAATTTGATGTTTTAAGAATTTTATTCTAGCTTAACTTATTTCAAGAATATTTCAGTTGTTTCATGCATTTTATAAAGATGGTAAGAATATAAAACCAACTGCTATAAGTTTATTTTTTCAGTTTGTTTTAACATATATTTTCATAAAAAATCAGGTTCTTAAATTTAATTGCGTATAAAGTGCTAACGTTTTATGTAATAATTTAATGAAATAAGCTCAATTTGAAGCTCAATTTTAGTTAATTTTATTATTAAAATTTTAATAGATTTTTACTTACTAAACAATGTTGATTTTAAGTTGTTTTAGCTTATAGAAACCTGATGTTATTCATTTAGGGATTATTCTCTTAAACCTGTCACAAGTTTTTAGCAGTTCAGTTTTCTCTGAAAAAAAACTTTTATTTCTTCATTATTTTTTACTGTCATGATAGTGTGGCTAAATGCATAAAAAACAGGTCAGTATGCTTACATACGATTCTACATTTCTTATTACTTTGTCGTAATTAGGAAAATCGGTCATTTAATTATATATTCGCAGAAAAGAGCTTATTATTACTTCATTTCTAAACAAATGTTTATCGCTGAAATTGAATTTCTGAATTTTAAACCAAAATGTATAATTGTCGCCTTCATGGTTCTCAGACCTTGTATGTGATTTCCAAGGTACCAAAATGTGACATTGCATTTTTACTACGTTTGTATTAACTTGCCTTTGTGTCTGTAACAAAAAAAAAAATCTTACTTTAAAAATAACGACGCTCTTATGACAAGTTTAACTGCTCTATGCACAGTGTTTAGGCAAATATTAATTGTTTCCTGATGAGTCGCATTCATTGCCTTTTTATAGCAAATTTGAATTCATATTCAATCGAATTTGTAACCACTTTTAGAAAATCCTTAAAATATAAATATAGTTTGGTTCTAAAGGACTATACAAATTCCCATAGTTTTTTTACTCGAGAATTCTTCCATTAGTTACACGTAGAATTTAACTCGATATTGTAGCCGATAATAATCGTTTATAAGAATTACCCCCACTTAAAGATTAGCCGATAGTTTTCTAACCCTGAATTTCCAGCAAATCGTTACCGTTGCGTGAACGGAAAATTACCAAATGATTGGTATAATTGGGTTTTGTAACCAGAATCATAATATATATTTTAACAAAAATTAAATTTCCATGCAGTTCGGTATTTTTACCAGAATTTTTATTCCATGTAGAAGACGTGTTTTATATAAAAATTAAAATAATGTAAGAGTTAGTTTATGCAATTATTTGCATACGTATAAGTACTTAGTCTTTATTAGCGATATAGTTTTGGTCACTAATTTAGTATTCTATAATTCTCATGAGAATTTTCAAAAGCTAATTTTGCCATAAGAAAAAAGGAAAACAGTGTAACGAAGACATTTTTTATTTAGTATATTTTTTTTTTGAGATTTCCGTCAAAAACTCTATAGATATTAATGTTAGCGGGACTTCAAATATCCAAGGAAATCCACCAGTTATATTTGTTTCTATTTAAGTCTCCAAATTCCGCGTGAAATATGTTTCTATCATGCCATTTGCAAAGTTTCTAAAGCTAATACGCAGCATGGAAAAGTCATGGGGATTAAATTTCCAGAAACAGTTCTCTTGGGGGAGAAATTTCAGGAATAGTCGGAATTCTGTTTCCTGGGAAATAATTCGATTTATGCCGAAATAAATTCGCAGCCTAAGTGAATATTCACGGCACTGTCTTAAGTGTTTCGTCAAAGAATATTGCTAAAAATAATTTGTGAAAGTTTTAGATAGACTTTTTAATGTTTCTAGCATTATTTCAAATTTGGTTTTAAGTTTATATAGGGTGTTTTTTCAAAAAGAAAAATTGCTGGAAATGTAATGGATGTGATACTAAAATTAGTTTTTAATTATCGATAAAAATTCCATCATGTCTGTTATTATTCTTAATGTTAAATGACTATTTTGAAAGTTTCATTTAAATCGAAGCTTTTGAAAAAAAATTTCCAACAATACTGTAGTTGAGTGTTTTGTATTTATATGTAAATTTTTATTTAAATTAATTTTCGCTATACAAACAATTCTAAAATGAGTTTCTTTATTGAAATAAACTATCAAAATAGTGTTGTGATACCGAACGCAGTTTTTTAATAAACACGTTATGTTATGCCCTAACGAATACATTTAAACAGGGGTTGTATTTAAATAGTTATAATACACATATGCTAAAATGAGTGAGTCCACACATTTTAACTTCAGTTGCAATACATGACATCCACACATGTTAACTTGAGTTGTGCACACTACTGGCAGCAGTGTTGGAATCCTTCGACATGCATTTAACCCCAATAACGCCTGAATGTTTTTCACCTTAGTCGCATCAGCTCATTTTAATGCTCTGCAATCTTGCTTGGCTCTTGTTAATATCGATTCCTTTTAAGATAAATTTCAGTTCCTCAACATTTCATCAATCATCTCAGCTTTTAAAAATTAATTATGAAGTTTGTTTAGTTATTTAGTTAAACAAATTACCTCAAAATTAACTATTTTATAATAGAAATAAAGTTATTCAAATATAAACAATAATAGTTTCTTAATTATTTTGAATAAGTGAGTAGAAATAAACCATGTCGCCAAGAATCGTAAAAAAACGAATTCACTTTGAACGAAATGAGAAACGAAATTTATTAAAACTAATATTAAAGATGTGTGCTATAAAATTTAAAAGCAATAGCATATTTAAACTTACGTCTAAGGTAATGAATTAGTCAAACAATTATTCCATCCTTGTGAAATTCAAAAATTTTTAAGAATCAATTCAATAGTACCTAAAACAAATGACCACAAACTTAACCATTTTCCCATGATCTTTTGGAAAACAAATATTAAAAGACTCTCAATTATTCTGAATATTTGAGCTTAGATAAGCGTTGTAGCCAACAATTGATATTTAAAAGGAAATTAGCTTTGAATGAATTACGCGAAAATTTTTGTTAAATTTAACTTTAAAGATGTGTGCTAAAAAGTTTATAAGGGATAGCGTATTTTTATTTACGTATAAGGTAATAAATTACACAAACTATTATTCAACCCTTATGAAATTTAATAGTTTTTAAAAATCAATTCAATAGTTCCTGAAAGGTCGGTAGGGCGCTGGGCCCATGTCTAAGAGGTCGTGGGTTCGATCCTCGCCGGCCGAAGACTCCCCGTGTAGTAAATGGTGAGTGATGCACGTTAAATCTGTCGAGTCTCAAAGTCCTCCATGTTTTCATAACAAATCAATACCTCTGGGGGTACTGATCCAGGAGTTTCCTTGTCTTCTGGATTAGTTTAAAATTACAAGGCTACGGAGTTGAACATTAGTAGTCGTAAACCCATGAAATTGGGTCTACTGTTCAACGACGGTTATAAAATAAAATAAAATAGTTCCTGAAACAAATTATCTCAAATTTAACCATTTTTACAGTGGCTTGAAAACTAAATATTTAAAATTTCTCAATAACTCTGAATACTTGAGTTGAAATAATAGATGTCATTCATAATCATAATAAAAAAAGGAATTTATTTTGAAGGGAGGCAAATTAAATTTTTTTTAAAATGAATTTTGAAGGTATATGTCTTAACCATTTTGCATCCTATTTATAGGATAATTACTTTTTTTTCAAAAACATATATAGTGGTAGGAGTATTGTTTCAAATTTCCCAATAGAATAAAAAAATAATCATAATTTATGCACGATTTAGCATTTAAAAATCTGTGACTAAATTTTGTTAGAAACTAGTGGTAGTTAACTGGAGAAAATATCCACTTACTTCATACGAACATTATTCAATTTTTTTCATAAAGCTACTTTTTTATCACTTCAATATTACAGGTATATAACGGGATAAAACCGGTTAAAATTTATGAGCGATAACGTAATTGGGCGTTCTTCTAAGGTAATAAATTACACAAAGAAGTATTCTACTTTTCTGACTATAGGTTTTAAAAATCAGTTCAATAGTCTCTGAAACAAATGATCTCGAATTTAACCATTTAACCATGGCCTGTAAAAAATTTAATCTTCTGAATCATTGTGGATACTCTTGTTAAAGTAAACGATATTGTCAATAATCTCAAAAAACAAAGGAAATTACCTTGCATGGATGAGTGATAATATCTTTCTTCAAATTATTTTTTAAAATTTGTAATTCAAAAAATTTTAAGCGGTATTAAATAACAGTACATCTCCAAAAATTTACCTAATATATATAAATATTGATTGACATTTAATCAAACTTTAACGACTAACTGTCACGTATATGCATTCAATCAATATTGGGTAAATACGATTATTTTTTTATTAAAAAAGTCGTTTTTATCGCTATCTATTGATATTTTCTTCAGTATTATTGTCGATGGTGGTGCGTTTACAATGTTTTCTAAGAGGCTTAGTGTGACTCAACTTTACATTGGGATATAACTATGTCTGTTTTAACTGCATATAACTACGTGAATCTTTCCAGTAAATACGATAGGTAAGGGTCTTAATTTTTATAAATTCAACTTTTTAAGAAGCAAGTTTTATAAATAACAAAATGGAAGTAGTTTTTTGAACATTACAATGAAGTTAACAAAATGCTATTTTTTACCAGTTACTGTTATACCAGTTACTGTTATTGTAACATCGTAAAAGAACTCGTATGCTACTGTTCTTCACTTTATCTTTACACATACAATTATCTTATCATGGTACTTTTTTTCCACGTTGTATTAGATTAATAATTACATAGTAATATAAATAATTACGTTACTCTGCATTATAATAAATTTTTCATTTTATGAAAAAATTTGGTATATTGTCTCATAGTTATTTCTGTAAATTTTTATTGTAATGGAAAAGAAATGTTAGTTTTATGGAGTGACTTTCAGATTATATTACCATTTGAAAATAGTCTTTGTAAATGCAGTTGTCAAATAACTTTTTAAAACAATATTCTTTGCCCCGATTGTATATTTTTAAAAACATTTTGTGTAAAATTTATTTCAGGTCATAATCATTTTAATAAGTTAAAAAAAATACTATATTTAAATACTGATTTCCCTTTGTTTTTTTCCGTGTTTTCACCTCCACAATAACAGTCTAATTCCTGCTTTCTATATTTTTTTTGCAATAAAAAATTATTAGCATGTATAGCCATAATAGCTTATTGATTCCAAACTTACGAGAAGGTAAGCAAAACTTAAAAGTAAACACATTACTCATCAAAACTTTATTTTTATTATCCTCGGAAGTCTTACGAGTTTTGTTGTAAATAACCATAATTTACCCATTTTAATCAAATTATTTTTATAATCTGTTTCTAACTTTAAATTTAAAAGATTAAATAAAACATTAAGGTTTTACTTATCGTAAGTACAATGTTAGATTATGTGCGTTGACATTGTAAAATAAGGGAATATTTTTGTACATTGACGTATATTGAACTCTATAATATCTTTCAAACATGTAGTAGTTTTAATATATGGTGCTGAAATGAACCATATTATTGCCTTTGTTACAGAAAGACAAAATTGCTGTAAAATTACTGTAATGTATGATAGTGATATTTCTGGTTAAAAAAATAATAATTCTGTCCAATGAAACCAAAATATACTGTATTTATATCTTTCGATTTGGTAATTATTCCGCTCATATGATAAATGCTTTACTAAAAATTAAAGGTTTTCAAAATTATAGCTCTTATTACCAAACATTTAGTAAAAAAAAAACAAAATTATACTTGACAAAATAAACGGTTTTTGTGGTATGCTGTAAAATAGCATGATAAAATTACCAAATTTTACAACATTTATCAAATTATATCACTTATAAAATTATAATCCATTATTAATTTTACCAAAGGGTTTCGGTAAATATTACTCAAATTTTTTGTGATTGCATAGAACCAAAAACACGGTAAATTTTGCTTTAATTTTATAGATATATCTATACTTTTTCTCAGAGTAAACTTGATTTCATGGTGCATTGGTTTGACTAGTACGGAAACATAGTTCAATTCATGTTATTAAGAAGGCAGAAAAGTTTGCATGGTATTGTGATTCAAGGTACCTATTATGCGTCTAACGTTGAACGTGTTTTCTATGGTATTAGATTTAGTCAATGGTTAAACTGTCCCAATGTAGATTTAACGATTGTGAAAAATGAAAAAGAGTAATATATCACTATTTGATGTCTGATTTTTTATATTTTGTTGTTATTTATTTATTTATTTTTTAGGTAAGTAAACCTGAATATTTGTTTCTGAGAACAATTTTCATTGAGTTGTTCCTGCAAAATGCTTTTGAAAAAATTAGATTTTTCCCCAGGTATGCGAAAATTGTTTTATAACTTTACGTAGATGTGTTTCATAGTTATTGAAAATTTATTTGAAAACCATTTATAATAATATAAAAATGAAATTTAAATGTGCTTTTGTTTAATGTTTGTTTCGAATATAAAAAAAAAAGTTCATCGATTTTTATTTAGAAACTAATAGCCTACGGATATACATGAATCAATATCAAGTTTAGTTTTCTAAATTTTAAATTGTATAAATTTTAATTACTGTTTGAACTGTTGGGTACTATCGTAACCTGCTTACTATACCCATATCTGTTTGTAATTATACATTCATGGCATGTACCGAGACTTTTTCTGAAATATTTACAGATTGAAAATACATTTACAAATTTGTTAATTGATAGTGCTGTACATTTTATAATTCATGCAACGTTGATTACAAGTGATGAGGTAAATAAATAAACATAAATTTGAAATTATAATATTTAACTTTTTTCTAGTTTAAAAATAGTCTCGGTAAAGATTAAAAAAAAAATATGAAGTTCAACTATTTAATATAAATTCAATTTACTCTAAAATATTTTAAAACATTCCTCGAACTTTAATATGTTATTGTTATTAGTTTTTCCATGTGTTATTTAAAATACTTAAATAATTTTTGATTTTCTAAATAGCTTCTTGTTTACTTTTTTTACAACAATGTATACTCAGCTGTTTTTTTTTTTTACTGAATGATTAAATTTCGAAGTTTTTATATGTAACCCCGAAACTTTTTAATTCCGGCTAAAATATTTTTTAAATAAAAAAGTTTTTTGTTTCTTTATTCTTAAAACAAAAATTGTAAGATAAATTTCAAGCAATTTTTAATCATTTACAAAACAAAGTTTACTTAAAATATTTTAAATTATTTTTGCCGCACATTATATTTCATAACAGCATTTTATGAAGTAACCATACAGTTTAATATGTCCTCTGTATTATTAATGCTATTAATAATATTATGTCCTCTGTATTATTATGTCCTCTGTAATTGTCGATGGTGGTGTTTTTACAATCTTATCTAAGAGACTTAATATTATTCAACTTTATATTGGAATTTAACTGTGTCTGTTTTATCTGCATTTAACTACGTAAGTCTTTCTAGTAAATACGATAGGTAGGTGTCTTAATTTTTATAAATAAAAATTTTAAAGAAGCAAGTTTTATAAATCACAAAACGGAAATAGTTCTTACAAAGATTTTTCTGTTTTCTAATCTTTAAACATAAAATTGAAAGCTAAATTTCAAGCAATTTTTAATTATTTACAAAACAAAGTTTACTTAAAATATTTTTAATTATTTTTGCAGCACATTATATTTCATAAAAGCATTTTATAAAGTAATCATACAGTTTAATATGTCCTCTGTATTATTAATGTTATTAATAATATTATGTTCTTTGTAATTGACGTTGGTGGTGTTTTTACAATCTTATCTAAGAGACTTAATATTGTTCAACTTTATATTGGAATTTAACTGTGTCTGTTTTATCTGCATTTAACTACGTAAGCCTTTCTAGTAAATACGATAGGTAGGTGTCTTAATTTTCATAAATGAAAATTTTAAAGAAGCAAGTTTTATAAATCACAAAACGGAAATAGTTCTTACAAAGATTTTTTTGTTTTCTAATCTTTAAACAAAAAATTGTTAGCTAAATTTCAAGCAATTTTTAATTCCTTGCGAAAAAAAAAGTTCTTTTGATTAAATATTTAAAAATGAAATATTTTTCTTTTTTATTAGTTAAACAACAATTGCTAACTAAATTACAAGTAAATTTTTACTTTTTTATGAAAAAAAATGACAGCAATTTTTATTGTGTGTATATTAGTTTAATTTAATGTATATTTACATTAAAAAGAGTTAAATGCATAAGGTTTATCTTCCCTTAAAACAATATTTATTAAAAATTCTTAATATAACTTTGGATGAAAGAAAAACTTATTATTTTAGTAGGACACAACATTTCTTAAAAGCATTTTTTAAAATAACAACACATATTATTTTGTATCATCTAAAAGTATTTAGATATCTTTTCTACGATTTCTTTATTATATATCAATTTCGAGATCCACAAAAGCTGTAATTTTCTTCTAGATCACAAGAAAAAGATTTTTCTATACAAAAAGTGATATCTTTAAAAATGGTTTATTATAACTTTCTTTCAAAAGCATCGATGACCGACCAAGAGTAAAAAAAAATGTTAAAGACAGTGCCAAAAGAGCTCATTCCTGCCAACACTTTGGAATAATCATTCGTATACCCCTCTCACACTCTTTAGAAATATGTTCTGTTGTCATAACTACCACACAATCAACACAATTTTGGCAACACTGGCGGAAAGAGTTGTGCGTGTTTGTACATTCATCAGTATGATGTTTCCTCATTTTTTAAATATATTTTTCAGCGTTTAATTCTTATTTTTCTTACCTAACATGATCTAATAGACAAAAATCAAAATAGTTTGTCTATAAATATATTATTTCTATATTCAGCTATACAAATGCAAAACAATTCTGAATTTTTCAATAATTTATTGAGTTCTGTTTTTATAATTTTTCTTTATAACTTTCAGACAAAATTTATCATAGTATTAGTCATTGAAATAGTCTTAAGAAATATTTAAATTTAAAGAATAATATTATTAATTATTATTAATTTATTATTATTCTTATTATTAATTTATTATTAATTCATTACTATTAATATAATAATTATTATTAATTTATTACTATTAATATAATAATTATTATTAATTTATTATTATTAATTATTAAAATCATTATTAATTTTATATTAATTATTAAGTTAGACCGTCATAATTAAAAACCAAATAAAGCATTTGTTCTGCTTACTTACAATTTTCGATCAAGTGTAAACCATAGAAATATTTGTAAAAATTATTTAATTGAAACCTAATATTATAATTGATGTTTTCCTTTTAGAAGTAAATGTCTATAGAATTATTTTAAAGCATTTATTCTGATTATATACAACATTAAAACAAGTAAAAAACATAAAACAGTTTTGATCTCAAAATTTGTATATTTACTTATCAATACTAATTATCAAAATTTAGTCACACATTTTTTGCTACGATCACCGATTTTGCTACGAAAAAATACTTTTTATTTTGTTTTTGGGTAAAATTTTTTTATTTAAAAATTTAAAATAAATGCATTTTAAATCTTATTACAAAAGAGATAATGGAATTTGAATTTTTATTTTTGAATTTTTTTAAAGAGTAATGAAGACATTCTAACTTTAAATATAACAATATATAACATAATTTTATATAACATAATTTTATATAATACAATAAATATATAAAAAGTAACATAATTTTAAAATATGTCATTTTAAGTGGCAAAATACTAAATTCGTGTAAAATTGGTTAAGTAGAATTTTAAAAATACGATTTCTTTAAAATTCAATTTCTCAGGAGCTATTCAATTGATTTCACTCGATTTCACATTTCATTTTCGAAATACGAAAAAGTAAAATGAATTAATTAAGGGCTCCATACTTTGGATTGCTCTCCTGCCCAAACAATTCCCAGTTTGGCAAACAATTCCCAGCCTTATATTTTGGAGGTCAGAAATCCGAATCCAACCGATTTCTCAGGAAATATTCGACCAATTTTTGTAAAAAATTTTTATGTTGTTTTGTAGAATTATATTCTTTAAAATTATACAAAAATTTGTATACCTTACAATTCAAAATTATATCGACCACTATTAAATAAAATAGTAAAAAATAATAAATACTTACTTTAAATTATTTTTTTTACGTGGAATCATCTTTGGATAAACGAAATGTTTTTGCATTGAAGCCATAAATTGAGTCTGATGTGCATGGAAATATGTCTTGTCATTAAATAAATAAATATGAGATTAATAAAACTTTAACAGTGAAAAAGTGAATAAAAAATGGGACTATATGCACTGTTAAAATGTTAGCTTTCTTCAATGCCGAAAATGGTGGCAACTATATTCCATAATGTTTTACTTAGATGTATTCGTGTTTACTTGCTTTTGTGTACTAACTGCGCATTATTTTACTAAAATTAACAATAATTATAAAATGCTTTCAGAAAATAAATCGAAATACTTAGCAAAAAAGTTTAAAAAAATTCCTGACATCGTGACGTATTTTTCTCTGTAATCAACTTCCTTAATTTTAAATATTTAACTTCAACAATCCCAAAATCTGTTTTTTTCTTTTACGCCAGAATTTTACCTAAATAATATTTCAAAAATATTGGTCCCAACTTGTTTAAAATTATTCAGAAGTTTATGAGCCAAAAAATATTTTAACGCTAAAATATCCATATCAGTTAGTTTTCAAATTGTCGTGTCATTTAACATTTTCACATCGTGTTAGAAATAAAATGCATTATAAATGCATTGTCACACGCTTTGGCGTGATAAATTTACGCTATTATTGACCATGAGATTTAAAGAATATTATTTTATAGTTTGCCGTGTCATACAATAATTTATTTTAATTCTTATAATTTTTATAACCAATGATTGTAATAAAAGATTGAGGAGAGAAATTGAAACTGTATTTTAACTATTGTATTGCATTTTAGGCTTGGTTGTAAGCTATAATATTAAACTTTAATTAAATGAAACCAGCCATGGATTAAAGTTTTGGAAGGATGAAGTCAAAAACATGTGAAATGATTTTATTTAAGATTTTAATAAAGCGACATTTTAATTAACCCCAATTAATTAATTTATTTTTGTTACTCTAACTTTTTAAGTAACGCACTTGTTTATGCTTTTTTTTAAAAATTCGTTAACGGGCACAGTTGCTTTTAGATTAAAATAATAAAAATAATCGCAGTTACTTGCATGTTTATTTACAAAACTTTTGTTTTTTTTCCAGAAAAATTTGTACCCATGTATCAAAAATTTCTAATTTAATAAAAATTTCAATTTTTAATAGGTTTTGTTGAAATAAAGTAAATCCCCGTATTTTACTTTGTGTAATTATGATTTCAAAAGTCTTCGAAATTTTAAATTTTGTTGATGTCTTGAAATTTTATAAATGAAATTTCATCATAAGGCACTTAGGTATTAAAAAGTATATTTTAATACATTTTCGTACATTATTTGAGTATATCTTCAACAGTTTTGGATTATTACTTGCGAAAAACCAATTGCGTAAATTGTTTTATTTCCACAAAAATTTTAAAAGAATAATAACTGCTTTAGCTTTTTTTCTTTACTATTTACAAAAAGAAATATTATTGTGCCCCGAATGATATTATTACCGAATGAAATATTCATATTATGATGAAATGAAATTTCATCATAAGGCACTTAGGTATTAAAAAGTATATTTTAATACATTTTCGTACATTATTTGAGTATATCTTCAACAGTTTTGGATTATTACTTGCGAAAAACCAATTGCGTAAATTGTTTTATTTCCACAAAAATTTTAAAAGAATAATAACTGCTTTAGATTTTTTTCTTTACTATTTACAAAAAGAAATATTATTGTGCCCCGAATGATATTATAACCAAAAAAAAAAGTTTGTTTTGCGAAGAACATTCAAATTTATCATAAAAGGTTTAACAAGTGGAGCTGTTTAAATGAATAAGAAATTTATTTTTTTCCCTTCGGCTCTTTTAAATCGTCAATTTTAATTAACGTTTGTTCAATAAAGTTTTTATGTATCCATTAGCAATTCTATTGACTATTTCAATTTAATGTTTTTTTTCTTTTTTTGAATAAAGGCTTAAAGTAATTTGATGAATTTCATTTAATAATGTTTGGAAAACTGCAGAATAAAAAAATTTCAGTAAAGAATTGCAAAGCATGTTTACTTTTCTTATTTTAATTTTTAAAAATAATAAAAAAAAAAGAATTTCAAGTTTTAAATTTAATATACTAAGAAAATTGATACATATTTAAATATCTATTATGGTACATATATTTTAATTATTGTGTCAAAAAATTACGATAAATTCTGATTTTACTAGGAATCAGATAAAGAAATATTTAAGTCTTAGTAATTAAACGTATCATTTTCATTTAGCGTATTTTTAATAATTATTTTTGGCCCAATCTCAAACCATATTTTTTTTAACTAGCTATAATTTTGAAAACCAGCATTTCCGGTAATCTGTTACCATAAGAATGGAAACAATACCTATTGCATTTTTAAATACCATATAATTTATTCTTATTAACCCGAATTTTCATTTTGTTTCAAATTTCTAACCTCTGTTTAGTTTTTTCGAAGATTTATATGTTCATTTTTCTATGTCACCCTATATTCTTTGTATTACATAATTTGTTATTACATAACTTATGCATTCTAATTATATATTTTTCTTTTTGTGCATTTGTTATCCAAAAATTATTTTATTTATTTTTATTTATTGATCTTTTTTTATGAAATAAATGAGGATGCTATAATCCTTAATCTAGATTAAAGGAAAAAGGTTTTAAAAAAATCCTGGTATATATATATATATATATATAAATTAAAAAAACAGTATGATGGAAATATCCATCATCATGTTTATACACAAGTTAAACTCAGTACTAAATATCTAAAAATCAATATATCTTTGTATTATTTTTATTCCTGATGATAATTTAAACAAAACAATTATTATTCTCCTTTTGCAAAGTATCATTCTCCTCTTCCATCTTCAACGCGGGACTTATTACCAGAATATTCGTCATTAACGCCATCTTCTGATAGTCAACCGCCTTCTAACTCGTCCAAGTAATTTTCATTGTCCCGCTCTTTTAAATTTATCTACAAAAATAACATACAATAAACATAAAGGAAAAAAAACTTTTTAATCACACATTAGAAGTGAAACAACTGCTTAGTGGTGTAAATTTCTGCCTCATGGTGTTGGGAAGATAATTTGGGGTATTCGATATAAATTACACAGAAAATATCAGAAAAACAAAACAAAAAAAAATCTTTTTTTTACTCATTATTTCTTTTATTAGAAGAAATCACAGAAAACCTAAACCCTCTATAATGCTCGTGACATTTCTTTTTACTGCTATTTTCCTGTTTGCCGTGAAAAAATAGCCAGCAAGAAACAATTTACTGTACACCTGTATGGAGTACAATTTTCTGTTCCCTAAATTCCTATGAAGAAAATTTCAATCATCATGCGAAAAAGGATTAAATTAAATACATACTTTTAATAATACTTGCTTGTAGTTTATTTATATGAATATTTATAAAGTTATTGAATACCTCTCTAATTATGGTTATAAAATATGAAGCCTTAGCGCCAAAGTTCACGAAATTTCAGCGTTTTTTTTCAGGATTTTTTTTTATTGTAGTTTATTTAACAAAAAATATAAATAAAAAAATATAATTAAACTATGTACTTATAAATAATTGAAACAATACAAAATATTTCTATGTTGACGTATGCATTATAACGATTGCGGCAATCTTCTTTTTTAAATAATGCTCCTCTAAATATTAAATTACTTTCCTTTTAAATTCATTCGAACACTTCTCCAAAAATATACTTCACCCTAATGACATCCAACAACCACCCATTCTCTTCAATTGTTTAAAAATCCTAATGATTCGACTTCTGATTTATTATCGATTTACTTATGTTTGACTTTTATTAAATAGTAAGATTTAAAGACAATTTCTGAAATCCTTATTTGTGTAACGGATTATTATAAAGAAAGACTCTGTATGTTACTTAGTAAACTCTACTTTTTAATGATATATCCATTTCATGTTTATTTATATTTATTACAACAATTGCTTTTTTCACATTTAACACGGTTGTATGGATATTTAAAACATGAATAATATTAGATGAACACTAAATCAGTTGTTCTAAAATAAATATTTCTATTTGCTAAATATAAAGGACCAATAAAATCTCTTCATATTGCTGCATTTAGAAAACATGTATGGACAAAACTACCAAAATATGATAAAATTTAACTTTTATTTTTCTGTATTTGAACAGCAAAAATCCTTGTAATTTTTACCGAGTCGATTTGGTAATAATTTTGATAAAAGTAACAACAAAATATGGTTTTAATAAAATTTGGTAATTTGATCATGATACACAAAAGCGTGGCATAAAAACCTCACCTTAGGTTATCAGCTTATTATCTATAGGAATAAAATAGAAATTGTTCTACTATTATTTAAAAGAAATACAAAATGCAGTAAAAATATGTCAACGGGGGCCTAACTAAAAAAAATATTTTATATGATAAATAATATCTAATGACTGTTATCATTGTATATTTTTAAATTTCCTTTAAAGATGAAGCAAGTATTGAAACTAAATAGTAGGGGTTAAAAATTAAATTTAAGCGAGGAAAAAGCAAACAATATCGTTACCTTGCAAATCATTTATAAAGAACATCATAAATTCCTTGATAACCTACAAATCTTTGATGCAGATGAGACACCCATGTCCCTTCTACATATTTTTTAACCCTCTATTTACAACAAAATTATATTTTGGTGTTTTTTTAATTATAAAAATTTGCCCAATAGTTACTAAAAAATATCTTTCAGACTATCAGAAATATATTTAAACTAAAATATGAAATCCGAAAAGAGTAATTAGATTTTTTTCCCATTCGTATTCAAACATTTATTAATAATTCATTTCGTAAATTAAAGAAATTTTAATGATAAATTACTGTTTCTTTTTTAAATTTCTCTAAATTAATACAAATAAGGCCTAGTTTATCTTAATACACTGGCTTTCTCTGTTGTATTTCATAACCATAAATTATTAAAATGCTAAATATATTATTTTCACTTATTTTGACCTAAATTAAAAAAAAAAATGAAAAGAGTGAAAAATATGTTTAATAAAAATTATACATCAAAAGAATAAAAATAGAAAAAGAGATAAAACATGGCTATTTTTTTTTTCTTTAAGTCCATTATTATAAGAACCTTAAAGTTTAATTATGCTATCAAACTGATATCTGCAATTTTCAACAATGCATTTCGCCGCAGTAATAGCTAGATTAAAATAGCTTGCTTTTCCCATATGAAATATTGTTTTTACTCTTCAATGTGCTTGACAAAGAGCTTAAAATAAATATTAAGGGTACTTATTACGAAACACCCTTTATTTAAGGGCCTCTATCGGGAACAATTATACTACATTCTTAGATTTAGATAAAATATATTGTTACAATACCTCTTTAGGGGGAGCAAGCTTTTTTCACCTTTCAAATCATTTAAAATCAATTTTCTTTTAGTATATTTTCAAATCCCTATAGGTTTTCAAAATTAGCTTTCCTTCGAGGTGTATTTGCAGAGGAAGTTGGACTTTTCAAAAGTATCCAAGACGTCCCTTTTATCCAGCTAATCGAAAGTTAAAAATAGCTCAAAGTTCCAATAAACTGGTTCTCCTGTATAAAAAAACGATCAATCCCATTCAAATATCATTCTATCATTGCAAAAAAGTAGCTAGACACAATTAAAGAAAAAATGTATATGAATTGCCTGGGAGGAGGAAATCGAGAAAAGAAATTTTACTGCAAACGACAATTTGAACGTAATGTGAATTTTTGATTTTGAAAAAAATATACTGTTTTGAAAATTTCAGGATTTTTTTTTGTGGTCATTTTAATGTGATCTTTGAGCCGATATGTTTTTCAAATTGTGTTTTTAATATTTTTTTTTTAAATTTAGTTTTTTAATTTAATAACATTTAACAAGTATAGTATATTATTATATTACTCTCACCAGCTAAATGCTCGTAGTGCGCCTGATTTTACCTGCGTTTGAGAGAATAATCTTCAACATATATATGCCAAGTGAGCGAATGAGAATAAGAGGAATAGATAAATTTTAAATTTCGAAAATATATATATTAATAACCACCTTTAGTACGAATTCATCGTATATCCATTTCTTTCGTTATGAAATTATCTGTGATTATCCATAAGTAGCCATTTCACTCCGTCTGAAAAATAATTTTTTTTAAAGAAACCAGTCTAATCTATGTCTTTTCATTCGGTTTTATTTATTTTGTTATAAAACTATCGTTAGCTAAAAACAATAAATACACCTCCTAAAGTGTACGTTCTAGTTTTTTTCAGAGCAACATTTTAAAATTATTTATTTGTTTTAGATTTTTATATATTTACTTTTTTTTTATTTTCAAATCTACTATTGATCATATACCCCTTAAATGATGTTGTTCATCACACCTTTTTCTATCTCTACTTTCTTTATTTATCATTTATTTAGTACTTTATTTCTGATTCCAACTTTTTTAGAACAACTTTTTAGAACATATTTATTTCTGATCTTCAAAACTCACTGTCTCCAAAATTTTTTGCGTCCCTTCAACTTTGAGATATTGAGAGTATACTGTATTTGCATTTTAGGGCTCGCAATGAGTAACTCGAAAACAATATTTTAAAAAAATTGTGTTTAATCTATCTCTCAATGATTAAATCTTTTAAAGCAACATTTTATCGGAACAGGAGGAACTTCCAAAATTTTCATAAAATAACGATAAGAAAACCCTCTTATTTTTAAAAATATCGTTTTCAGCAAACGGTTGGTAAGGAAATCAGTTAAAAAACATTAGAATCATCATCGCATTTTATTTTAATTTTTTCTCTGGTTTCACTACTTTTAATTTTTAGTTCTAATTTAAACTTAAGGTTAACTCTTATTTTTTCATCACTGCGATCTAAAAGCTGATCTTTTTAGTTTCGTCCTTTTTGATTGTTCGAATTCTTTCTATTCTGTAGTCCCCAATTAGATTTCTAAGTTGTTTCCCATAAGTGAGGAATAGAACAGTAGTTTAGAGGAGAATGGATTTTATTTTACTAAAATTTGTATATTTTTTTTAAATGAAACATTCATTCTCGTTTATTATCTCAGTATGATGTTAATTATTCAGAAATGAGATTTGAAAATTTGACGTGAAAAAATATTTCTTACGCTATTTTAATTTAATTATTATTAATTGTACTTAATTAACAATTTTTATTTTAATAAAAAAATATCGACATCTTCAGAGGACGACATATCAATACAAAAACTTTCTTTAGTCGAAAATTCTTTTTCACCTTCCATAACTGATTAAAAATATAGAAAAATGAGTTGAGACAAGCCAGAGTAAATCCTAAAGTTTCAAATATTGAGGATAAATTTTTAAAATATCAAAATAAAAATAAATTATAAGAAGATGACTTGGATTACACAGTGGAGAAATTCTCTTCCAATAATTTGTTTTCATTTTGATGTGTGGAATTTCTTTTCAGCAATTGAAACTTTCGGGCTTCACTCTAGATTTGCATGAACTCATTTTTTCTCTCTTTTAAATCTTCAATTAATAATGGAGGTGAAAGAAAATTTGAGATAAAAAGTTTCTCACATGGTATGGTGTCCTTTTCAGAAGAAACAATGGCGGATGCGGAGTGCTTGTGGAGGTGGGAGTTGATGGACGGAACAAAAGGAGGAGATGTGTAGCTTCATGTCTTTAAAAATCAAGGGACGTTAAACACAGTGCAAAATTTTTTTTAAATAAAATTAAACGTTTATAGATATTTTCAGACATTATATAAAATAACTTAATATTTACAAATTGATCATAGTACTCTATAAATCACGCACTCATAACGATGCATGTATCTATGTGATGATGTTAAACAAGAAAAACAACCATTTCTTAAATGACAAACCAAGGCCGGCATTGTATGTATTAACAGAATTGGTGCGAATTTCTCTGTTAAAATATAAATTTCGTAATATCTCTCGTAATAGCAATGGTGTACAGATGTGTATGTACTTTCGAAAACATTTCCTTGACTATTTATGCCCTCGGTCTGGCAATGGAATATTTACTCTATATTTTTGTTGATTCTTATGTTTCAAAATATGTGGGTTTAATATAAATCTACCCTTCAAGAATTTTGGTTTATATGCTTGTCATTTTCTATGACGTATGCATATTTAACAAAAGCTGCCGTGTTGCTTTATTAATATTTTTGTTGGTTCTTATGTTTCAAAATATGTGGGTTTAATATAAATCTACCCTTCAAAAATTTTGGTTTATATGCTTGTCATTTTCTATGACGTATGCATATTTAACAAAAGCTGCCGTGTTGCTTTATTAATATTTTTGTTGATTCTTATGTTTCAAAATATGTGGGTTTAATATAAATCTACCCTTCAAGAATTTTGGTTTATATGCTTGTCATTTTCTATGACGTATGCATATTTAACAAAAGCTGCCGTGTTGCTTTATTAATATTTTTGTTGATTCTTATGTTTCAAAATATGTGGGTTTAATATAAATCTACCCTTCAAGAATTTTGGTTTATATGCTTGTCATTTTCTATGACGTATGCATATTTAACAAAAGCTGCCGTGTTGCTTTATTAATATTTTTGTTGATTCTTATGTTTCAAAATATGTGGGTTTAATATAAATCTACCCTTCAAGAATTTTGGTTTATATGCTTGTCATTTTCTATGACGTATGCATATTTAACAAAAGCTGCCGTGTTGCTTTATTAATATTTTTGTTGATTCTTATGTTTCAAAATATGTGGGTTTAATATAAATCTACCCTTCAAGAATTTTGGTTTATATGCTTGTCATTTTCTATGACGTATGCATATTTAACAAAAGCTGCCGTGTTGCTTTATTAATATTTTTGTTGATTCTTATGTTTCAAAATATGTGGGTTTAATATAAATCTACCCTTCAAGAATTTTGGTTTATATGCTTGTCATTTTCTATGACGTATGCATATTTAACAAAAGCTGCCGTGTTGCTTTATTAATATTTTTGTTGATTCTTATGTTTCAAAATATGTGGGTTTAATATAAATCTACCCTTCAAGAATTTTGGTTTATATGCTTGTCATTTTCTATGACGTATGCATATTTAACAAAAGCTGCCGTGTTGCTTTATTAATATTTTTGTTGATTCTTATGTTTCAAAATATGTGGGTTTAATATAAATCTACCCTTCAAGAATTTTGGTTTATATGCTTGTCATTTTCTATGACGTATGCATATTTAACAAAAGCTGCCGTGTTGCTTTATTAATATTTTTGTTGATTCTTATGTTTCAAAATATGTGGGTTTAATATAAATCTACCCTTCAAGAATTTTGGTTTATATGCTTGTCATTTTCTATGACGTATGCATATTTAACAAAAGCTGCCGTGTTGCTTTATTAATATTTTTGTTGATTCTTATGTTTCAAAATATGTGGGTTTAATATAAATCTACCCTTCAAGAATTTTGGTTTATATGCTTGTCATTTTCTATGACGTATGCATATTTAACAAAAGCTGCCGTGTTTGTCATTGGTATAATGATAAATGTTTCAAAGAAATTTCAAATATTACTTGAAATTAGTCTTGATATATGCTTATTAGTATTTAGCTTTGATTTTTATAAACTTTTACAAACATATTGATATTTTAGCTAATCTTGAATGAAAGTCAAAAGATATTTTAGAAAACGGGTTTTAAAATGTATGCATTATATTGAATAGGCCTTTGAAATTTATTAATATAGTTTGCTTTTATGAAGATGATAAATTCCCTTTTAATTATTTTTTTATTGTTTTCATTAAGGTGTCTGTCTAAACATGAGTTTGAACAAAATTTTAGAAATTCAGTTTATTATTAATTTTGATTCCCTATTCTCTTAGTTTTCTAAAAATACTTTACTTTTGTTTGTATTAGAATTATTTAAAAAGTTATGGTAGTTTTTGTGCAAGGTGACAACGGTGGATAGACAAATGAGTTTACATTAAATGCGTTTATCTCAAAATCAGGTTTTTTTTCACATTTTAAACCAACTTAAACACGATATCTCATTTTGAAAAAATTGTCTACGATTTTTAAGGAATGTTTATGATAATAGCAGCAGACATTTTTTGACCTTCAGACTCAGCGAAAAAAGTAGAATTTCATTTTTATGCATGTTTTTTCGCAAAGACAAGTGCGGAAATGTTTTAAAATTTACTTTTCCGACTACATTAATTCCTCACTCAGTAGTACATGCAAAGATAATAATTCAAAATATGGTCAATAACCTCCTAAATAAAATCCTCTAAATATTTTATTTTTCAGGTTATATAAATCCTTTTACAGTGTTTAGCGTATATGTATAGAAATGTCTTATTTTCACCTAAAAATGGCCATTTAAAGAAGAAAAAATAAAATAAAAATGAATAAAATAGATAGACTAGTTTTACAAAATTTTATATTAATATTTGTAAAAAAATTGTCGAAACTAATTTGATACCTTAAATTATATAAACTGTAAAAAATCCCCCTTCTTTTTACAAACTTTCTCAGTATATTTGACGTAAACCATCAAATATACTGTTTTGCAAACGATACAGTTTTTCTCTGATTTTTATCCTGATCATAAACGGATTAAAACCGTCAATTCAAATTATAGTCTTTGCCGTACAGTTACCAAACTATTAGTCTATCCTATTAAAAATCATTTTACGATTACTTTCTATATTTGTTCTTAGTTTTTAGCAATTAATCTAAGGTTTTAAACACTTCGCATAAATAAAATTGCGATGAGATTCTCAAATAGATACACTACTTTATTACTATATTTCTTTACATATAATTCTTTAGTAAGTCAAGTTGCTAGACAAATTTTTAAGAGTGGGCCACGACAGTTTTAAGCACCTTTTCACTTAAATATTATTTCAATAAGTAAGACGTATAAAAAGCAGTTTATTATTTCTTCTTACTAGACACTAGAGCTGCAGTAGCTGAGATGATAGAGTGCTAGCCTCCCAATAAGCGACCCTGGTTCAAACACCAGTGTCCACTGATCTTACGAATTCTACTCTCGGCTCACATCTACCTCATTGCAGGCATAGTTGTTTGCTACAATTGTTTTGTTAAAATAACAGAGTTTTTTCGTTAAAATAGCGGAGTTTGTTTGTTACAGAAACAGTACTAATTTGCTTTAAACTCAGGTTATCTGTTTTTAAAAAACAGTATTTTTCTGTTAGTTTAAGAAGAATCTTGCATATCAAGTGGTTCCATAAATTTTGTAGTGCAGAAATCCATAGAAAAGCAAAACGAAAACCAATTAATCTGGAAATTAAGAAACTTGAATGGAAATGGATTGGTCATGTTCGGCGTAAAACTGAAAACTTTAAAATAAAGCAAGTTTTTGATTTGAACCCCTAAGGGCAATAGAAAAAAAAGCTTAAAAATAATTGGCACAGGACGATTGTAAACGAATTGAATACAATAGGAAAAACATGGAGAGAAGCAAAATATTAGGCCAAAAATATTGTGAGATGGGAAGATACAATGGAAGATCTCTGATCAAATTCAGAGAGTAAAGCAATATGTATATTTTTCTGTGAAATAAACAGTTTTATAGTTTTATACGCTCACACCAGATGGCAGTTTTTTTCCGTAAATTTAACAGATTTTTTTTTACAGTGTAGTATTATGTAATTTATTAGTTGAAATGGGAACAAGTATAAAGAATTTTCTGCTCTTAAATTAAAAAAAAAACATTACTTATTTAATTTTATAACCTGATGGGACAGATGAAAAAAATTCACTTGTCATTATTTTTACTTGCTTTGTTCTATTGTACTACTATCTTATATACATGACAAGTATTTTGTTCAGGAATTCATAGAACGTGATACAATCTATTTTAAGTTTATTTTTCTAAATAGTTAGATTAAATTTGTTTTCTACGTAATAGTTTATTACGTAATAGTTATATCCAAAAACATTAATATTTTTGTTATATTATTTAACTTCTGTAAAACACTAGACCAATTAAATATCATAAGAGTTTTTGTTCAGAAGCTAGAAAATTAGATAGAAACTAGATAGTTTTATGAATGATATTTAATTATTTATTATATTTTATTAATAGTCACCATTTATAACAAATCTAATTTTTGGTAATAATCTTTAATTTTCCAATATATTAGTCAAAACTGTTCCTATAATTTTAGAATTATTATTCTATATCTCGAAAGTAAAATAACTGGTTCACATAGCATTGTTCCGAGTGAAAAGTATAAGGTTTAAAAATGATTTTCATAACTGTATCTTAGATTATTATTTATTTATAGAGTATTTTTGTAATTATTTTAATACTGTCTCGTCAAAAATAGAGATAAATCGGAAAAAGTGAAAAAATCTCTACTAGAGAATTTGGATGAGCAAAAACTCTTTTCAATGAATTCTAGCAAGATTAAAATATAAATTTAAATAGCTTTATTAGATACACTTACTGACATTTATGTATCTTAATTCATTTTTTATTTTAGGAGTAATAAAATTAAAGCTGTAAGTTCGCATAGAAGACGTACAAAGAGACAAGTAGACAAACTTCCATTTTTTATTTTTTAATTTAAGGGTGCTGTCCTTCAAACTATATGTATCTTACATATCATTAGTTTTCTTAAAATATGTTTCAATCAAAATATAATTTTAATGTTTTTTTAAACTTTAATTGAAAACTAAAACTTCTTATATTACGTCCATTTATGTGCGTAAAAAGATACACAGGCTTATATTAATAAAACAGTTTTCCGTAGTTTTGTTTCTAAAAGTCTGATAACAACGCTTTGCCATAAATTGAAGTCAAATATATTTCTGGACTTTTCATTAGAATTAATCTATCTAATAAGACATAAAAAAATTTCTTAGAACAACGAATTTTTTTTTTCTGAAAATTTTTGATATTTTTATAAAAAGGCATATCGGTATTTTCCCCCTAAGTGTTTATATCATATCGACCTATAAGTGCTCGCGTTTAACATGGTATGAGTGTGGTATTTATCAGATGTTATTGACAACATTTGTACAGTGTTTTTCAAAAAAGGGTAAAAGTGTTTTCATCGCTTGAATAATTTTATTAAAATGATCTTATTAAGTTATCTTCTTTTATCATTATGTCCTTCATGGATTTTAAGATCAATATATATATATATTTTTTTTGTTGTTGTTGTTGTTTTTTATGCATTAATTTTACACATCCTTCAATTTTTCATTGTTTTGTGACTTTATTAGTGGTGTTTGGGAAAATCTTTTATCCTTTTTTAAATACACAATTTTACTTTGAATTTTAGTATTTGGCTGAATGCATGCAAGCTATAGGGCAACTTTTTTGTTAGATACTGCTTAATAATTAATTATAAAAATGAATAAATCGTGATTTTTTTTAAGCATTTTTCCTTATATATATTTTTCTAAACATGTAATAATCACAATAAGCAAGTAATCAAGTTTGCAACAACAAAAAAATTTTAATTTTAATAAGGTGGTATAACAACAATAGCTTCTTTTCTAAATTAAAATTATTTCATTAACCATATTTAAACATAAAAGAGTTATATTCTTAATACGTTGAAGAAAAAAAAACTATTTTTTCGCATTTCAAAAATTGTTAATTAGAAAAATTCTTTAACTTCCTTTCAAAAAAAAAATAAATTTAATATAAAACATGGTATTACAGGGTGTCTAGCGTTTTAAAAAAGTGCTTAAAGGTGCTTATTTTCGATTTTGTTTTTTAAAAGCCCTCAAATGTGCCTTTTTTTATTGGGTGTTTTTAAAAAGTACTTAATTTTCTCTTTTCCAAATTGAGATTTTTCCTTTACCATGTTGAGTTTTGCTACGAATTATGCAGAAAGACACTATTCACATTGTTCTATTTAACGTTTTCACAATTAATTCAACTCCAATCTATTTCGGCGCATCGTCAGGCCGTAGCTTATGAAAGCAGCACCATTCAATTTACATAATTCAAAAATTTTGACAATTGTCAAAAACAATGCCAAAAGAATTGTTTTCGTTGTTGTTTTTTTTTTTGGACATGACTGTTAAAACCAGATAAAACCGTCAATTTAAAAAAACTTTCCAACCCTGCCTAAATATGATATTCTTTTAAAGTGCTTAAAAATATTATTAGAGTGCTTAAAAAGTGCTTAAAAGGTGCTTATTTTTTGTTGAATAATTTGGCTATGCACCCTGTCAGGGTGCGTAGCGTTTTTAAAAAGTGCTTAAAGGTGCTTATTTTCAATTTTCGTTTTTTAAAAGCCCTTAAAGGTGCTTTTTTCGTTGGGAGTTTTTAAAAAGTGCTTAATTTTCACTTTTCCAAAATAAGATTTTTTTCTTTACCATTTCAATTTTCACCTCGAATTACGCAAAACGCGTGGTTTTCACATTGTTTTATTCAACGTTTTCATAATTCATTCAATTACAATCTATTTCGACATACCATCGGTCTGTAGCGCATGAAAGTGCCAATCATTTTATGAAATACTTGAGGGTTCGAGTACTGAGCTGGATTCAGTGGGAAGGATTCATACATTCTCATGAGCAACTCTGCTGCATTTTGGAAGGAAGATAATCTTTTTAAGTAATAGTTAAATTAATTATTTATAGTTTTAAATAATTATTTTCTACATTATTGTGTTAAGTAATTATTAATTTTAAAAATTAACTGAGTCACTCCATATTGAATATATTTAAAATTGTGCATAAATTGTTTTAATGGTGGCTAATATAATAACGAAATTTTTTTTGTCAGGAACTAGTTATTTTTTCATGATCATGAATTTAGAAAATTATTTTACATTTTGTTATCATATATATATATATGAACTTTCAACAATATGAAGGAAAAAAAGTTACTAGTGCGCCTGTCCCAATTATAATATTTTTTAAAGTGCTTAAAAATATTTTTGAGTGCTTAAAAAGTACTTAAAAGGTGCTCATTTTTGTTGAAAAATTTGGCTACGAACCCTGTATCCAGTTTTTACAAATTTAATGTTGCCACTTTTTAACTACATAATTATATTTTTATTACGACAAAACCTATGTTGAATTTCAACATCTTATCTTTGTCATTCCTATCATTTTTCCATTTGATAAAAGTGTCGAATGCGACATTGAAACGTGTATAGGTTTTCATAAAACTTTTCCATGCGCCATTTTAAAATTTTGTTTTTAATTAAACTTTTTAGTTCTGCTGTTTAGTTACTCTCCTATTTCGCAATAAGTTAATTAATTTTTGTTCGAATAAGAAATAAAAAGAAATTTAAAAAAAAGTTTAGGAAAAAATAGCAACTAATAAATAAATTTTCACTCTATTTTGAAATCTGGATTAAATTAAAAAGATATCCTAAAAGATAATATCGAAAACACAGATTTTATCTTAAGTTGAAAATAGGATTAATTGGAGTTGTCAGTTGCATGGCAGGCCTATAAATAAATAATTTGTTTTCGAAAATTTTAATTAAATAATTTTTTAGCCTAATGAATAATTTTCCCAAAACGCAAGAGTTATAACATTTGATAAACAATGTTGTAATTAATTACGAGGATTATACGTAGACTTTTGCAGCGAAGGGCTTCTGCAGTTGGTTTGTGCGGCATCACGATTTTAGTTATTAAATCATAGGTAATCTGATAAAAAAAAATTTCGCAAACCTACTAGAATAAGGTGACATTCTGGCTCTATGGAAACACCAAAAAGCTTGGCAATCTATATCGATAGCGCTAATACATGATAAAATTTGGTTAATATTTATTACATATAAAATCGCAGATAAAATTCACATATGATATCACATATAAATTTTTTTAAAAAATATAACTTAGAACATGACATAAAAAACTTTTATTTGGATTAGTGTACTTTTTAAATTTGTATATTTTACTAAATGTGTATAAACAAGAAGTACAATTTAGAAAATAAAATTTCAAGTAAACTGTTACTATATGAATTAAAAAATTATCAACTGAATGGTTTAAATACAATATATTTTGTTTCTATTTTTCGATTTATAAACAGACTGATTTAGTTTTACTGGAAATGCTGTTACAGTACAGTACGGTACTTTTACCAGAATTTTTTTCTCCGTGTAGTAAGTCTTTTTTTATTTATTTTTTTGAGACCCATGCATAGAATAAATTTTAATATATATTTTTTAATCTTTCGAAAATGATACTACAAGAAACTAATCTCAGTTTATCACAGATTATTTGGAATAAGCGACAATTTTTAATCATGCCAAATATGATTAATTTGTAGTTTAAACCTTAGGTAACATCATACTTTTTTTAAAAAAAATTTTTTTTTCAAGAAAATTGACATGAAAATTGACTTTTATATTTTGATTTTTGATCATTAGATTAGTAGTTGAAGTTCTAGATGATAATTATTTATAGTGAAATTACGATATTCATGCGCGAAATCGTTAATCTCCTAATTGCTTTTTTGTAAGTATCTAATCATAATCGTGTCTATTTTATATATATATATATATATATATATATATATATATATAATAGACACCACAAATTGAGGCCCATAGATTTAGGAAAGTACAGCAATATTCCATGGGTTTGATTTATTTCTATACTATTCTTGCTCGTTAAGAAACAAAATTGACATATGGGAGAAAGTTGTGTTAACAATTTTAGATATATCGGTGATTTATGATATTTCTTGCTTATATAAATTTCCTTCTTACTGAAGCTGATTTTTCTGAAAACAGAAAATCATTTTATTAAGAAAACCTTTATGAAAATGTATTAAAATTTAAATAAATATTTATTACAGAATTCGTTGATGATGAAATCAATGATTTATATTTAAATAAATCGTTGATTTAAACAAGTTTTTTTAAGAAAGTGATTGATTTCAAAATATACATGGCATTAGAATATGATATATTTTGAATTTTTTTTTAAACTGATTTTGGTGGTTTTAATATTTATTGTAATTTATTGGCGTGCTAATGGGTTTAGAATAGTGAAAATACATTAGTACGTTTGAACGTTTGAAATGACATTTTTAAAAATCATTCTTTCTTTTCTTTTGAGATTTTCAGAATGCCAACTAAGTTCTTCAGAATGCCACAATTCTTCTGAAATCTTCAAAATGCCAACTAAGAACGAAGTGAAAACTTTGTGCAGTTTTTTTATAAATATATTCTTGGAAATTATTCAATATTTAATAATTTGTCTTAAAATAAGTCGTATTACTTTATTAGTAAAATCTTTATATGCAATTTATTAGTAAAATATGCACTTTATTAGTAAAAAAGGTCCTGCCATACTGGCCCGATTAATTTATTCAGTTTGTGTAGATAACTTCGTTTAATTTGTCAATTCTCTAATGTTCTTTTGTTTTTAAACAGCTCTTGGTCAAATTCCTTAGCTCCAACAGGTTTTATCTACACGTTGCTTTATCTTCATCTATAAATCTGTAAAAACTACTTATCGAATATGGATATTTTAAATGATGATAATTAACATCCTACCGATACCTAGTTAAAAAAACCAAGTCCCTTAATTTTAAATGATTTCAAAACAACAATTTAATTTAATATTAAAGCATTTTTATTTGTTTCATAAAGATTGTCTTCGTTTAAAGTGTGTTTTTTATAAGTCTGAACACAAATTCAAATACTTATTTCAAAATTATAATACGGGAGGTAGGAAAAACACAAAACAATTATTACTCCAATTCAAACTGGAGCAGCGCACAAGGCAGCTAAAACCAAATTTGTATTTGTAAACTAGTAACAATGTAAAATTACTTACAAATAATTTAATATCTAAAAATTAATTGTAATTGTGTGTTTACAGAACTAGTTAGTTTTGGGCACTGTTAGTTTTGGCTTCAGCCACTAACAACAGAAAGGCTCCTGTGTGTTTACAGACAGTGTGTCCCCTGATGAAGTGCAGTTCTGTAAACACACAATTACATTTTATTTTTTAGATATTAAATTATTTGTAAGTAATTTTACATTGTTACTAGTTTTTATAAGTCTGGTAACTTCATAACTTTACTCGGGGAAAACTATTTTAAAGTACACATGACACTTGCATTTTCGCTTTCTTGGAGGACAGATGCGTCTTGGGGGGCTTAGCCCTGCAGCCACGCTATCCAGACCATTTTCTAAATTTATTAATTTATATGTACACAAAAATTCCTTGCATACATATAAATTATGATTTATTTTACATAATATTTCAATTATAAAATTTAACTATTTATACACTTTTTTTAGAAAAATAAGCTTTTAAGAAATGCAAAAAATCTTTTATTTTCTCTCAAAATAATGACATAAATCTCGAACTCATCTTTATTACTTCCTATGTTTGCCATTTTCTTAAATTCTCGCACAAGAATTTCTTTTGTTTAGAAGTATAACAAAATTTTCAAAACGAACTAAATTTATAATATTTAAGCAATTTTTATCTTCCTATCTATTTAAAAAATCATTAAAAGGAACATAAATTACTTTCACTTCCTTTTAAAGCATTTTAAGACTTATAATCATTAAATTATTGCATTGCTTGACTGCTCTCAGCTTTTGAATACAAGTACCTCATCCGTGTAGAATTCCTTTTGAGTTTTATTCGGCTTGCATTAGAGACCTTTATAAGTAATTGGATACATAAATCTTCTTTCATATTTATTCTGTAAGATCTTATACAAAATAACACAAATATTAAATGAAACATATCTCTTTCCTATCAGATAATGCTTAATGTAGCAGGAACTGACGGTAATTGAAATTTATGCTTCAATAAAATATTGCTTTTAAAATTAAGTTTATTCTTGAAATTTAAGTTAATAATTGCTTTTTTTTATCAAAATGCATTTTTATTATTTGTACTATTTTTTACTTTTATAAAGTGAAAACAAATAGCCTATACAAAAGGAATTTTAAAATAATTTGTTTAAGTGTAACCTAATGATGCGAAATAAATACGTTATTTGAAGTTTTAAATACTTTTAAAATTTTATGAATTTTTTAATTCATTTAAATGTATTCAAATGCAAAGTAAAAATTTTATTTCTTTTTAATTTTATGTGAAATAACTGGTAAAATTTCAGTTAAAAACTTGTCAAAATGAATTTGTTTTAATAAAAATTAAAACAAATTAAAACTTAAATATATATTTTATGCTTTTCAGTTTACAATTATGATAGAAATACTTTTTATTTGGTGTTAATTTCAGTTTATTATATTTTGATTATTAATTTTATTATAATTAAAATTAATTTTTGTTTAGTAGATATTTATTATTCTTTTCACAACAACAAGCTTTTAAGCTACTAATAATGTTATAACTTAATAAGAATGATAAATCTCACTAATAGCGAAATTTTATTATTAATTGTTTAAAAAAAAACATAAAAAATAAAGTAATGTCTCTACTACATAGTAAAAATATTAGTTTACTTATTCTATTTACGTGATAAATTTAAAGTAAATATATTTCTGTAGTGAAATACCTTTATTTGAAAAACCATAAGCTTATAATATTATTAAAATCTCTATCATTATACACTTGCAGTATACATTAAAAGAAATACATTTATTAATATTTTTATAATATAAACAGTCTAAAACTGTAGTGTTTCTAGGGATATATTAATCTACATCAAAGAACGAACTATAAAGAATAATAGTGAAACTGTAAGGAGCATGAGTAATCTCATTTTTTTAGAAACCATAACGATCAATTAATTAGTTAATTTCATTAATGAAATTTTATAATAAATTAATAATATTATATCCTTATAGTTTTTTTAATAAATACATTTTACTATTTTCCTAAAGAAATATATTTACTTAGTGCTGGGAATTTAAACTGCAGCAAAGAAAGAACTATTAATAATAATATTGAATTAGTAACAATACAAAATTACTAAAAAATAATTTAATATCTAAAATATAAAAATAAAATGTAATTGTGTGCTTACAGAACAGCACTTCATCAGGGGACACACTGTCTGTAAACACACAAGAGCCTTTCTGTTGTTAGTGGCTGAAGCCAAAACTAACAGTGCCCCGAGGCCCCTAATGATAATACAAGCAAAAATAAAGAATAGGAAATAATTACCACATTAAATATCATATTAAATTTGCAAAAGAATCACAAATTATTATAAATACAAATTTGGTTTTAGCTGCCTTGTGCGCTGTTCTAGTTTGAAATGGAGTAATTATTGTTTTGTGTTTTTCCTACCTCCCGTATTATAATTTTGAAATAAGTATTTGAATTTGTGTTTGGGTTAATAATATTGAATTTCAGTTATAACTCTAAAAGACATGAATAATCGCTTCTTTTTTAGATTTTTTAGATTTCAGATCAATTTATTAGGTAATTTCATTAATAATATTACTTGACCAATACATAATATTATATATAGTTTTTCAAATAAATGTATTTCACTTCAGAAATATATTTACTTTGCGTTTGGAATTAAACTACAGCAAAGAATTAACTAATAAGAATAATATTGAATTTCAGTTAAACCGTAAAAGACTTCTTATTTAGAGAGAATAATTACTTCTTATTTAGAGATGGAATAGATTAATTTGATAATTTCATTAATAATATTTCATGATCAATGCATAATATTATACACTTATAGTTTTTCAAATAAATACATTTCACTGATGAAATATATTTACTTACCGTTGGAAATTTAAGCTACAGCTAAGAATAAACTATTAAGAATAATATTGAATTTCAGTTCTAACAGTGAAAGACATGAGTAATCTCTTTTTTTAGGAACCAAATCGATCGATTAATTAGGTAATCTCATTTTACATTCTCACTTTTCCATTAAGAGTCATTAGAAAATGACTTTATGTCTTGGAGATGATAATAAAATTACCAAGTCCATTCTTCACCAAGGAAAAAAGGAGGCTAATTGTGTACCTCTTTTTATTTCCTTTCTCCTTAAAAGTAATATTTAGTTTCCGATGAGCATTTAAAACTTCAAAATGAATAATGCTTTTAACATAAATAGTTGCGATTAAATTTCATGAAATATTTTCGCAGTGACACTTCTACCAACATCAATTTAAATATTCTGTTATACTATTTGACAAATTAAATGACATTTTCCCTTTTATCAATTAAAGTTCAAACAAGATAAAAATATGGAAGTCAAAATTTTGTAAACATAAATTAGATGAAATACCATGACATCAATTGAAAAATAACTAAGTGAATAAATATTCTAGAAAGTTTTGGTTTATTTTATAAAACCCATTTCAAAAGTTTTAGAAATTACAACAAAGCAACTTGTTAAAATATAAGCTTACTTGAAATTGAAATAAGAATACGTCATTTGAAGTAAAAATATAAGTTTAAAAATCTCTATCAATACAAATTGAAAGATGCTAGCAAACTATTTGGAAAATTAGATAACATTTTGCATTTCATCGTTTAAAGTTTCTGTCAAGATTCTATAACAATAAATTCCTTAAAAAGTCTTTAAATTAACTGAAAAATTACTATATAATTAATAATAATTATTGATGATTGATTAATATAAATTATTGATGTTATAAAAAGTTTTGATTTATTTAAATGTTTAAAACATTTCATAAATTTTAGAAATTATAGCAAAACAAAACCATTGACATATAAGATTACTTGAAACAGAAATAAAATGTGTTTTTAAACTTTAATGTTTCCTTGCTTTAGCTAGAAACAGTAAAGTGAAATATCATTACCATACAATACGGTAATTTTGCCAAACATTTTTCTGCGTGTATGCATCGAAGTTATAATTATAAAACGTTGAGTAAATACTAGATAAATAAAAATAAGCGCTATTGAACCAATGTCAGAATCCAGTCACCTTCATTGACTCGATGGCTATTTTATTTTTTAATACAATCTACAACAATATATATATATATATATGAAAAAAGGGGGGCGAATAATAACAAACAACTGGGGAAAAAAAAAAGATTTTATTAAAAAAAAAAATTTATTTAAAAGAATAAAAAAAAAAGAATAAAAGGAAAAAGTTTTTTTAAAAAACCGGAAAATAAAAGATATAATCTTTTCATCAGCCCACACGATTATATCCGAAAAAGAGTGCTTTCTAATATTGTATCAATATAGCCAAAGCAAAATATATCAATACAATAGTGTGAGGAGCACTCAAAAAAATTTTTTTACAAAAATTACGACAAATATATATATATATATATATATATATATATATATATATATATATATATATATATATATATATATATATATATATAGTGTTTGGGAAATTCAAAGTGAGTATAAAAATTTAAAAAAAAAAGACTGCATATTTTTCTTGCTGCACAAGCACTTAGCACTACAAGTAGAGCTTTGTTGTAGATTATAACCTACGAAAAGTATCAATACTATTTAAAAATTAGTAAATTGAAAACAACCGACATTGTTTTTTAAAGTTAAAAAGCATTTAGTTGATCAAGTAGAGTTGAGTATGTGAAATTAAAAATAATTCATTCTTTCAGCTTAAAATCGTACTTTTGATTTAACTTTTAAAGGCATGAAAAAATGCAGTTTAATTTCCTTCTGGAGGTATACGTTATTTTATTCCGTTCCTGAAATTATATTTCTTTTCAGAAAGTTCTATCCCGTTTAAATTATTACATTTGCATTGCTCGTATCGACTGATATTTAAAGTGGCATTCTTAATAATGTCACTGGTACTTTAATTCATTAATAAAACCTTAAAACTTCTTATATCTTTAACATATTTCCTTTTTCCAAGTTACCTTTTAACCTTTTTTGTTCTTTTTTCTTAGAATTCTAGTTGCTTTCATGATTCGGAATATATAATATCATTTATGTTAGAATTAGATCAGCCTAATCCAACACTTGTGCTATAAAACTTCCATCCGTTTCTGCCTTCCACCTAAATTAGAAATTCTAATTTTTCCACAATTTTTTTTTATTATAAAAACCTAACTATTTATTTTTTTAGAGTAGAGTAAGGGTCAAAAATATTTAATATATCATACAGCTGTGTTAGTGGGCTAGTAACAAGTAGTACTTTTGGCTAAAAAATTGTCTTATTAGTAAAGAAATCTTTTGAAGCATACTGAAAATAAATAAAAGTCTCATTTATAACGAATATAACCCTACGAAAACTACATAAAAATGCGTATAATTGAACTTATTTGAAAGAAAAACATAAAGTTGCTAACGAAAAATGGAAAAATAAAAGTGAGAAAGCAAAACAAGATGAAACCACAGTAACTAAGAGAGAAAAAAAGATGAAAACCAGAACAAGAAAAACCACAGTGGCCGAAAGGGGTAAATCAGAGTAAAATGCGAACTATGGAGGATATGGTGAGGAACAATATATAGTCCCTGCCAAGGGAATCAGCATTCATACGAATAAAACAAGATTCCAGGGCATCAAGATGCGCTAATGCGAATGGGGTGGAAATAATTTTGGCATTATCGAAATTGAATTTATACCCAAGATTTCAACAATGTGCAGCTATTGATGGTTTTTTGCATTCTTGATAACAGACATATCTGTCGTGTTCCTTAAGTCTAAATTAAAGAGCGTCTAGTTTGTCCGAAGCAGGCAATATCACACTGACATGGAATGTGATAAAAGCACCAGCCATTATCAAAAGTAATAGCATCCTTAAGAGTAATTAACATTTGTTAACAGGCCTAAAAATGACTTTAAAACCAAAACGGGAAAGGTAATTAGCAATTTTATAACAAACGATTGAAAACATCGGTAAAGTAACAAGATCTCTGTAAGGACTAGAGGTGGATGAGAGCGTTTGGTTTTTCTCACCTTTATTTTCCATTTTTCGTTGGCAACTTTAAGTTTTTATTTCAGATTACATTTATTTCCTCCTATTCACTTCTGAAAAGTCTTGAAAATGAACGCTTGTTTTTTGAGTGCTTGAAATGCGTCGACTGAAATTTCACAGTAATGATTGTTTCTTTTCTTTTTGAAATATTTTTTTTTGTGTATTTTATAACGAAACCTGTAATTAAAACATAAATAAATTATTAGATGAAATTTATACAATGGAAAAAAGCAAAATCGCATTAATTACGTATAAAATTAATATTAAACTAGAAAAATCCGGATTTTTTTTCAAGTTAAGAAACGACCATTTTCCTACTTTAACTGTGTCCATTCATTTTCAAATATGAATTTATTAATGCAAATTCTTAAATAAACTGTGTTAGCTAAACAACTAAATTTAGAAAAAAAACTAATAAATTAATAATTATTCATTAACTAGTGAAATTAGTAAAACTGATTGTATTTATTCATAAATTAGAACACTTGATAATCGATTTGTTCCGGTTAAGGAACAACCAAAATCATATTTTAAAACTGATAATTTATTTTTAAAAAAGAATTTAGTGGTTAAATGAATTAATAAATCAATGTTAGTTAAGCAACCAAATTTTGAAAAAATTCTAATGAATTTATAATAATAATATCAATTTATAACATTAGTGTGTAGATTCAATATAATCTTAGGTTTAAGCCTCCTTTCCATTAAAACTTAATTGCCAGCAAATAAAACAAAAACTAAAAGACTATTTAGGTCATACTTTCATTAACGCAAGTCTTTAAATCTGAACTAATCTGGTTTCGTTTAGAAAGAAGAACTCTAAACGGTACTTCATTATACATATTTCATCAATGCAGTTTCAGAAGTTTATTTGCCGACTAAATTTCTACAATCAAATAACATTTTAAAAAATAAATTGCTATTTAATTTATTGTTTATATTTTTCCAGCATTCATACTACTTGGGTTAAATCTGCATTTTTGTTCAATTTAGATCAAACAATAAAATTTAAAATATATATTTAGCTTACTTGATTTAAGCAATGATTAACAATAATTTTTTTCAAAGCTTTTAGGAAAATTTCCCTTGTGTAAATAAATTTTATGAACTGATGCGAATTTTCTCTGAGAACACCCAATTAGACTAACTATGAGAAAAAAAGTATGGTCAAAACTACAAGAATATGATAAAATTGACCTACTGGTTCTATGGGAACACAAAAAAGCTCGTCACTTTTACTAAAAGATCTTTAAAAATGAATTTTTGTAAAACTATAAATAAAATATGGTTTTAACTTATACTATAAAACATTTTAAATGTTGTAAAACATTTTAAAACATTATAAAACATTTTAAATGTTGTATTATTTTATATGATAAATAGACAAAATATTTCTGAATTGTGAAGTATACAAGTTTTTACCTCATTTTAAAGTTTGTAATTTTACATAGCAAAATACATTTGAGTGAAATTGGTTGAATAGTTCCTGAGAAATCAAATTTTAAAAAAGTCGTATATTTAAAATTCTATTTCTTAGGAACTATTCAACCGATTTCTCTCAAATTCTGTATTTTGCCATGTAAAATTATATATTTTAAAATGACTTAAAAAATTGTATACCTTTTTATTTCAAAAGTTTTCGACTGTTATTAAATTATATAATAAAAAATAATAAATATTTACTGAAATAATTAAAGTTTGTGTGAAATTGCATAATTTTTTGCATGATTGTGTAAATTTTTATAATTGTGTGTTGTGTTCCAATTCGGTTTAAAAGTTCTCGATCTATGGCAAAAAATGCAAAAAGTATAAAAGGGCCCAAAATTTGGTCCGCTCTCCTGACTAACTGTGGGGACCATATTTTCCAGATTGCGGCTACCCGTATATTCTGGGGTTCGGAAAAACTATTCCATCAGAAAAAATGTAAGCTTATTCAGAGAAAGTATGTTTCTGTGCCTTGCTTCGTAACATAAAATATCGTCTAATTAGCAAATTTGAGGTCATCCCTTTGAACCATTAAGATTGAGTCCTAGAATGGGAAGATCCGAGCATTAGATTAAAAAATTTTCTGGGTGACCCTATTTTTGGCTCAATGCCTAGCAATTTTGAAGATTTCAATTCATAAATAAACTGATTTCTTAATCACTATTTTTTATTATTTTAATGCTAATTCTGACAAAATTTATAATTTTTTTTCCAAAAAAACTATTCATGATTTTTTCAGCATTCTTGCTCCCAAAAAAATGTTAGAACCCAACTTCAAATAAAGTATCTTGCTTTATTTTTGAAACGTATGTTTTCTTTATAGTTTATAGTAATAAGCTATTTCGACTAAAATAAATAAATATAGTAAATAATGTTTGTGAAGCTACAAAATTTAAACATATACATTGAATTGGTTGAGGAGTATGATAATTTCCGGATAAAAATGCGAAAAAATTGCATATTCTTATTAATTCATTCCACTCTAAAAGCTTTCCTTTTCCGCAATATGTCAATAATATCCATTAATTCTCCTATTCAGTTTGACTTTAGTGATGCATCGTTTTCTATTAAAAGAGAAATTGGAAAAAAAAGGACAGTTATTGTGAGAAGAATATTTGTTACAAAAATAAAAATATCGGTAGTTGTATTATTGAAAAGTTTCTTTCAAGGTTTCTAGCTTACTTCCATTCTATAGCAATAATATGATAATATCTCCAGAAAAAAATTTCTGTAATTTTAGAATTGAAATAAAAAAATACTATAATCAATCTTAAAAGTTATTGCTTAAGTCATTTTTCAGCTATTTTTACTCTCCAATGCTTATCGTAAAATTCTTTTGAAAACTGGGTTGTGATTTTTCGTTTTGTCACAAGTGTTAATGTTTAAAATATACTTTAAATTCAATTCTAATTCAGAAATTTTATTTTATTTTCTGACTCTTTTTCAACTAAAAATACACTTGATTCATTTATCAGTTACATTAGGGAGAATTTGTACTTTTACGTTAGCTTCCGTACGCTCTTGTACGTAATATTGAAGCAAATGCGCATGTTCACGTTTATTTTAGGTACTACGTATCTTTACATTATGTTGACGTGATTTACGCGATTATGTTGACGTGATTTATAGCTGTTAAATGTTGCTTGGTGCTTAGACCTGCATTCGAACTAAAAACCGGGACAAAGAATGCTAATTTGAAGGAAAAAAAATGAATTATGAAATTTAGAAATAAAATACATAATCTTACAACAATTGGTTCATTCAATAAAAAACAATTTTTTTTTTGGTGTTTGTTTAACATTCTGGTTGTCTAATTGTAAAAATTTCATAAAAAACTAAATATATTTCCGCTATTTCAAAATCATAAATTATATCTAGATATTTTAACTATACAATTTAGTTAAAAGAAATTAAATAATTCATAAAAAATCACTAATACTTTTTAATTAATAATAATAATAAGCTGCATTCTTTATAGTTGAATTCATCAAAATCTATAATCTACCTATTTTGTTACTCATAGAACCACAGTTTTACGTAAAGTAAAGCATCCTGAATCGTATGACCACAGCTTTTAACAGATAGTTTACACCCACTGTAAACGCTTCCTTTGATTTTATGGTCGAAGTTAAAATGATTTTCCACTTCGTTAGCATTAACTTACAGATTTTTACAAAATCTCGTACTTTTCCTTACATTAGTTTGGTATATTTTCACAGGTACATGAGCATTTCACGCATGCGTAATTACTCGAAATCTTACGTACGGAAGTGCACTTAAATTTGCGAAATCTCCCTATTATCATTTGAAACCCACAGATGTTTATTTTAAAATGATTTTAAAAACTGATTGCAATTTTTTTTCACATAACAGCTACAAATGTATATGCGTTGCATGCTTTTTAAAACAATCATTCTGAAATTCGCTATTATACTAAAAATATTATTAACCTTTGAAACATAGCTTGTGCAAAAGTTATTACCCGGAGACTTTTTCTTTTACTAAAGTATTTGATGATACATGTTGTGTTATATTGAGAGACGTAATATGAAGACAAATATAGTACTCAAAGAAATAAATATTTGTCTCTTATATATAAAATACTTTAAAAAAAGAAACAAGTTTCAACGGCAGTCAAAAGGTTAAACAAATTTGCTTCAGTAATTTATCAATTACAATTTTTAATTAACCTGGAAAATTTTTCTTTTACTAAAGTATTTGATGATACATGTTGTGCTATATTGAGAGACGTAATATGAAGACAGATATAGTACTCAAAAAAATAAATATTTGTCTCTTATGTATAAAATACTTTAAAAAAAGAAACAGGTTTCAACGGCAGTCAAAAGGTTAAACAAATTTGCTTCAGTAATTTATCAATTACAATTTTTAATTAACCTGGAAAATTTTTCTTTTACTAAAGTATTTGATGATACATGTTGTGTTATATTGAGAGACGTAATATGAAGACAAATATAGTACTCAAAGAAATAAATATTTGTCTCTTATATATAAAATACTTTAAAAAAAGAAGCAAGTTTCAGCGGCAGTCAAAAGGTTAAACAAATTTGCTTCAGTAATTTATCAATTACAATTTTTAATTAACCTGGAAAATTTTTCTTTTACTAAAGTATTTGATGATACATGTTGTGCTATATTGAGAGACGTAATATGAAGACAAATATAGTACTCAAAAAAATAAATATTTGTCTCTTATGTATAAAATACTTTAAAAAAAGAAACAAGTTTCAACGGCAGTCAAAAGGTTAAACAAATTTGCTTCAGTAATTTATCAATTACAATTTTTAATTCCCAAATGTTTATCTGAAAAAAAAAGACTTTCAGAAACTGGCAATAACGGATATCTATCATAGATTCCGCCAACTTAAAAATGGCGTATTCTAATAAGCCCAATTTTCAAAGCTTTAGTTAGAAACAGTTATTTTTTTTTTATATTTTACAATTTACACTAAACAAGACATTAACTTTACAAGTCTGCAATTCATTTTCTGAAATTTCGTTAGAATTGTATATTTGTTTTTCCTTTAATCTAAGTACTTACTTAAAGTGTAAAATAAACAGTACTTTTCTTTCTCCTTTTTATCGTTCGAATTCCACGTCTTTCCAAAATGGCTTCTATAGACTTCACAAACAGTCGTTATTATTTTTTCAGATCCAGATGACTGAATTTTTGGTACTTACTATGATTAGAGGAAAAGTCAATACTTATTTTTTAACACGTCTATTTAAAATGGGATATTCTTTTTTCAGGAAATTTTGCTTTTTCATTATTAAAACTTTTATTATTACTTTTCTGTTTATAGTGGGTGAATCTTTGCATATTCTTTAAAATTTTAGTTAACTATGTAAATTTAATAACACGTGATAAAATGTATTTCCTTTTACTTTATTTCGTATGATAATGTTTGATAACTCAACTTACATCGTTAGAATATATCATTTTTATATTATTTATTGGCTTCAACTGAAACTTTCATTAAAAATTGTGTGCGGAATATTTTACGTTCCAGAAATTTAAATTAAATACTCGACCGTTGACATAGTTATATATTTTTTTTATGATTAAAAATGTAATCTCTAATCAAAGTTATTTAGATGAAAATAGATATCATATTTAATTTAATGTAAAAATAAAGGTTAATATAAATGTTTAAATATTTTTATTCATGTCTCCGTCTTGAACTTTTTAAGTAATCATGTCAGTTCAGTATACTAAATTTGAATTCCAACATTTCTAGTCAATATTCCAAGCACATCTTACACTCCAAAAAATGTTACAAATTTATTCTGTTGTTAAAATTTAGTCCATTTCAGCAAGATACAAGCAATATTATTGCAAATTTCCAATTTTTTTAACAAAACTGGAAAGCCTAGAAAATAATATCGACTACTTAGTTACATTAGTTATTTGATTAAGATTGCAATCGTTAAAACATACCGCCTAAATGGCATTAATTTTCGTTACAAAAACTATTTAATCTTCTTATTAATCAAATTTTCTTTCTAAATTTACAAATCATAACAAAGAATTTAAAAGTTTAGACATCAGTTTGTAATTTTTGCTCAAAAAATTCTTAAGTGACATTTATCGCTTTATTTGTAACTTGTTTCGTTTTATTTATTTCTTTTAAATTCTTAAACTTCAATTTTTCAGTTAAAAGTGCAAAAAAACAACCTGCGAATTCTTAGACATCTGAAACATTGTGACTTTTAAGATTCTAGATTACAAATATAGTATTTAAGAACTATTTTTCTTTTTATAAAAATGAAGATATCATAATACGAAAAACAGTCATTTTGTTATGATTTTTATTTTATTGCCTTTCTAAATAATATATGTAATTAATATAATTCTGATGCTAATGTTATTTTAATATAACTTAGAATTTTCGCCCAGCATTGTTTAAAATATAGTGATGCTTATATGGAAATACTGGTTGATCATTATTAGAATTATATTATAATGAGTATTTTAGAGCTACGCAATTCCAAAACCCAGACTTTTTTTTTTTTGTTCTTCATACAATAAATAAAGTGCAACCCACAATTACTTAAAATAACATTAAAGATTATTTAGGACTGAAATAAGAACACATTTAGAATTTTAATTCTTATGTAAGTAGTTTCCTTAACTAACCATAAGTGACGCTGCCAGTTATATCTTATCCTAGTTACGCTAATGCGGCTTGAGTAATGACATCCTTTTGGCGGACTGATAGCTTCAAGCTCCTCTTTTCTAGAAGATAAATCTTTTTATCGCCAACAGAAAAGTACTGCTGTTAATTGGCTACTTTATTTTAGATCCTTTTACAAGTTCCACAATATTGGTATTAATACAAATTTTTAACTTTTCTCTCGTTTTTAATAAAATTATATTGTCTTACTCAATAATCACAAATTTTACTTTATTGAAAATTATTGATTTTTATGATACATATTTTTGTAAAATTCTTTCGGTAGTTTCGGTCTTGATTTCTTTAATCTATTTTTTTTTAATTTTTACTGCAAACAGACTTTTATTTCTTTTAAATTTTATTTTCAACTATAATTTTAATATTATTTAAGAAGCATGTATTGTAATATCAAAACTATGTCATTAACCAACCTTTTTTGGTCTCAACATGTATTACAAAATTACTTTATATAACAATAAAGACAATTCAGGTCTGAAATAAGAGCCTATTTAGAATTTTCATTCTTATGCAAGTAGTTTTCTTAACTAAATAAAAGTGTTATTGCCATTTATATCTTACCCTAGTTACGCTAATGCGGCTTGAGTAATGGCATTCTTATGATGGACTAATAGCTCCAAGCACCTCCTTCCAGAAGATAATTCTTTTTATAGCCAACAGAAAAGTACTGCAATTAATTGGCTACTTTATTCTAGATCCTTGAACAAGTTCACTAATATAGGGATTAATATAAGTTTTTACCTTTCCTCTTTATATATATATATATATATATATATATATATATATATATATATATATATATATATATATATATATATATATATATATATATATAAAGTAGGAGTGCACCTCTTCTGCATTACGCTGCATTGAAGATGCATTGAAGATTCTGCTAATAAATTTTGGTAGTCTTAAGGATTCTATGATTCATGTCCAATCAAAGCGTACACCTGTGTTCGGTACAATAGTATCATTGTATTTTCCTTTAATCATAAGACCTTAATTATTTAGTAGTTTATTAATTTTATTTATTTTTCCCTGAAATTGTGTACACTTTAAAAGCTTGGAATAAATAGTCTATAAACAGAATAAAATATCAAGAGGGAATCACTAAATTATGACACGAAAACACGTTTAATTTCATCAACTAGCTGTAACAACACCTGAACTTAATGATTGTGGGTCACTTAGTCGTTACGATTTTACGAGATTGTTGACTAATTTTTACTTGGTCATCTCTTATTTTTATGTGTTGTTTTACATGTTATTATAAATTTCGTTTTGTATTTAAAAAAACTCATCCTTCTTTACATTTTGCGATGCGAAGTGCAAAGCGACAATTGCTATTTTTTACACTGCAATCACCATGATGTTTTTTCCTTTACAAGATCAGCATTCGAAATTCTATTTACTTCTTTTCAAACTAGATTATTGATTCTTAATGTTGTGTTGTTTCAATTTTGAGTCGTAATCAGAAAGACAAAATTGTCGTAAGCATCTAAAAGAAAAAAAACTTCACTGCTTTCAACTTAAAATATTTTAAAGAAAATATTTCATGCGAGTTTTCAATTACCACTATTAAATTGTCATATATCTAAGAATATATGGCAAAATATTTGGAAAAACATAGAAATCGCTCGTTGTTGAAAGTAAATTTAGAACTACTACCAATTTTGTTCATTATAGTCGAACTTCATAGCTTTAATATTTTCTGAAATATATATATATATATATATATATATATAATATATTCAATTTTCTAAACAGCAAGATTTCAATATACAGTCGGAGATATGTAGAATAATTTAGAAAGATTTCATCTAGATACTGATATGCTAAAATATAATTTTTTTTCTGATTCTGCGCCAAAAAGGATTGCATTTGTAAATTGCATAATGTAGATCCTTTCGTTAGGAAGTAAAGCTAATTATTTGGATGACTAATTTAGCGTAGACTAAAAATAATGTCATTACCCACATCTGAAAATGCAGAGTGTTGTTCACAAAATGACATAAATCATATCTGAAGCTTTTTGTGTTCTTCTAACCATGATTTTGCAATGAGCTGCAAGCATGAGTTTGGAAAATGAATTTATTGTTTTCGTGATTTGGCAAAGTACCATAGCCTAAAAAAAAACACTCTAGGCTAAATATTCATAATTTTGTTAGTAAGGAGAGATTATCGATTGATATATACCAAATGAACAATCATTAGAAAGCTGTGTTTAAATATTAAAGCGCGACTTCATTATGGACCAATATTCATTTACATTTTTGTCAGTTTAATGCTGTGGCTTTCCATTTGGTATCGCTATGGTTTTAATGGGAAATTAAAATTGTTTGTTCTCATAATATTATTTCCAATGAAAGGCAGAAAAAATAATTCTGACTAAAGCTAAAATTTGATTAAATGTTACTAATTAATTCCATGAAAAGTCTGCTTTGATTCATAAAATGACTGAATGGGAGACTGGGTGAAAGCAGTTTAAATGCCATCTGTAGCATAAATTCAGAACTAGGGTATATAACCCAAAAAGACACTATACCTATGCTATAAAACATGAAACACAAATTATCACCGATAAAGTTTTGCAGAATAATATGCATTTTAAAGGTGTTTTTTAAAGCTTTTCCGTCACAAAGTGAAGCCGCAAAGCAAAAAAGCCACAAAGTGAGTGCTTTAAACTCAAGTCAAATCTTTTATTCCAAACTATATATAGATAATATTTTTTCTGAAAAACAGAGTCTGGTAAGTCAAAATAGCTTTGTAAAAATTCCTCCATTTGGCGATTTTTCGACGATTTACTATAATGCTTGAGTAAATCTCAGTTTCTTTCATATTTTTATGAGTCCAAATAGTTAGCTCAGGCGTTGCTTTTCGAATAAGTAATGATATGATAAAAAAGATCTTTTTATTTTCACAAAATTCTTGTTTTTCCCCATGTCGAAATTTTCTTAAATTTAGTAAACACAGGCTGAGGATGAATGAAATTCAGACTAATAGTCTAAACAACTGTTTCAAATTCAAAACAGTTTTAAGAATAATATTTCAACTACTAAAAATATTACACAAATAATATCTAGAAACTGATTACTTGATTAAAAAACTTCCTTGGCATCAAAAATATGCAGATGGAAATAAAATCCTACATTGTAAAATTCGATTCAAGCTCAAAAATAAGCGTCCAGTCTCAAGATTCGCCAAATGAATGAGAAAAAAATAAAATCACTTCTGTTTCTTCTCAATTATGTCTGGCAAGTCTTAAGCTTTTAAAACATGTCGTCTTTTATCTCCATCTAAATATATTTTTGGAGCCAATTTTTTGATCGGGTAATACTGAAAGCTATGTTTAAATGACGGCTACCAAAACTTAAAAAAAAAATAAGCTTATTTTGAGCACTTTTTTGAGACTATAATATTGCACCGAATGGGAATATTTTTGGCGTTATGTACAATCTTTTTCCTTCTTTCTTAGAAAAAGAGGATAAGTTAACATTTATAACTGAAGCTCTGTTATTAAAGGTTGAAATACGTGTATTTACACGTTCTGATCTTTGAATGGAAACAAACCAAACGCGGGAAATTCGAAACTTTATAGTCAGAAAGCTGTGACATATTTCCTAATATTCACCCACAGCGCAAGTTAATGTTTGTTATGTCGAACTACTAAATTGATCCATACGGAGACCTTCTCTCTTACAGGAGGTGTTGAAACAGCTTGTTTTGTAACATCACAATTACGAAAAATAGCAAAGCCTTTCAAACCTTTCTCATAAATAGAGTATAAATTAATGATGTTCTACAATACTGGAACTTATTTTTCTGTCATAACTTGTGTTTTTATACATTTTTTTAAGATTGAAACGCCAAGTACAAAATGTTTCTTTAACATGATCATGTAAATTATTCCATTTGTTTGAAGTACCTTAAGTATCCATAGACGCGCTATAGCCACTTTGCTTGTACCATTTTTGCTAGACACATACGCCGTTATAGGAACATAGATAGGAATATCAGACCACGTAACATAAATCTACAGGCATTCTAGCCGTTTCACAACAGCAATTTGTGAATGTGAGACAAAAAAAGAAAGAAAACTATTCCAAATTTTTTTTTGTTGAAAAGTGCTTGTTAGCTTTATAACTTATTACCTTTGTTACCTAAAGTCGGCATCCAAACGTGAAAGATTAGATAGTAGATTAGATTAGACAGATTAATGAAGTGTTAAAATATCATACATACCTAGATAAATATGCCCCTATACGAACTTTAATTTATAAGTGACTTTACATAAATCTTGAATAATTGCCATTTTAATGGTTATTAAGATACATTTAGATTTTTTTATACACATATAAAGATATATTTCCTTGTTTTAACAAATATTTATAGGCCATAATTAAAACTTTAAATGCTTATGGTGTTTCAAGAAGGCGATTACTCTTACTTGAGCAAATAGCGAATAGCAATTTTTTGAAATTACTTCAATTAACATCGATTACTTTTAACTTAATTTAAATTGGCTTTTGGCATCCCTGCGTTGACATTTCAATTTATCTAGAATTTGATTGCCATTAAAATCTGAAACGAATTTTTGACTTCAATTATTTAACGAATTTTTGATTTCTATTATTTTTGACTTTTGACAACTTTTAATGCATTTTAATTAAATTTCATTTCTTGATCTTCTTATATTTTGAGGAAGCAAAATTTTAATGTGTTTAAATTGAAGTAAATTCAAGCATTTTCAACATTGAAATACTTCTGAAGACAAAAAATATATCCACTAGCGTATTTTTTTGTAATTTTTTTCAAAATTTACCAATGCGAATGATGAGGAAAGTTAAAAAAAAAAATTACTTTTGGAAAAAATTATTAAATCGCTTTTAGATAGACGTGATTGCTCAAGAGATAGAACACTCGCCTCCCAATGAGCTACTCAGGTTCAAATCCCAGCGAGGATTATTCGATACAAATTCCACACTCGGCATGCTCTGACCACAGTGCTGCCGAAAAGTATAGATGGACCATAGGTTAGACTGCCCTTGCTGTCATGCTAACCGTAGGACGTTTTCGTGGTTTTCCTGACCATGTAACGCAAATGCGGTTAAGTTCCATCAAAAAGTCCTTCATAAGTCCATCAAAAAAGTTGATTAAGTTGATTAAGTTAAGTTAAGCTATTAAAGTTGAAGCTTGACAAAATGGCACAAATAAATAAAACATCCATCGATTAGTAATCCATATTTTCTTTTAGGGAAATGTATTTGTATCCTTTTTTATCAGTATAATCTCTTTCATATGCAGTTTGATAATACATGATTCATAAGGGGTGGAGTCAAGTTGAGTTGATCCGCAACATTCTTCCATCAAAGTGATATGAATAAAGAATATACAAAAGCGAGAGGCTATTGGAACACTACCAACTTTGAAGAATGGCTTTTAAAGTCCTACTTTTTACACTTAAATCTTTTTCTGTGCAGTGAGTTCAATGATCTGAAAAGATTTGTCTAAAAACAAATAATCATATGAACAGTCTTGCGAATAAATATAGAGCTTATTGAAATAACATGTTAAAAGAAATTTTAGTGAACTTAGAAACAACACTTAACATTAAGAATATGTCCTAAAGTATTTTAATTAACAGTATGTTTAGAAAATGTTTTACTGATACGGTAAGTTCACTCCAAATATGTGTTTTAAAACGAAATATCTTATAATTAGTTTATTAAGCAATTGAAGATATAGTTAGAATCACATCTTAAGGAGCATTTTAGTGAATATATAACATCAAGTTATATTAATGATCTGTTCAAATATTTTTCTATAGTATGTTAAGGAAAATCTGGTCCATATACATTGAATACAGTAATCTCAAAATATTTGTCTTAAAACGAATTATCCTATAAACATTCTAATGAAAAAGAGTTAGTTTTACTGAAATAACATGTTATGGGACATTTTAATGAATTTAGAACATAAAGAAGCAATAATGATCGATTCAATTATTTTAAATTTTTTTAATAGTATGTTAAAAAAAATCTCTCCATATACTTTGAGTCTAGTATTCTTAAGTAATTAATCTTAAAACGTATTATCCTATGAATATTCTAATGAAAAATAAAAGATAGTAATAAAATAACATGTTACGGGACATTTTAATGAATTTAGAGCATAAAACCACAATAATAATCTATACAATTTTTAATTTTTTTTTATGTTATGAAAAATCTCTTTCATATACATTGAATCCAGTAATCTCAAATGATTAATCTTAAAACGAATTATCCTATGAACATTCTAATGAAAGATTGAAAATATTATTGACATAACATGTTATGGGACATTTTAATGAATTTAAAAAATAAAGTAACAAAACTGATATATTAAATTTTTTTAAATTTTTTAAAAAACATTCTAATGAAAGATTGAAAATATTATTGAAATAACATGTTATGGGACATTTTAATGAATTTAGAAAATAAAGTAAACAAAAATGATTTATTCAATTTTTTAAAAATTTTTTTTCAACAGTATATTAAGAAAAATCTCTTCTATATGCAGTAGGTTCAGTAACCCTAAATAATTTATCTTAAAACAAATCATCCAATGAACAATTTATGTTACCTAAAGAATTTGTTAAATAACTTTTTAGTAAATTTTTACCATCAAGTAGTATCATTTAGAATCTATTTAAAAAAATTATTTTTTTCATTGACAACTACTTAAGTTGATGAATGGATGATGAGAATGAATTTTAAATAAAATCAAATGCTTTCAATTACTATAACCAGTATTTAAATCTGTAATTGTAAATTTGTTTTCAATTTTATCATAACATGTTCGTTTTAAAATACCTTCTTAACTAGGTTGTACTCTTCTACTTCATTATAAAATTCTTATAATAACAGAAATTCTCTCATCAAATACTTACTTAAATAACAAGTACTTTCGCTTGAGAGTGGCTAAATAACTGAGAATAAATTGTAATGGGTGAATATGCCGCTTGATTTTTCATTTTGAATCAGTTCATTTTTATTTTATTTAGGTTCTCGGTTTATAAAAATATGTATGGATACTTGACGAAATTATTATATCCTATAGATCTTGTCATAAAACTAATAGATAGCTAAATCTAGTTAGCCTTGTTGTTGGTAAAACCATGTTATTACCAAAGACAGATCAGTGATACTTACCCAACAATCACAGATTTGTACTGATAATAGTATCGTTAATACTTTAACTTCATTATTTAAGTTTTAGTGTTCAGATAGTTTCAACATTATTTATTTTAATATCAATATAAAACAAAAATGCGGACGCATATATTGAACTAAACGAAAACGTATGACATCTATTAAAAAAACGGTGAAAAATTTAAATGTTTATACAAATTTGGCGTATCGTCATTCATTTATAATCAAAATTCTCAAATTATACCAATATCACGCGTAAATGACTTTCAAATCAGCATTTTTTTAAATAATATTATCTCCTTAAATTACGTGTTTGTTTTTTTATCCTTTTAAATTTATTAATGATTAAACCTCTGTATGCAGGAAGTTCAAACTACTAGCGAAGGAGAGGATATAAAATTTATAAAAAGTTCTTAAAAACATATGTTTTTTCTAATTTGTATAATATATTAATTATTACCATCATTCGAAACAAAAATATGCCATAATAATACATAACAATTCGACATCAGTCTAAGTTACGACTCAGTGATTTTAATTTTATTTCAGGAAAATATACTGGTTACAGGTCTATAAAACCTGCTGTTTTCTGTTTATTTTTGTCAGACTTAGATTACGCCTTCATTTAGTTGATTATATATATATATATATATAACCCCTTAGTAAAAATAAAAAAGTCGAAACTCATTAGTAAATAAGTTACGTATTATCATAATACCAAGCAAAAATATAAATGGACATAATGGAGCACTTACAATCGTAGTTAATGTTTAAATTATACTATTTGACTGTGATTCAAGTTAAACCTCTTCCTAAATTTGATTTTTTTACTAGAAAAAAAAAAGAAAGTAAAGGAAGAAAAATTAAAAAAAATAAAAAAAGTGTTCCTAAGATGTAAAAACAAACGTTTTATTCTTTCAAAACACAAAACTTGAGAAGTTTTTTTCAGCTGTCTCCATGACAACAAACGTTAAATTGTGTGTTGCCACTGTTTTTCTCATAAAAAATACAATTCCATCTCTCGTTTACTCGTTTCTTCGCCAAAAAATTCTCAAACCTCTTGGTTCTCATCCAATGTTAATTTAACTTTCGAAACAAACTTTTTTTAGGAATTTTCACCTCAGAACGCTGGCTACCTGACAAATGGGTAAGCCTGGCACTTAATTTCACCGATGACGCGTTGCATTAAATGCATCATAAAAGGAACAAGTGACGTCATATGAACTCTATGCAGTTTTCAGGCCAATTATACGTTATTACTTATACATATGATCGTTAATTTGCTTGCCTTAGAACACTGATGTTATAGCTTTGCCAAAAATTATTTTAATGTCTCAAAAGGCAGAGGCATTAATAATTTCATCGCTATTTACTGACATTAATTTGAACCTGCTTTTAAGTTATGTTCGCTGAAAATGTTCTTTTGGGTAACTTGCTTGTAACTTGGTGATAAAGCAATTAATGGGTAAATTTAATTAGTGCATTGAGACAGGAAGGTATATAAATCAAATCTTTTCTTGGGGAAAGACTTTGCTTCGAAAAATTTTGAAAGAACACTTTATATTCTAAATCAGTATAGACTTTTAAGGGTTTAAGTACGCTCATTTTTTTTTCTTTAAATAAATTTAGCATAAACAAATTTTGATGGCTATATTTAAACATTTAATTGAAAACTAATATGCTATTTTCAAATAGTTTAGTTATAATAATTTAAAAATAACTTTTTTATACTTATGTAAGAAAAAGTAAGAAACTTAACAAGAATCGAGTTAATATAGTCTCAGTGTCAATTGAGTCAATCTTATCATCAAATATTTGGTGCTTTAGCACCAAAGTTAATGTTCAATTACTATTTTAAGAATTCAAGAAATATTTTTAATTTATTTAAAATATTTGAACTTTATTTTTAACTAATTTTAATTTTTCAAAATTTATTTTTAACAATTTTAAAATAAGAAAATTTATTATAAATAATTTAAATTGTTCAGGAAAGAGAATTTTTTTAATTAAATAAAATAATTTAAAATTTAATTTAAATTGATTTAAGTTATTATATAATTATATGAACAAAATTATAAAATTATTATATAAATGAAATTATCTTTTAATTAATTTTAACTATTCTAAATTTATTTTAGATTAATTTGAATTATTCGAAATTACTGTTTTGTTTTATAACCGTCGTTGAACAACCGACCCAATTTTTTTGGGCTTTATGACTACTAATTTTCAACTCTGTAGCCTTGTAATTGTGAACCCAATCCAGATGACAAGGGAACTCTTTGTGTGCAGGTTTCACCCTAGGACCTTATGATGCATTAGACCTCCCTGTTTAACCATTAATGTGAAGTTTGCGGTAAAGGACATGTTTTACCCATACGGTTTTTTTAATCATTTGCAACTAGCATGGTTTCAAAACAGTAAAAAGAATTAACTAGATATTAGAAATAGTTCAGCAGCTTTATGGTGCTGCCATCTATGTGTGAAAGAGAGTATCATATTCAAATAACCATGGGCCACAAATTGGGGAGTACAGAACGCTGGAAATTATTCGTGTGGTGAAGGAAATTGAAGAAATATTGTGGCATCAGCGCTGGGACTCAAACCCCAGTTCCGTCGGTCATGAGATTGACAAAGTAGCCCTCTTGGATATAATATGTACCCATCTGCCAATAATTAAGTGGCTTTATTAGATAGGACTGGTTGGTGCAATAAAATTCTTGTTTTCTTGCTGCTTAACCCTATAAGGTGAAAGCAGTTAATAAACGGGTTTTGACTCAGTGAACTGTTTGAATACAATCTTGATTATGATTATTACACTGTTTTGTTTGAATATGCCAAAATGACAATTATTTATTATTATTTATTATATTATCTATTATAGTTATTATTTAACCATTTTTTATGAGAAATTTCTAACAGTGTATTTAAAAAAAACGTTGAATGTTAAATGAATTCTTTATACAACTTAATATAAAGAATTCACAGTTGTATATATAGAATTGTAAAAATAATAAAATAAATCAATTTTGTGTAAATAAATAAAACAGCTATACAATTTTCTTTTACGAAATTCCTTATTTCCTATTAGAAAATTTTATCACGAAGCTTTTCGTTGAGAAAACAACTGTCTTATCGAGTTCAATTTTATAAATCTATCAAAACACCTAATGCTATATTTTACAAAATAGAGACAAAGAGTTTTGAAGTCAAAGTTTGTTTTTTTTTTTAGTTCTTGCTATAAAAAAGAATACACATTTGTAAAATACCTATTGACACGAAACCAAGCTTAAAGTAAAAAGCAATGCCGAAAATATAACGCAGGTCAAAAATTTTCTTCAAATGCGGCCCCAGGGCCAGGATATGACCTCTCAAAGTTTTAGTGCATTTGTTATTGTAATTGAAAAAACTAACGGACAATGTGATTGCATTGCCAAATGGTTAAGGCTTTCAAAACATAGCTATCAAAGCTAATGGCATTGTTCAATTTTCATTTAAATTCATTTATTCATTCTTAATACATTTCATTCATAATACTAAAAAATGTGTTACATATTTTCTTATTTTTATTTTAAGCATATGTGTTAAAAACTCGACTCATTAAATTTAGTAATTATTTAAAAATATTTATTAATTTTAAATTATTTTAATTTATATTCTTTATTTAAAAGTCATACTTATTAAGAATCTCAATTGATTTAAAAAAAATTATTTTAAAAAATTGTAACGAAAAATTAATTTTTCTTATTTTCAAAAAAAAAAATATTTTCTCTTCATTTATATATATATTTTTTAAATAAAAATTTAATTTTTTTTTCTTTTGAGGAAACTCAAAGCATTTTATAAAATGTATAAATATTGTATTTTTTAATTTTTAGTTACTTCAATTTCAAAAGAAAAATAAATAGTTTTCTGAAAGAAAACTATATTTGTTTTGTTTTTCTTAAAAAAAGCGCTCTTCTGTCATAACGAAATGTTAAAATAGCAAAAAAAAAGCATTTTTAATTTTTAATAATAAATATATAAAATTGAACATTTTTTAAAATTGAACATTATTTTAAAAAACTAAAGAGTTGACACAAAAATGAATAATTTTTTAATGTATTCATTTTTAAAATAATAACGCATCTTTCAGTACAAAGAAATAAAGAACTAAATAAAGGAATCAGTTGATATTAACAGCCACTCTCTCAGCATAACTGTAAAAAATTCCGAATGAAATTACGTTAAAAAATACCGATGAAAATACTCTCCATCCCTACAAAGATATAAAGCTGTGGTTCTTACACTCGTTGAATCTGAAACTGATTTAATTTTTATATAAACCAGTCCTAATAGTAATTTGCATTATTTGATAAAGTGTAATAAACCATATCCTCTCTCTAAAGTCACTGGTTCTCTTAAGTGCACAATATAATCCATATAAAATAAATTGTAGCTTTATTTTCTTGATACAATCACCTCGACAAAAATTCTTTTACAGTGTATGGTTTTCAATCTCAAAGTATTTTCTTAATCCCCATAGATTGCGAAAATCCTCGATTTCTCATTTTTCACTCGCAATTCTAATCTAAGGGAGTAAGCTCTTAAAGTCACAGTTGGTTAACTTCTTTCCTCTTCTAATTTTCGGTATCTCTGTAATTTCGTGATCTTCAATTGCTCGTGTGTAACCTAGGATTCCTAAGAAGGGAAAAGATTGCATCTGAACCAAAGAGTTTTATTGCTTTCCGTGATGGCAATGCGTTTGTATACATGTACTAGACAGACGAAGTAAAAATAGCATTTGGAATTACCCTATCGTACTTGTCCCAAGCGCAATTCAGCATCTCTTAAAAAACGGAGAAACTTCCTGAATAAACATGACATAAGTTTTGGTTCTTTATCGCTGTGGTTATACGTGATAGTATCACAGTTCATTCCTCGAAATCAGAGTATCAGAATCACGTGTATTGTAAGTGTTTGAACTCTTAAAACTAACGTTGGATTCTATTTCTGTGCTTGATGTATGAAACTTGTTTATATTGTTTAAAAAGCAAATTCATTTAAATATAAGCAAAGTTACTTTTTAGTTTATAAGCTGTAAGTAATTCAGTAGTTAGCGTAATTTTAAAATTTATTTTAATTTGATGTCTTTTTTTCTTAAGTTTCTAATTTACAACACTTATACACTTATATAATACAGCACTTATAGTTCCGGTACTTTTTCACGCTAAAATCCATTTTACCGGAACATGTTACTGATCAAAATCTAATAGACAGTTTTTACAATATTAAATTAAAATCACTGAATCACTGTAAAATACATTTCAAAAATAACTGTATAATATTTTATGGTAAAAGTAGATTTTGCGGATAATGCCCCGAACAGACAGTAATTTATATTGTGATCCGAATTTTTTTTACAGTGTATGCGTTGTACGTCACAGCCAATCTACCACTTATTGCCATCTTCAGTTATCTTTCAGAATTTTAATAATAAAAGATCTGAAACATTGAAGGGTCATGCGTTACCCAGGGGAAGCAGCTGAAAAATATTTATACCTTACCTAATATTAGATCAGGCTTATTAGTTTAAATTTAGTTTCGTTTCAGTAGAATTACAGATGTGTACTTCCCTTGTAAGCGTTATTTACAAAATCTTGCAAATATTTTGACCATATTCGGTAAATAATTCTTACATCATTTTGAAATTTTAACTGCACTTTTTTTAAAAAAATTATATATTTTTAAATTTTGAAAAAAGAATGACAAACATTCTAAAATTGTACAAAATTACATTCTAAAAATAATGAACAAAACAACAAGCATAATATTTTTTAAAAGAATGTTTGTCTAGGAATGTGACTTCTCACTATAAGCAAACCTTTAAATTATTTTCTTAATAAAATGAATTTCTACTGGGTTAAAAAAGAAAAATCAGTTCACCACGTTTCGTTTTTTCCCCTCTGTAGTTGTACACGTTCTTTTTTTAAATATTTCTCTCTTAACTCAAAAGAAAATCATTTCTTCCACGCATTCTTTTCTGTTTTTACACCATTTTTATGAGACTGACTGCTTCAAATGAAGGGAAAAAATTATTCCTTTATTTAAATCACATTGTTCTTTAACAAGAGCAAGTAAAATAGAAAAAAATATTTTTACTATTTTACTTCCTCTTAAAAACTTTAATTTTCAAAGAAAATCTTTGCTTTATTATTAAATGTCCCAGAAAGAATATTATTTAAATCCAGTATGTTCTTTAGTTACATTATCATTTCTCTAATTAAACTTCATTTAATTTATATTCTTATCCTTATTTTTTTCATTAATACTTTTTATTTTCTAATTTTTCTAGATATTAAATTTTATATTCTTAATTAATACTATTCTAATGCTTTTAGAATCTTATTTATTATTAAACTAAATATTCTCTATATATTCTGAAATTGCTCTACTAGAAGGTACTTACAAAGGATGAATCAACTGATCTCCAAATAGGCAATTTGATTCACTTTTTGAATGTACCTTTATTAGTGCAGTGTTATTTATTATTAAACTAAATATTCTCTATATATTCTGAAAGTGCTCTACTAGAAGGTACTTACAAAGGATGAATCAACTGATCACCAAATAGGCAATTTAATTCACTTTTTGAATGTACCTTTATTAGTGCAGTGTTATTTATTATTAAACTAAATATTCTCTATATATTCTGAAAGTGCTCTACTAAAAGGTACTTACAAAGGATGAATCAACTGATCACCAAATAGGCAATTTGATTCACTTTTTGAATGTACCTTTATTAGTGCAGTGTTATTTATTATTAAACTAAATATTCTCTATATATTCTGAAAGTGCTCTACTAGAAGGTACTTACAAAGGATGAATCAACTGATCACCAAATAGGCAATTTGATTCACTTTTTGAATGTACCTTTATTAGTGCAGTGTTATTTATTATTAAACTAAATATTCTCTATAAATTCTGAAAGTGCTCTACTAGAAGGTACTTACAAAGGATGAATCAACTGATCACCAAATAGGCAATTTAATTCACTTTTTGAATGTACCTTTATTAGTGCAGTGTTATTTATTATTAAACTAAATATTCTCTATATATTCTGAAAGTGCTCTACTAGAAGGTACTTACAAAGGATGAATCAACTGATCACCAAATAGGCAATTTGATTCACTTTTTGAATGTACCTTTATTAGTGCAGTGTTATTTATTATAAAACTAAAAATTCTCTATATATTCTGAAAGTGCTCTACTAAAAGGTACTTACAAAGGATGAATCAACTAATCACCAAATAGGCAATTTGATTCACTTTTTGAATGTACCTTTATTAGTGCAGTGTTAATTTAATTATTATTTTTGATGATAATTAAAGAAACTAATTATGAAATCAAAAATTAGGACTTTAAACCGTATAATTAAAAATCTCTCTATATTGCTAATTCACTCTCTATAAGAAACTGAATATATAAATGTTGTACATAAAGACGATGGTGCGTTATAATGATAATGCGTGAGTCGAATTATTTTACGGCATACGGTATTTAAGAATATTATTAAAAAAGTTTTCTAAACTACGTCATTACAAAATGTTTTTAGATCAAATTATTTGATTTTATTTTATATCTGCTGTTGAAAACCCGACCAAATTCCTTGTTTATGACCATCTATGTTAGACTCCATAGACTTGTAAATTTGAATCCAATCTAGAAGACAACGGAGCTCTTGCATCAAGTATTGGGTCAAACTAGCCTTCGTGTAGGTATGAAATTTACCCCCATTTGGTATGAAATTAACCCCCATTTGATTTAAATGGAGAGGGAAAATACAAAAACCTCTCACGGTAATTCCAACAGCAGCGGGATTCTAACCAATGATACGCCTACCACTAACGATATTTTACTTCAGCATTGTGATCGTAAATAGCCAGGAACTAAATTCGTATCAACCGGCCACAGCTGGGATTTGAACCCTGGTCAATTCTGAGGCTAATGCTTTAACCACAGTTGTTGACATCGCACTAGAGCTATAGTAATGCGCTATTCTGGAATAATTCAGGGTTCAATCCTAAATGATGTTCTGAAAACAATACTGGTGCTTGAGCACACAAAACTATCAAAATTTAGTTCACAGGAATGATGGTAGTAATCACTCGGTCTCCACACCACGCTCTTCAACCATCTGTGGACTTGTTTGGCTCCTCAAATTGCATTACAGTTGGTTTAAAATAACTGTGACGCAATTGCAGAAGATGTAATCTGAGTAGACAGACGTAACTTTAGAATGGGGAAGCATATCTCGGCTTAAGTCGTCGTAGGGAGAAAATAAATCCGTCACATAAACTGGACGTCCAAAATATCTGTACAAAAAATTATAATAATCTCATCATCTTAACTTTAAAATAATGTTAAGTATTCATTTCTAGTCTAAATTTCCTTTTAGAATGTTCTACGTAATTTTCATTTTTTCCTATCATTATTATTATTTTAAACATCTTTCAATTTTCATTATTTTGGCCGATATTTCCTCACTTTGTGTAAAATAATTAAATGATAAGATTTCACCTAAATATTTCTTGATTAATCAAAATAGAGCTCAAGGTTCATTTTATGGAATTAATTACCACACCTACAACAAGAAAATTAGCTTTGATTTACTTTATGTTACATGATTTTTAACGCTGTCAATTAAGATTCTTTTTCATTTATATCAAAGATAAGATACAGAACTTTAATTGGAATATTATTTAAGAAACATTTCAGACACATATTTCATTCGTTAATTTTTTGAATTTAATAATCTTTCTTAATTACTAATTATAAAATTTCATATTTTAATCATTAACACTCATATTTTTGCTAGTTTAATAAGTATAAATATTTATTCGTCTGCATTATAAATGGTTGTTTAAATAAAACTATGTTTAACAACATGCAAAATATCAATTAAAGAAGTGTTGAATGCGTAGTAATGGTATACTGCTGAATTTGGCGTACAATGACTTGTACCGTAAATAATCAAGACAGTAGAACAAAAAGTCTAAATCAGAGAATTTGTCATTTTCCCCATTAAATAAAGCTTTTGTTGAGATGTAACTGTTCATTTATTGATCCGTAACCGTAATCCTTTTTTGGTTTCCGTTTACTAGGTCAATGGCTGGTCATTTTCTGTGTTGAATAACTCTTCTTTCCATTTGTAGTTTATGGGCATTAGAAATTTTGAATGTCAGTGAACAATTGGTGACAGGCTTATGGATCTTTCAGACCATTTGGCATGTTATATTTTTGGTCGGTAAATGGATTCCAGGTGGCGCATAAATGGCGTGAAACTTGATAGCGTAGAAAAGAATAGGGAGCTCTACGCCGAAAATTGTTACATGCTTATTTGGGAAATAAACTTGGGTAAATAGGAATGATAAACTATATTTATACATAAGAGTCAAATGTTACTTCACAGAATGGGAATTCTTTTAGTTTGAAACAACTATAACTCAATTTTATTTTTAAAATAAACGAAAGTATTAGTCAATTACTATATATAAGCTGTATAGTGAATAGCATTAACTCAATGATTTAAATTTAAAAAAAACTTGCATATTGTGCAAGTGGATTTAAATAAAAAATTCAGTTCTTATCAATGAAATAGCCGCGAGTGACGAAGAGTGAGTATCTTAATCCTGATTGGGTGCTGAAACGGAGAATTTGTTTATGTTAGCAACTATTCTTTTAATTATAGTTCGAGTAGCCAACCCCGGCAAGCATCAATTCTCTTAAGAGACACATTCTATATTCTTTCACAAAAATTATTTTACAAATATTTTAATTCTTTCACTATATACTTCTTTTCACTATATATAGACAGGTACGAAACCATGTAGAACATAAACAAACTAATTATGAATCGAAGTTGTCAGATGCACAAAACAAAAATATATCACGGTTACAAGGAAATACATGAACAAATGATAAAACTAAGTTAAGCAAAAGATGTAGATTCGAAATAATTATATTTTGACAACGTATGCGGCATTGTATTTCATTAACTTCACTTTAATTAGCAACAAAAGTATACTTTTAATTTAGCTTTTGATTAGACAGGTTTATCTCCATTTGCCTGTCCTTATTCATATAATATAAAATTTATGATTTTCGTTGAAATCTCATTTGGACAATATTCTTTTTATTTTACTCATCAAGGTCAGCAAGTTTTAATCGAGGTCAGCAAGTCAAGTTTTATTATGATTATAATCCTATTTTCTCCATTTACTTCAATCTCCATCGACAACTGCCTCTTCATTTCCTCATTTTTTTTTTTTTTCAATGCCTACTTGGATATTGACATTTGTGTTTTGGGTATCAGAAGAGCAGAATTGTTAGCCACAATTTCAGAGGCATCATTGAAGATTGCTCAGCGTTGCTCCGACATGAAGTAGGACAGATAGTACACAGAGGAGAAGGAAAATACATCCATAGCTTTTCCAGGTTTTAAAAAATGGCCCTTTCTGACTATGGGTTAGCTCCATAGCCACCATACACTCCGATCGGCTTATTTTACCTTTATAAAATATTTTATTACTTTATATATTAAAAAGTCTATCTATATTACAATATTGAATGCGCAAAAATCATTTAAAAAGATTTAATGGAATTTCTGCAATTTAAAAAAAAGTAAATTGCTTTAAATATTTAAAGTATTTATCTAATTATTATATATTTTTTGACATTGCTGCAAACTACTTGTTTTGTTAAATAATATATGATTCATAAATATTTTGTTTATAAAAGCATCTTTAACATTCTCATTTCAACTCATTTTCTTGATTTTCTTGTGTGTATGAATTTTACTCACTTTTATGTAGAAAGATAATCTAATTAAAGAAACATTCTCTGCAAGTGCTTGAAATTATTCATGAATTATGTTCGAAATAAGCGTACTTTATAGTGACATTTCTCTAGATTAATGATACTGATCTGAATGTTTTGTTTAGATTCTTTTCGAAATCCCTTGTTATTATATATTTATAATAAGCTTCATAATTTTAATAAATATATCTTGGGTACTTCTTTCACGTAAAAATATTAAATTAGGTTTTGAAGCTTATCTAAAAGTACAACTAAAGACGTTATCTTAGTCTTTTAAATATTTTCCCGAATGAAAACATTTTTTTATGCTCCATAAAAACAAATTTCTTTTAAGCTATGTTTAAGTAAGGAGTGAACTAAAATTGCAGTTGAGTAAGTGAATTTTCTACTCTCTCTATACTCTACCAACTGTTACATATTAGGTTCATCACATTACTAATGTTACATTAAAAAACTGTTTCTACGCCCCATTTATTTTTAATCTAAGAAAGGTTTTTTTATGCATATACGTATATATTTATGTTTTTGGTTTCGAATTAATTAATTATCAATAACAGCTAGAAATATTGCTATATTTTGTCACATTCTCTGGTAAGCAGTGATTCGAATGTGATAAGGGGAATTTAATATTCTTTTTGTTCTATCTTATACTACATTAAAAATTTCAATTTAAACCTTACCTCATTTTAAAAATTGCTGATTTATTTTAGAGAGTTCTGAATAACTTACGCATTTTTCTCTACTTTGTTTGATTAAAAATAATTTTAAGAACGGAAAAATAATTTTAAGAAGTAAGTCGGTAAAAATGTTTTTGAAAATTTTCTGCAACTATTAGTGCAATATTCAAAATTTTATGTAATTTATTACATTAATTTTACAATTGTCATTTGATTATTGCAATTTGTATCTATTACAATTTGAAAGCAAGACATTTACAAGACTTGTTTATATTTGTTGCCGTTTGGGTGACTTAAGGTAGAATATCTTCGAGGCACAAAATGGATAAATAAATAAATAAATAAATAAACATAAATAATTATACTAAAGCATTTAATAAACAGAGCAAATCATTTAAATCATTTAATAACAGAGAAATCTAATGAAAGCTTAAAACAAAAATAGTTAACACATGTGCATATTTGTAGCATACAAAATAAAGGGAAATTAAGGCATGGAGGTGGTAACTATGAGTCTTTCTCTGTTTGCATCATCCAGTGAACAGTAAAATAAGCAGAAGTTGAAGTGCTACAGTTTCAGTTAAAGTTACACACCCGTTATATTTTTGCATATTTATAATTATAGTACCTTTTGTGGCATTTTTATTTCAGATTTCATATGCATTTGTAAATTATAAACAAATTAATTTTGATTTACTTAGTTTTGATTAGTTATACAAATACTGATTTCATTTATTTTTATAATTTGTTCTGCCACAGAGCACATAATTTAATATCATAATTAATTATGTTTATATTGTGATATCGTTGTATAAATTTGGTTTAAATGCTAACCTATGTAATCATGAGTTTCATTTTCGCTCCATTAGAGAAAGATACTGTATGATGCACTTAAGAGCAATTACGCTATTCGGACGGTAAGAGTAATTTAATAGCGAATATCGAAACTAGGGTAGATGACTTGATGATTGAAACTTAGTTACCATAATTAAATTTTTTCAATCAGTTTTATTTGCGAATTTTTTTAATTTTTTTTTTTTTGTTTTATGAAAGTTTAGATGAAATAAAAAGAAATGCGTATGGAATTTAAATATAAAAATGCTCCATTTTAAAATATTAACGTATATTGATAGATACAACGTTATATATTGTTATTCTTTTACACACATTTTCAAAAAATTAGCTTTAATCATAATTTTGTGGGTAAATAAGAAGTAAAAAAAAATAACTTTAAAAAATAATGGCCCTATATTTTAAAATAATGTATAATTGTTCGTCGAAAAAATCAAATCGTCCTTTATAAAACAGAATTATTGTCTAATAGCGCTTATTAAATAAGACTTAATAATTAAATTATTATTTCTAGAATATTTAAGTTTGTTAAGGGACACAATGTAATAAACTCTAATTATTCTTCATAAATTTTAGAAAGTAATTTATACCCATAAAGTAACGCATTCCCGAGACAACTTGTTGATGACCAAAGGGTTATGGAGATTATTGCTCTGCAATTTTAAAATCAACTTCCTTATTATGGCAATATGGTCAGCATTGCGTGCAGATCTTTACTTATTAGACAAGCAGGTACCCTTGTCAATTGAAGAAGGTGATTTGATTTGGATTGAAGGAGATTGTTGGTCTTTAAGCCTCCACTGGAGATCGAACCACAATTTTTTTCAGACAGTTCAGTGCTTTACCTATTGAGCCATGCCGGCCAGCTGGCCGAGCGGTTAGCGCGCGTGACTGCAAAGCCAACGGCTGCGGGTTCAAATCCCGCTCTGGGCATGGATGTTTCTCTCTTTCTGTTGTCCTCTGTTGTGTGTGATGTGTGAATGTGGCCCACCCTATGAACGGGTTAGTGACAGTGTGGCGTGGGTAAAGTTGCCCGCCTCCGTGACTTTGGTTCACAGGTGTCCACTGGGTAACGTTAAATGAGTAACAATTCCGGCATCTTCTAGATGAAAATAACGTTCAGTTCCTGCCATTGAAAAAAAAAAACTATTGAGCCATTGTGGCTCAATCTATGAGCTCAATCAAGACTTTAAATAAGTTAAATTAATTTGGAACTGCTAAATATTCGGAAAATAATTTTATTTTTCGAATTATTGTATAACCTTTTTTTTAGAAAGATCAAACTGCAGATGATGAAACATAATGATTGTCAAATATCATTTATAAAATAATATTAAAATAATAATATAACAAGGGAAATTTGTAACATTAATGTGCAGGCTGTAGTTATTTAATTTTAAAACATTTACTTACTTTAATTCCATTTTTTCTTAGTTAAGTATCTACTCTTTGATTTTATGAATATCAAATTTTAAAATTTTTTATCCTAAATGGGGTTCTGGTAGGTCTTTTTTAAAAGATTTTTTTATTTATTTTTATTTGTGATGCATCAAAAGTCAGTTTGTGTAACTTTTCTTTAATTGATTATTTATTATTGCATTATATATTGATGAAGCTGTAATTTTTATTTACATCCTTTGAAAATTACCATAAACTTGGAAAATTAAAGAGCGGCTGAAATTAACAAAAAAATGAAAACCTTAAAAGAATTTTGTATTAAAATAACCATACATCTTTACTAAAAACAAAATTTAATATTTTTCAAAAGAAGCTGAATGTCACAAGACGAATAATATTAATATTTAAAAAAATATAATTTGATAGTAATTTAGGAAAAAGAAAATAATTCAATTTTTGCCGCACTTAAAACTGAGAACGCAAATTTTAGGTTTGACAAGAAAGTCAATTATTTCTTTCTTCAGTTACTTAGTTTTAAACTTAGTTTTAAAAATTTTCATTCGTTTTTATATTTTTTTTTCCATTTTGTTTTGTGTTTGTAAGTTTCTTCATATTGTAAAGCCGACAGCCAAGACAATAAGTAGACAATAAATTGTCTTTAACAATGATTTTCACAGTAAATTTTACTTCTGGAACTAAGAAAAACACACTTTGATTGTCTTAAACGGAAGAAAGATTAAAAAACTGATTTAAAACATTATAACTAAGTTATTTTTTGTTACTTCACTAATTTTCAAGGATACATAAATTTGTGTAACATATGTTTGGTATATTTTTGAGAAAAAATCTTTATGTAAATAATTTTAGGAAAAGGAAAAATATTTACTTAATAAATTTTTAATGAATCCTAATTTTTACATACTTCGTATTCATTTATCAATTATCGCACCCATAATATTATGGCAGACATTTTTCACAGGCACACAAATTATAATTAATTTAAAATACATAATTGAATTCTTTTATTCTAGTGCAACTTAAATACGGTGTACATAGCAAAATTCTGAAAGAATAGAGACATTTTGCTCACTTTAGAACTCTGGTTTGAAATTAGCCTTTGTTTTACAGAATATATATAATGGAAATTGTTTGCCCAGTCATTAAATAAAGCAAAACTTAATGAGTAAACCTATTTAGAAAGCAATTCCTTGCTGAAGTTTTCAAATCAACAAAAATGTCACGCTAATTTCAACTTTCTTTCTCTTTCCTCTCCAAATATAAAGAACAAAAATGTGTTAAACCACGTTATTTCGAATAAACAAATCTCCAACTTTTAAGTAATTGAATATACAACTTTCTCTATAAAACAGCAAAAAAATATTCGAAAAAACTAAGCAACATTTAGCTTGAAGTAAACATATCAGTTCCTTTAAAAGTATTAAAATAGTTTGAAAAGTGTGAAGTTAACATTTTTCTAAAATTAAATAAATTGAAAAATGACTTAGAAGTTTTGTCAATTATGGAAAAAAATATATTCTTCCTGCTATATTGGAATTTCTTGTATTGATTTATCATTTGTAAGTAGTCCGGAGTCTGAATCGATTTGTTTTCCACAGTGCAATTTCGATGAAATTATACATTTCATATCGATACATCAATTTGTCAATACAGTATTATCTGCCTGCTCATGAACAATTCATGAACAGGCTGTTTTGTCTTTTCGAAATTGCTTTTATTAAAAAAAATAAACATCCAGACCATATTTAGAAAAGAAAAAAAGAATAGAAAAATGCCATCCCGAAGGCACAGTTTTTCAAAACCAGTAGTGAAAATATAGTAACTACTTATTTAAAGTTATTTATAAAATTATTACAATTTCACACTTGTTCAATTTCACTATTTGTTTGTTGACCTCTTTCAATTCTGAAGAATTTATATTACAAAAAATTTCCAAAATTCTGGTAAAATTACAGTACTATATGGTAATGATATTTCTAGTAACAAAATCTGGTTAATAAAACCAAAAGATACGGTATTTAAAGAAATCGTCTTTTTATTTCATCTATCAAATGGTAACGGTTTACCAGAAATTTTGGTTTTCAAAATTATAGTTCGTATTTAAACAGATTTTGTAAAAATGCATAATCTAAAAGTAAATTTAACCAAATAACTCGTTTTTATGTCATTCTCTGTATTATCATGATAAAATTGTAAAATTTTACCACATTTATCAAATGTTATTAAGTATTATAAAAAGATATTTTATAGTTAATTTGAGCAAAATTATTAACAAAGTGATCATTAAATGTTACGAGTTTTTTGGTGCTCCCATAGAACCAACCAGAAAGAAATTAAATGTTACTATATTCTAGTAGTTTCTCAGTGTTCGAAAAAAATATATTGAATAAAAAATTTACTTCAAGGTTTGCTAATTAGCAATTTTGTTGTTGATTTACTGCTTAAAAAATTACATTGCCGTAAAAAAAAAACATTATTTTAAACTATATACCCCTTTCATTAACTATTTTTCAAGTTTATGACGATGGTAGCTGCCAATCAAAATTTCGAACGGTCTCTGATAAGCTGAAGAACTTAAGCCTAATTCAGAAATCAAAATTATATGATAAAGAATGTTTTTCGATCATTTCTAGATCCTTGAAAGCAGAATTTATTGCGACATTATTCCAAAAGATTACACTCTCAGAAATAATACTGTCACTTTTGATGGTTCAGCAATCTTTGAGCTGTATTTCGTTAATTATGAGAATTATTTTGTCCTGAAATCACGTGGCATAGGACAAAATGGGAATTCTTAAATATATGACGAAACTGTATCCTCAACTTGAAACCTCATCATAGTGCATTGTGGGAGATGGTTAACTAGAATAAAACTAGGAGAAGACTAGACGATCGAAAATAACGAAATAAAATAAGCTGATCTAGTTGTATAGTGCCCCAGGAGTTTGCCTTGTACAAGGTAGAACCTGGGTTTGAATCCCGATTCAGGCATAGGGGATATTTATCTCACTGTTCTATTTCTCTTTATTGTGTTATTAAGGCGTTATTGACTAAGTTGTATGCTGCCAAGAATAAAGTGATGATTAGAAAAGTTAGGCATTACGAGGTTCTTCTTTCTTTTTTGGAAAAAAAAAATGACGAAATTCGTTTCTTTGAAGAAGTGACGATAACTATTTCGTCAATTTGACGAAATATTCACTCGGAACATATATCAGAAAATGGTTTCATTATAGACGAAGAAAGTTTCGTTAAATTTAAGTATACTTTTTTTACTGTGCATATATACATGACTCATTATATTGTTTAAAGCAAAAGGAGGGAAATGAAGAAGAGTTTTACTTGAGATTTATACAGCCCGGGATTATGTTTATAAAATTTTGTTATCGAAACACATTCTAGAAGAGAAAGAGCAGAGAAGCAAATGATTCAGGAAGCAACATAACTGATTGACTTGATGGCAAAGAGTATTATAGGTCTTAAAACGGGGAAAGGAAAGCTGTGTTTTTTCCAATAATGTGAAATTCAGTTGAAATGATCCTAAACCTCGCTTTTGATGGTATTTCTTCTAAAGAACAGCTTTAGAGATCACTGGAAAGAGTAGGAAATAGAAAATAGAAAAAATAAAATAAAGATTTTTATAGCAAAAAATTTTTTTAAAAAAAACTTAATTTCATAATAGAGAATAAATTGTTCAATATATTAGTGAAATAAGTAGATTTTTGTTTGTTTTAGAGCCACTTTTTAACAACCTAACACCTTATATTGAATAACAGTAGAAACATAAATAACTGATAATAATATTTTTTATGTTATTACTGTTAGTTGAAAACTGACGACTTTGCCATTTGCTATCATAGAATAAATTATTAGTCATAAAGTGGCTTTCTATGAATATCAAGTATTAAAAAATAAGCAATGTCTTGAAAAAAATAGAGATATAATGATTTTAGACTAATTAAGGGGAGTTGATAGGCATATATCAATAATGTTAAAACTGACCTTTTTCGATGTACCTTTTCTAAGATACTACTTATCATATCGCTTTGAAATTATTTGTCGACGTTTGAAATTATATCAGTTACAGGCTGTGATAACGTTTTAACATTAACAGGAATATTTTTTCAGTTATGAAAGACTTTTGCTTTAAAATGATAAAACTGTTTAAAAAAATTTAAATTTTCCAATTCATAATTTTTTTTAAACAATTTCTGGAAAAGATAGGAATTAAAAGTTTCCGCAGTGTAAACATGTATATATAAATATTCTGCGAAAAACAGCTGAAGCATTATCTTATATAGATGCTGAGAAAAGGTACACCAAAAACGGTCAGTCTTAGCATTATTGGTATATCCCCTACCGACTCCCTTTAATAGATATATTTTGACGTTTATTTAACACTTAACCTTGATGGTTTCCATAGTTCACATTGGAGTATTATACAGCAGAAATGTTTGGATCCGCCTTATAGCCATGAATATATGAAAAGACCACGCAAATTCGAGCAGTCACGCATTTTGTTTTTGGAACTTTCTTAATGAGTATAGATCCAATAATTTTTTAATTTCAGAAAATAAGCTTTTTTGTATAGCTCTTTGTTAATATATATATATATATATATATATATATATATATATATATATATATATATATATATATATATATATATATATATATATATATATATATATATATATATATATATATATATATATATATATATTGTGTATGCAAAACATGGGAGGAGCTGTTAGAAATAAATCAGAGAATGTAAAAAAAAAATTACATTGTATATAATATTGTACATTGAATATAATATATGTATATAAACTAAACGTAATGCTAAAACTCCTAAACTAATAATGGCATAAGAATTATGTTTCCAAGAGCGCTGAATTTTGTTTAAGTAATGTGACGAACAACAGCAACTGTTAGCCATGTTCTATAAAACCGAACCCTATTTTAAGATTTTATATTAAATAGTAATATTTTTTGTGGTTATTGAAAAATGTTTTTTAATTCAATTTTCATGTATATCCGTTAATTTTGCCTTTTTCTCAAAATTTAATAATTTTTGATTTAAATAAAAAGGTAGAGATTGAGAAAAAAACTTTTGATATTATGTTATGATATGAGGTATATAATTTAAAATAATGTTTTTGAAATTAATGACATATATGAAAATATTCATTGAAAGTAAAATAAAACAACAATACTTTAGAACATTCTTGATAAATTTAGAATAATTAACATAGCTTCAATCAGTAAAATAACTAAACTAAAACAAACTATTTCCGTAAAATAAAAATGAATAAAATTATTAATCTACTGTTTTTATTAATCATATTTTGCGTCAAGTTGATTTCGACATCAAGTTAAAGAAACTTTTCATTGTTTGGGACTTCTGACAATAGATGGCAGCGTCAAAAAAGCACAAATCCCCCAAAGTATTCTTAAGTAAAATTTTTAAATCTATTTTTTTCCAAGATTAACAAGATAATGGTAAAGTAATTTAAATTTAATAATTAATGAATGGCCATAAATTAATTTATATTGCTTTAATTTCTATTTATTTCTATTGATTTACTATTTATAAATTTTTATTGTTTAATTTCTATTGATTTTATTGCTTTAATTTTATTAATATTTTCTATTTTATATATTTGTTTATTAAACGTTACTGTTGGTCAACATTTTAGTCAAATGAAGCCTATTTTCTTTAATGAATTTGATAAGCTTAAAATTTATAATTTTAAGTTTTCCTCTCTGAAATATATTTTGCACTTATCTTCCTCAAAAATTATTTAAGTTCTAAACTAGCAACGAGCTGTCATGTGATAAATGACACGTTTAAAAATCAAGTTTTCCCTAGTAATTAAAAATGTCATTTTGAAATGTGGAACATTAGTTATTGAAAAAGTTATTGTGAGCTTAGTTGTATATTATATGATTGGATTGCTTATGGTTGTATATTACATTTTTATAACTTGAAATTAAACACAAATTTCTCTTTTTAATTTCTTTCCCAAATAGCATTTCATTTTTCTAAAGTAACAACTTGCAACTCATTTAAAAAATAAAACTTTTACGTATAATGATTATGAGTTAAATTTATATAATAAATAAATAGGGTTACCTTTACTTTATTTAGAAATTTCTTATTAAGTAGTGCGTCGTATTAAAATTATCATTAGAAAAAGAATTCGTGGCATTTCATACTGAAATAGCAATTAAAAAAAATTTCAAATGTCAATGCCTATCTAGTGATTTGGGATTTCATAATTTCAAACTTATTAAAGGATGTTATTTTTAAAAGATTATTTCTTTCTTTTTATGTTTTAAATTACTTACATTAATTAAATAATGAATAATATTTTCTTTTGAAGACATTCAATAAGTAGCTTTATATAAAAATTAAATATTAAAATATTAAACTTTATAAAAAAATATAGATAAGTTTACTATTTCTACGACAATATTTTTCTATTTATTAAGTCAAAACTCTTATTAATATTATGAATCAAACATAACTCATTGCATTTCACAATTTCAAAAATAATAACTTACAACTTTCAATGAATTAGTATATATTGATTAAGGATTTACTACCAAACAAACGGTCTTAAAATATAAAACTTCTTGAATGATTTTCCTTTACATGTTTTTTTATGCTTTAACTTATCCTAATTACAAAATAAATAATACTTTCTTTTAAACATATTTACTAATTAGCTTTGAATTAAAGTTTTAAAACAATATTTCAAATTTAAAGTATTCCAGTAATTAATTAAAAAGTTAAAATAGCAACAAGTTGATTAAATTACTGTTTTATCAGGTTTCGCTTTTGTCTGTTATTTCCTAATTATGTTTATTTTCACAATGAATAATTGTTTAAAATTTTTTAAACAATTGTCATTCTCGTTTATTTTTCCTCAAATTTATCCATCAAATCTATTTTTCTACAAAAACTGAAACCATTCACTAAATATTAATCAAATCATTTAAGGAATAAGGCTTTAAGTAGTTTTTATTTACCTATAACAACATTCTATTTTCATACAAACACTTAACCAAATACTGGTTTCAACTCCCTTGTTTAAATAGTCCATAAGGGTGTTTCTAAATATATACGAGTACTTAGTTATTTTAAATGAAAATTCAAGAAATAAAAACAAAACTGCAGATAATAAGTAAACAAAAAGATAAAATTTGTTTTCCTTTTTCTACAAATGAAGACGAACTAGTTGTGGAAAGAGTATTAATTTACAATCGTAATATTTTCTTGAATTATAACAAATAATTTATTAAGGTAAAAGGAAATAGGTCAATAAATGTTTTTTTTATATCATCTGTTAAATATATACATTTTTTCCGTTTTATTGTAAATGCTTTGGAAATCGTTAGACATGATTTTAAAATTTTCAGAAATAGTAACTAAAATCATTACATAAATATCTTAAACATTTTGTATGTGTAATTTCGGTATTTTCTACATCTCATTATGCTTCCGTGCACTTATTTTGTTTTTATCTGGTATACCCACTTTGGTTAAAATATGAATTCTATTTATATTATTTTTTTTTAAAAAAAGTTGCTTTAAAGTTGCTTAGGATTAGTATTAAGATTTTTAGCATATTTCAAATTTGGTTTAGATTAGTTTTAGATTTTTAGAGCTTTAAATTTTTACTTTATTATTATTTGTGTATAATATTTTACTTAACTATTAATTGTTGAGCTAAAATAGGAATCATTAAAATATTAAATCCATGAAAAAGATAAAAACTTTACTCTGAAAGGAAAATATACAGGTGGTGCTGCCATCTAGAAGTATGCCCACAGAATTTAAAATCTTTATTATACCTATAAAATAGTTAATAATAAAATTTAAAAGTTTAGTGTTTGTGTGCCTTTAATATATAGTTTTAAAAAGTTTGGACAAACACCTTTTTTCTATTTCGTATTAAAAGATTTCCTGTGCTTTCTTTAAATAATGTCGTTATTGACGTAAAAAAGTGCATCCAGAATTTTTATTTATTAATTTTGATTCCTTCTTATTCTGAGTTTCAATAATTTTTGTTATTATTTTTTTATAAACTATGTGCCATTTGGTTAACATGAAATTGGTTTTATAACGAATGCCTAAAGTGTTAGGTAGATTTAATTTAATATTCATTTTTAAAAATAAATGCCAAATATTAAAAAAAATAATGCCAAATAATACACTGCACTTTTTTTTAAAAAAATATTCTAAATATTTGCTCTAGATCTAATAGAAGTTAGCTAAATAATTACGTAGAACTCACGAATTTATATATATATTAAACTCTGAATGATCTTTACTAGTATAGTGATAGATATTGTTAGGAAAATTACAACACTCTCGCACCCTATTTACAATGTAAACAACAACAAAAAATATATATTAATCCAAGGCACACGTATTTATGATCCCATTTCAGTATTATGTATAACTCATATAAGGAGTAATATATTATTTAAAGAATCAATAAAATCTTTAAGGTAAGAATGAATAAAATAATAAATAAGTATAAAAATTATAACAATATTAATAATGTAAAAATTGAAATTAATAAATGTCAGAAATGTCATTTCAGAAGTCATTTAAAAAATACCAACCCTAGGCGCAATCTTTCTACAGTGTGCATTTGGCTTCGCGGTATGATGGAGTTTCCAAGTCCCAAATTTTCTTAATGCCTACATTAAATATCAAACCTACTAGCGAGGACTAATAAAATACTGTAACAAATGTTTCTTATAATCAAATCGTCCATTTGAAAAAAAAAATATCATGCTGCATTTATACAAATACTTCAATTTATGAGGCCAGGGTATGGGGATTACAAATCTGAAATTAGTTTAGCTCCTAAAGCTACAAATTATTTTAAAAGGACATTTTTACTGTATTTTTCTGTCGAAATAAACAAGTTTATAAATATTATGTATATAAGAGGGGGTCACGTAAATGCTGCGACAAACTTAAAGATGAGTTAGGGCACATCATCAGAATTAAAATTGCGTCTGAATTAATGCCGGGAAATGCTGTTGTACGCCACTAGGGATGCTCCCCCTATTACTATCTGTTCAGAAGTACACGAAGAAACAATTCAAAATAGAAAATAGCCTCTATCAGCGTATAACGACATTTCTGAGCTTTGGTTCTTATGCAATTTTAATCCTAATGATGCACTCTAACTACCCTTTTTTCGCTTTTTGTTTGTTGTTGCGATCTTACAAACCATAATATACAACAATGCCACGAATTTCATAAAAAAAAAAAAAAAAAAAACACGAACACAGTAAAAATTATTATTACTTATTCCGTATTACTCATACTAATCTATAAAACGGGTTGATCTTGTAGACTATCAGTGGTTACATTATGACCGTTCAGAGACAACAGGCAACCGGTCTATACATAGAAGGGGATTGCTCCATTCCCCGCTCGGTGTGTTCGCTGACCCCACTCCCTGAAACAGTTCCTTTCCAATTGCTTCGCAATTCAAGCTTGCTCAACTCGGCTCATTGGATAGTTATATATTTTAATCTAGCTTTCTATATGTATAATAGTTCTTTTTTTTAAAAAAACTAAGCTACATACATGCATCACGTAAAGGATTTGATTAATACATGTCATTGCGAAAGACCATAATTGGTAAGCGTCGACTTTCACCGGTAAAAGTCAACAATCTCATAACCACCTTGTAAATCTCTAAAGCATATGCTGAATATGATTTGATATTAATTTATTCATCGATACATAAATATTTGTTAGATATTTTAATATCCGATTCGGATTGATTAGGCGAAACAGCAGAGTTGGGAATACCGTGCAAGTGTTGGAACTAATAACAGGTATTCTCTACCTCCCTAATTATTAAGATTTAAAGCGTTTTTGTGATATACACTTATCCGTCATTTCCAACAATAACGTTTTTTTTTTCGTGTTTTTTTTTACTTTTAAAATTAAGTGCTATTGCCTGATTTGTATTTGCCAAGTATCCCTTACTCTGAAGTTGTATTCCCGACACTACTTTTAAAAAAAAATTTTTATACATAAAAGATTTCTCAAGTACTCGACCCTTAATGTTTAAAATTTATGTTGTGTCATGTAAAATTGCATCCCTTAAAATGACGTCATTGCTTGAATACTTTGCAACTCAAAATTTTCAACCATAATTAAATTAAAAAATAAATATTTAGTAAAGATATTTTTGCATGGAATTATGTTTGGATAACCGTATTTTATAAATGCATGAAAACATATTTTCATTTGTTTAAATTCTCAAAATATTATGAAATATACGAAACTTGATGAAATTTTTGGGAGCATAATTTCCAAATTTTGAATATCAGGAATCCAAATCCTTTGAATAAAAAGGCATGTTTATTCAGAGAAATTACGTTTTTTTGTATCTGATTTCCTCACTTAAAACCATTATCTGCTTTAATACATAGCTTATTTAAGATAAATCCCGCTAACCATTAAGTTTGAGTCCTAGTACGGGAAAATCAGATCAATAAATCAAAAGTTATTTAGGATGTCCGTTTTCTTAATATACATATATAATAGGATTTTGCTGAAATATACATATATACATATTTTTATATATACATACATAATAGGAATATACATATATTAGGATTGCATATATAATAGGAAGAGTTCTACTAATTTCAATAAAGCATTAAATTTGCTTAATAAAATTATATATATGGCAAAAGTAAATCCCACCCACTAAGCAGTTGGTTTACGTTTTTGATGTTTAATCTTTGAAACCTTAATAGTATGTTGGAGGTTTGAATTTATTATGAAATAGCTGCATACCCGTTCTTTGTACTAGTTAAAAAAAACTGACCAATCAATAAGTCAGAGCCGAAAATCACTGCGGAATAATTCGCAAAACTGAAAAACACTGAACAACGGAATCAACAAAGCGAAAAAAAAATCAAATATATTACTTTTCAATACTTTTTGCCTTTCTATATGAATTTGTACGTTATTAAAATTAAATTTAGTAGTTATTAAATAGTTCTAGTAGTTCTAGTTTAGTAGTTCTAGTAGTTATTACGTTATTAAATTTAGTAGCTTTTACTTTAACAAAAAGGAAACTTTGTTCAGTATCATTTGGCATTGATGATGTTTCTCCAGACAGAATCATGATAAGAAAATTTTCCACAATCAAGACATTTTCTCCTCTACTTATCCCTTTCAAGAGGTCATGAGAAACCTTTTTTCATAGTATCTGTATTAGAACTACATAAAATAAGCACAGTTTATATAAGTACCAAAAATACTAAATATGTCTATGTTAAAATATTTTGTCCACATTAAATCTCAGCCAATAACCGTAATATAAGTTGCTCCTATTACAAAATTAATGAAGCATCATCGGCGGCAAAATGTTCTTGACAAAAATTTATGCTTCTACAAAATTAATAATTACCATCACTTCATTAATTTTGCTTTTTAGTGCAGAGCGTTTCTTTTGTATTTTTTTGTTACTATTAATACCTGTTACCAAAATTAATTTGCATTATTGGTGTCGATAATAGATTGGCTATATTTTACGCTTCAATGAAATAAATTAGTACCATTTCTCCAATTATTTTACACGTACATAGCTTTTTTTTAAACTTCAATCAGTAGCTATCATAAAAGTTAATAAAAAAGTAATTAATTTAAAAGAATAACTATAAATAAAGGAAAAGTGGTTTAAGATAATTTTGGGAATATTACTTTGCTGGCGTAATCCGCTTACTGTCCCGTTGATCATTGAGTTTATCTGAGATAAAGAATAAATTATAAATACTAAAGAGCGCTCAAAAGATTCCCTTTTTTAGTAGTGAGAACTTTTAAACTAGAAAATATCCTTGTTGTCATCTTTAAAATATTAGAAGGAAAAAAAACAGAATCTTCTGCATTTTAATTTGCATGAATGGTGAGTTCTAAGCCAATGAAAAAATTCAATTTTTCAAACATCTCTAAGGAAGAATGTAATAAAAATTTTGAACGATTTTTAGAACTGGGAGCTAAAATTGACCTTTTGACCCACTGTCAAAATTTCAGTACCCGGCCACAAAAAGTTTTGGAATTATAAGAAAGACAAACAGGCTAACTCTTCATTTTGTTTTTAGTATAGATAAATCGTTTTTGCATGAATAACGCAAACACTTTCCTGTCAATGTATTTTATGACCGTCGTTGAAAGGTGGACCCACTTTTTAAGGTTTACGACTTCTAATGTTCAAATCCGTAGCCTTGTAATTTTGAACACAATCCAGAAGACAAAAGAACTCTTGGATCAAGGACTGGGAGGAATTTGCCTTCGTGGCGGACTTTTTGAGGGAACTAAGTCAAATTTGCGTTATATGGAGGGGAAAACCGTGAAAGACTCCCTGAGTTAGCTTGGCGGAAAAGGGACTCTACCACTAAGGATATTTTACGCAAAACTGTGGTCGATGTGAGCCAGGTGCGTAATTCACATCGCCTAGCTCTATCCCTTGAGCTACCACGCCTCTCATTCCTTATTTATGAAAAATTTTCTAACACCAATTTTACTAGATTAAAATTAGTCACTTAACATTGTTTTTTCCGATATAAGATTTTTAAAACTCCGCTCAAAATGCAGTTTATCCCAAGGAAATACTTCCATTTAGATTATCGCATTTTTTTTTTCTTTTTTCGCTTAAAATTAGTTAGTATTATAATTCAATATTTGGAATCACTAATTATTGCAATAATGACTAGATCATTAATTGCACCAAGAATTAATATTATAATAATTTCAATTGTAATTAATATTATTATATTAATATTGTTATAATAATAATAATTTTAATGTATAATAAAAAACTAATAAATATTAAGAAAAAAATATAAATAAAATTAATTAATAATAAATACTATTATATTTTACATTGTATGTCAATTATAATAGTTATAACAATATTTAAAAACAGTCGTTATTATTTTTCAAAATTTTTTATGTTAAAATTTTTAGCTACAGTTTTTAGAGAGGAATTACCAACGCTTTTTTTTTCTCTTGCACTTCTCGTTTTATTTGTCACATTTTCTAAGTAGTTTTTTTTTCATTTATAATAACTTTAAGTATGTAGCGATTAAACAAACAGTTTTACTGTCTAGTTTCAGAAATTAATTTTCTCACTCAAAAATTTTTGATGTTTTACTTATGTATAAAGTTTGTGAATTTTGTTTCTTAAATATTTCTCAATTACATTTTTGTATCATAATATCACCGCTCTAAATACAATTTTCAATTCAGAGTGCTCCTTCTCTCTTAGAAATTCAAGAAATGAAACAGAACTATTAGCACCGAAAAAATTTGGAAAGTCATAAAATTTCCTATTATCTTTTATTGATGCCGACAGATGGCAGTACGATTTCCCAAACATTTTTGTTCCGAGCTTTAATCCATTGAACCCTTTTCAAAATGTTGGCCTGATTCCAAACAAGGGCCAATCCATTTGGGCATGCACTTACTTTACCCCCTCAAACTTCCTTATGCGATCTTCTTGGATTTAAAAGCGAAAGACGTCGACCTAATTTTACAATCGAAAATTTTCTTTTTGTACAGACATTAGATTTATATCCATTCAACTATTCTGAAATCCATTCCTATTCTTCTAACGCTACAGAATTAGATTTACTTTGATGAAAAATGCGAGAAAATCTCACTTCTCTAAAAGTATTTATCGTCGCCAAGATATATATTTGGCTCTTAATCGATGTCTGCCTTAATAGACTTTGAGATATTAACTCTTACGTCTGACACTGGGACTTTTATTTCTCTTGAAAATGAAAATAAGTATCTTTTATATATACATATTTTATATATTCAGATATTATAATATATTTATATTATAATATCTGAAAAACAAGAAATAAAAGTTCTTATTTGTTGAAAAGGATTGAGAAATCCCTTTCTCAATTCACCTCAAACATTTTAATCATCAAATAATAATAATTGAACTTTTAAAAATATATATATATTAACCGGGAATATTTTTTATGTAGTTTATGAAGATAAATTAAAAATACAGGGTTAAAAATATTCTGTAATTGTTATCGTGTGAGTTTTAGTTTTAAGGAATTAATTTTTTTCAAAAACAAATCTAACAAAAGTAATAAATAAATTCCTTAGCCCAACTTTTTGCCAAGACACTCCAAAGTTGTATCCAATCCCAGCATCTAGAATATCTCCCATCATCTAAAACAAAATAATCACAAAATAATGAATTAAATAGCAGAAAATAAGATCCTCTAAATACCACGATTAATTTGTTTCTGAAATTTCGAAATGTGAATGACTGAATGTGTTATGAAATGATTATGTTATATAATGATGAACATTATATAACATAATGTTTAAATAAACAGAGAAAATTTTCATTTTGGTATCACAATGATTTTAATAAAATTAACAATAAAATATTGTATTATATTGTGTGATAAAATTTGGTCAAGTTGAGAAAAAAATCATTTTACATCAGAGCGTGGTATAAAAATTATTAGTTTTGTAATTAATTTTAATTAATCTAAATTTAATAATTACAACTGTAATTTTGAAAATCCGTATTTTCAGTACACTACCATATGATCAAAAAAATTACCAAATTTATGGTTTAATGATTAATTTTATTACTGGAATTATATTTTTTTATTATTTTTTTTACCAGAATCTCTGTGCACTCTCTCTCTGTGCACTATTTTATTTTATCTATAGTACTGTTCTATATTTTATCTCAATATATTATATTTCATTTAACAAATAGTTGCATTAAAAATTAAATTCCACAACTAGGAGCATGTTTTTTTTTTCAGTAAGCATAATTGATAAACAGAGCAACAGCTGCTGCGTGAAAGTTGTCAATCATTCTCATTTTGACTTTCCATTAATTAAATTGTTATCGTTAAAGTAAAATTTGAAAATCAAAATTTATCAAGCCTATCAAGTTTCTATTTTCAATTGTAGTAAAAATGAAATAAGATATTATGATAATAAAGTGAAATCTAACACAGCGTCTATTAAATATTCTAATAAAGCATACCAATACTAAATACTTTTATAATCAAATAAAGCATGCTCTGAAACATTTTAGCAATAAACAATAGTCTTTAATTTCAGAGCACCACAGCGCTTCCAGAAAATCATAGCTGACTCTCAAAGCTATTGCACCGGCCCATATCATTTCAGGCCATGTCATTTATTTGATTAAAAAATTTCAAATCAGGGGAGCGGGTCGTTAAGCGCTGTAGTATAAGAAAATTGCGTTCCGACGTTTTCGTTCCCGTTGCCGTTTCGTTCTCTTCAGATTTTGCGCCGTTACTCATTCGATTCGTCTATTTTAATATGGTCGTTTCATTCCATATATTACTTTTTTATTACAGTAGTTATTTATAAATGACCCTCAATCTATCACAATAAAAATATTTTTTAGTTTATTAAGTGTCATGAACAGGAACATTTCAATATGTTTTCCTCGGGTGAAAAAAACGGAAATTTTAAATTGTTTCCAAATATTAAGTTTGGAGATCAGGTTTACTCCTTAATTCCTTTCTTTCTCTTCCTGGTGTAAAATATATACCCTCAAATATATGAAGCACAAAAATGAAAATTGATTAAATTGAAAAGAAATATTCGTTACATTTTTTTTTCTAGAAAAAAGAAGTGATATTTTACTCTGAATTATAGAAAGTTAGAAAATTCCACTACTCTGATCCTTAGAATCAATTTTAGAATGTTCTTTTGAATGCTTGTTTGGAAGTCTCTTTAACCTTGGGCTTTCTCTCCTAATCAGTGATTCTTCCTAAATTTTATAATGGGATTTTTTACATAAATTTTATAATGGGAATTTGAGTATTTTTTTAAGGTATCCGTACACGTTGAAAAAATGAATTTTAGCTAAAAATGACAATTTTTTTAATTTTATATTACGAATCTCCGTTTATTCTAGTTTTTAAAACAGTTTAAATTTTAATTGTGCGTCAATTAGAAGAAAAGTTATGATTAAAAGAATATTAGTCGATGATTAAAAAATGAAACCGGAAATAGCATTCCGAAACCGGAAGTGGGACAAAAACAGTTATATTTATCTTTATTTTGGGATAATTATCTTTCTTTCACTTAAATAATTATTATTTTAATGTTGCAGAAATGAGCCTCACAATTTATCATTTATATTAGTAGTTTTTGGGTTAAAATTGGCAACATTCTCACTCTCTTGTGGATTTGTTTACAAGCAGCGTTCTTCGAATATTCTAATATTATTTTGACTACATTTTATTGAAACGTAATTGAATTTCTTTTCGAAATTTTATGTTTAAGTACTTTGCAATATGGGTAATCCAAGAAATCGAAATAATGGACGAAAAAAGAAGTTTCATGGGAATAGCATTTTTAAAATAGATTTTTAAAATAGAAATGATATAATTTATACTTTAAATGCCTTTTTCTCAGAATGTAATTTCACGCAAAAATAGTAACTTTAAAAATTCATTATTAAAAAAGTTGTTGATATATTTCAATAAAATTTTTTATGTGTATTATGTATAATGTTCTCTAGTGCTTGTGCTACAATTGTTTAAAAATATTTAATAGTTTTTTATTATTGGTCTAAAATGTGAAATATGACGTAAGAAATTTGATAAAAATCTCATAAAAAGTTTTCGATTTTCTATAAAAAATTTAATTTTTCAAATATTTTTATGATTGTAGTCAAATCACTAGACAAAATTCTGCTCTTTATTTTGATAATAACTTTTTTTTAATACAATAATTTTGGTGAAGTATATCCTTTCCCAAGTTTTATGAAAAAAACATCAATTTTTTCTTGTTATTTAGCTTTTAAAAACAAATTATAATATAAATGTCTAATTTCTCTTATTTAATATTAGTTTTTACATATAATAAATATAAAAACATAATTAAAGTGTTCTGAAACTTAATATTTTTAAAAAAGTCCTCCAAACGTGTTCGGATATCTTAAAAATTTCAATATGTAAAAAAGAAAAGCTGAAACAGCGAGGAAATTAAAGAATCCAAATTGGATAGTCGAAACGAGTTGCTTCTTTCTGAAGTACTCTTCTTGCCGTCAAACGCTGAGGTGAATAGAAGCATGATTTTGATAAACTTTTCCTGTTCAAAATTATTTTAAAAGAGGATCACAGGATGATAATTTTTGGAAATGATTTCTACATCTCGTTATCAAGCTCAGCATTGTGTGAGAAAAAAAATGCCCGATTTGATCTGCTCAGGTTTTTTAATGAACCTAAATGTCACACGGAGAAATAAATCAGTAAAATTACCATACTTTATAGTAATGACATTTCCAGTTTAAAATGAAGAACATAATTCTGGTAATGAAAACTAAAATACTAACTAACTAAATACTAAAATACTAACTACGTTCGTATGGTAGTGGTTTGCAGGAAAATCTTGTTTTATAAATTATAGTTTGTATTACCACCCACTTTAAAAATAATACGAAACAGAAAAGTGAATTTAACCAAATAAATGGTTTTTATGTTATGCTCTATGGTACATTGATTGATAAAATTTACCAAATTTTAACACATTTTACAAATTTTGCCATATATTAAAAAACAATATTTATTTTTAATTTTATAACAATAATTACCAAAAAGTTTTGGAAAAAATTACCGTGCTTTTTGATGTTATTTCCATAGGGCCAGATACACGGCAAATTTTACCATATTTTGAGATAGTTTTGATCATACTCTTTTTCTTGGTGTTTTATGCTCTAAGGAATTCATATTCTAGTTTTAAAAATGGCAGTTATATAAATAAAATAACAATAATTAATATATAAATGCTTTATGATATATCATTTAACCTTTGTGTATTTTGATTAATGCTCATTGTTTAAATTTTAAAAGTGCATTGAACCATATAAACATACAAATTAAATTATTTCAAACTTAAAAACCTAATACTATGATACAAAACGAATGGAAATTGGGATCTGTATAATATTACATTAGAGCTGTAACAAATTGTTTATTATATTATAGTTCAGAGTACCGAATTATTGTCTAACGTTGAACTAAGTTTTCCGAGAGTTTTATAAAATGCAGTTCTTTTTTTTTCTATTTCTTGTTTGAAGTTAAATGCATTACATATATTCTTACGCTTTTGTGCATAACTTTAAGCAACACAATATAATATTTTTTCTTGTTGTTGTTGAAGAAACAGTTATTTGTTAATAATTCGTACTATCTCATAACATTAAGAATACATTTTTCTTATTTATGTTTATGCAACTTGGAGACTACGTTCACCAACCTCTCATTTATCTTTGTTTTTTGCCAATGAATTCGATACTGTTAAAAAAAGATTATTTGGATCGCACAATAAATAATTATTGTAATTTTATGTAAGAACGGTTTGTTGATATTTAAATTGTAATACAATGAACGATTGCTTAGAATTAAAAAAAAAATATTTATTGAACTTAAAAAAAATATTTTAATTTCAGAGTATAAAATATGTGACACAATAAAAAGTAATAAATCAGATGCAATTTTACTCATTAAAAATCTATATATCCCTAATATAAGATTACAGTTCAAATTAATAAGATTACAGCAAACAGCTTGAGATTTTTTTTAAAACTGATATAAATGATTTTCTTGTTACCAGGAACGATCAAATAATTTTTCTTTTATTTCTTTTATTTTATTAATCAATTTTTTTTATTGCTTTCTGCAATAAAACACGATCGAGCAAATAAGATGATCATTTTACAGGAGCTACATTTTTCGACTACACAGGATAAATAATCATTAGTTAAAGTAAAGAAGATGAAAAAAAATTCTAGTAAACAGCACTTGGAATAGCAGTAACTTTCAATCAAATTAGAATTCTGAAAAGAACTTCCTTTAAGTTTCCAATTGAATATGACCCTATCAGCACTTCAAATTTCAGCTTTGAAATTGCATTTCAGCAGGTGCACAATAAAAAAAAACTTTACATTTACAGTAAAAAACTGTCAGCTAGTTTCCCATTATAAAACCGTTTATTTGACAAAAAATTACCGTTATTTAAAGAAGGACGCCTGTTTCTTAAATCAATAAGTACATTCAATTTAACAAAAAACTGAGATATTTTAACAAAAAAACTGTATAAATATTTTTAATAGCATTGTAATCCGCTGCATTGCATTTTGCAAACCAAGAGACGAATTTTGTATGACCAGACAATGCCGTGATTCGAACCCGTGACACTTCATTGAGAGGAGAGTGTTTTATCCCCTGAACGGCAGCTGTAGTGTTAGGTTATGAAGCAAAATCTTAAAATGTCTTTTTTTTAAACGTCAGACTAATTGAAATCTTTGTTAAGTGTAACTATAGTGTCTTATACCCTATATACCCTTATAATAATGTCTGAGAATTTTACTTAACAGGAAAACTAAATCTAAAGATATATAATAATCAGGTAGAATGTCAAATTAACAATAAAGTCGAATCACAGTTTTGTTTATACGATGTTCAAAACAAAATAAAAAACTGTTTGAGAAAAACAATAGCTTTATATGGAACAAAAAATCGTTGTCTAACGGAAAGAAATAGTATTTCTCCTCTAACTGATTTTTTCTTTGAAAAATACGTTATATTTCCTTCCTATAGAATTCGTTTTTTTTTTCAGGTTTCTTAGTTTGAAGGATTTTATATAACAATAGAAAATATAACATAAAGCAAAACAAAGTGGAACAAAATTCAAAAAAATTGCTTAGAAATGCAAAAACTTTTAATTTATTTGGAGTGTCACGAAAAGCTCGAGTAAAGTTCATAAGCAACCATTAACCTTTCACCCTGTCAAATAACAATTCTGTAGTTGCTTTCCCGCGCTGGTGGAGTGACCCGCATGGTATTTTTTCCTACACGTTTAGCAGTTTATTGTTCTCGAACTACTTATGGAAGGATTATTTTTTATAACATTTTGTACTCGGTGTACATTTTTCTATACACTTTTGCAATTTCAAGTTCTAAGTCATATAATTTCAGCATAACGAAATTTATCCTTCAGTTGAGCATTTAAAACAGTGGCGGCTACGGCCAATAGACAGTTTTATTATATAGAAATTTACATTAAAAGTAAGTAAGATAAATTTAAGGAAAAAAGACATATCATTAAAATAATTATTTAATAATTTAACCACTTTAATGTTTTCTTTTACTATAAAATAATTAAAATTACTATATTTTTAAAAAAAAAATACTGATTGAGAAAAGTAAATAGTTAGAATTACATTTTTTATAAAATAAAAATATGCTAGAAAGCAATCGAAGGATATAAAAAACGTTACTGCTAGGAATGGAATAAATTTAGAACCAAAATAAATAAAATGTAGTGACTGTACTAAATTGAAATAATTCATTTATATAATTTGATAAATATATATAAAAACGATTGTAGGTTTTAGAATGACTCATATGGAAATTTTCTAATTAGCCACTTCGTTCCCGGTATCGAATAAAGTCTTCTAATCCAAAAGTGCATTGGTATTCCTGTACTAGTCCGCCCCACCCATGTCCTAAGGGAATATTATGACCTTTTCTGGAGGGGAACGTTAGTACTCTATCGAGCGAACACTTACTAACGCCATTATAGCTTAGCTATTCTGATTAATTCTAACAACCAATACACTTTTGAGCTTTTTTACCAACCTAAAATAGTTTGACGTTTTTATGCTTATTTTTGTTCAAGTCGAAGAAAAAATAAATCGCTTCCATTATCCAGATTTTTATGGTTTAAATTGTGATCGGTATAAAAAAAGGAAAGAAATTAGTATCATAATTTGTTTTTTCCTTTCATTTTTGGAAACATAAGCATAGATTAATCGGGAGTACTTTGAAGTATTTTTTTTTTGTGTGTCTTAATGATTTGGTACGATATTGGTCAATTAATAAACTTTGCTTTTAATTATCAAAAATAAGAAAACACTGATTAACACTGATTTAATGTTTTTTTATGTTTTAATAAAATATTATCTGCTATTTGCGAAGAGGAGCAAACCATAAGAAATTCTATTTATTAATGTTTATAAAAGCAAAGTGTTACTAATTATGGTAGTACAGATACATACTGTACTTTAAAAAAATAATACAGATGGGTACCTAAATGCAACTATTTGCTATTCGCAAAAAAAGAGCACGTGATCTTTATAGTCGTATTTTACTTTTATTGTTAGAATTTTTTTTTATTTAGGAAAAAATACCTACACATATGGTACACATATACCCTAAAATATATTCATAATATATTTTAGTCACTCATAATAAAAATGTTTTTTTTTTCCCTACTGGTTGTGAAATTTTGACTTATTTTTCGAAAGTATCAACAAATTTATTGGCTCATAAATAAAATAAATATTTAATTATTTATTGTAATTTTAGTTTCATTACAATTGTTTTAAAAACAAATTGCTTTGTAATTTTCGTTTGGCGATGAAGCTCATTTAATAATTATGTTCCAAAAACATTTTTTCCCGTTTAATAAATTGAAAAAGAAAGTTATGAGAAACCTCCCATTTTGTAGAAATATTTTTTTTCAACTTACAACTTTAACAAAGATAAGTGATCTGATAAGATAAACATTAACATATTAATAAATAATAAAAGCAAGTTTTTTCGTTTTTTCTTATGTGGTCTCTTTTAAAGCATTAAGTAAAAGAGAGTACTTTTGGTATTTTTAAAATGCATTTTTGGTTATCACGGCACAAAAATTATTTTACCAAATATAAATAAAAATTTAATGATGATGTGATATAATCCAATGAAATCGTTGACAAAACATAAGTTTTCGCTTCAAATACATCATCCAGCCAATCAGAAATGGGGACGTTATTAATTCAGAAATTATTGTTAAATTAGTGAACCTTTTCAAATACGAGCTATAAATCTCTATATAACATAAAAAACAGAATGTCTGACACAGTGTTTCATTATAGTTGGAGCATTTTTATTTGCCGGAAAATCAGAAGGTAGAATTGAGTTTTTCCCCATTATATTACATATATTTTTGATTGCCATCAAGATAAAATTAATTAAGTCATAAATGTATCGTTTTCCTATAAAATATTTTTGTATCCCTAATTTAAAAAGTATTTACCTGAAATAGTTATTTTTCTTATACTATTATATTACTACGTTTCTGATTTTGATTGTTTTCTAAATTAAGAGCGGGAATTTAAATGAGTCTTTATTATAATCTAATTCTATGGTATTAACTTAATCCGCTACATTTTAAGATAACCATATTTAAATCGATGTCTAAATTTATTGACCGTTTCACAAGTATTATTTTTGGGGAAAATTACATTAATATGATGTAATAAATTACAGATGAGTCGATCAACTTCATGAATAATTTGATGCATGCACCAAATTTTAGATAATATATCAGACTGTGTCGTGCAGTTGTGCGCTCATCAAATTTACAATAAAAATGAACCTTTAATTTTAAATGTTGTTTTAAAAAATAATTTATCCCGCAGTGATCGTAAGGACACATTTCCTGGTAGAACACCAAAGTCGAGCCTCATTTCCGGTGGTCAGTAAGCGGGTGGGTGACAACTTTGATCAGCCTGCGTAGGAACCGAGAGTGCCGGTAACGGTCCTACTTAAACTGCTCTACCCTAAAATGCTTGACTTCGCTCGCAGGTCGTAGGGGTACCAAATCAGGGGAGGCATCCCCTCTGCAGGGAATCAAAATTGCGATGGCATGTCTTCGGATCATCCTCAGGGATGTTGAGAACATTGAGAATTATTAACATTTAAAATTTACAGCATTGAAATTAATTTAAAAGATTTAAAATCCGTTCTGTTTTCGGTATATATTCGGTATTTATTGGAAGGAAATTTTTGTTGCTACCACAAATTTTGACTCAATTTTTTATCCACATTTATTTTTGCAAACACCAATTCATAAATTTCAATTATGGTGCTACAATTAGAGTCAATAAATTATTGTAGTTGTTTTAGTTTATTTAATAAATAAAAAAGTAAATAATTATTTGGTATCTTAGAACTGTCAATGACATAAAAAATGAAGTTTTTTTTTCATAAAACATCTATTTATTTTATGATAGGGCAAAAATTAAGCCATAATTAGTACAAAAAATTAATTGATATTAATGTAATTGGAATGTAATTAAATTGCATCAAATTATCAAAAGTAAGCTTTATAAGTTCATGAGTTAGCCTCTTTTTTCTATTCATGCGAATGTTACTAAATTTTATGCATCTTTTATTTATTGTCAAGAATCTTAAGTTTAAATAGGAATTTTATCAAGTTATATTATTTTCTGCAACTATTTTTATATTATTTTCTGTAAAAATAAAAATATGAATGCTAATTAAGCTTTCGAGAACTTAAATTATTTGTTTCATTTTTTAGGTGAGTAATATGAATATTTGTCATTCTTCATTCCTTGAATAAAGAGAATTTGCATCTAACTGTGCACATTAATGGTAACGTATATCCCCACATTGATGTTTTTTTAAATGTATGAATATTGCTCAAATACTTTATATGTGCATTATTATTATGCTTCATAAATTACTTATTCAAAGCTGTTTATATCGCAACTATTCTTAAATTTAAGCAAAAATTGTTTGCTTCTTTCCAAAGGAAAAAAAGACGGAGTCTTAGGTAAAAACATTATGTTCTTAGAAAGAATTTGTGTTAAGAATTGCAAAGGATTTTAAAAAATGCACTACATGTTAATGATAATAAAATGCAAATAATGTAAGAATGAACAAAATTTTGGAAGAAATAATGCAATTAGAAACCAAATAAGATTCGCTCATATATGTTCGGTTGGAAATGTTAATCTCACGGTACCATAGTGCATGCTTAGAGAATTATTTATGTAGTCTAGAGGACGTATTTTGTGTTTCTCATTCCTTTATTAAAATTATTGAAATAAATATTTCATAATTTTTAAAGAATAATTAAGGATATGAGGGTTGGTTTGAAATGTTCATCTCATGGTACCAAAGGGCATGCCTAGAGTATTATTTATATAGTCAAGAGAGCGTATTTTGTATTTCACATTCCCTTATTAAACTTATTAAAACAAGTTTATCATAATTTTCAAGAAATAATTAAGGATATAAAGGTGTCTTTTTATCTGTCGAAAAAGTCGTCGGTTGAAGACTAGTTATATAATCATAATTATATAGTTATAGATAAGTTATATAGCCATTTGTTGGTTAAAGACTAGTTATATAGTCATATCTGAATTACTAAATAAATATTTACTTATGTAAACAGCTTTAAATAGGAATGAAAAGTTGCGGCTCAAAATTAGTAAATGCATAATTGCGAAAGGAAGTAACTGTAGAATTATGAATGAATAGCTAAAAATGTAAACCCTTTAAACAGAACTGAATTGATGAAAAAGTTGCGAAATAAGTAAAAGTATAAGTACGTTAAGAATAAACAGCACTAAATAAGTTGAAAAATAGTTATGCATTTTAAAACATATTAATAAGTGAATAAATAAAAAGATGAATGAATATAAACCACTCTGAATAAGTAGATGAATGCTTCTGAATTTCAACATTTATGAATAAGCGAATGAATGAGGAGGTGAATAAACAGCTTTAATAAAGTATAAGAATAGTTACGGATTTCAACATGCATGAAAAAGTGAATGAATGAAAAGGTAAATAAAGGAAAATGTGAATGAATGAAAATGTGAATTAATGAAAAGGTGAATGAATAAACAGCTGTGAATAAGTAGAAAAATAGTTATAAATTTCAACATCTAGGAAGAAGTGAATAAATGTTTACAAATATAACCACTTCTAAATGTGAATAAATAGCTATGGGTAAAAAGAGCTAAAAAAAAGTTCTAAATAACTTAACAGTTACTGATATAATACTCTTTTGATATATAATCCTGTAAATTATTACGAATATAAAGACTTTTATACTCGTGATAGTCAAGGCAAGTTACGGAACTAAATAACTCTGAATATATTAACTTTAATTTCTTTTCAAATTAAAGTATATTGAATTTCACAGATTTTTCTAAATTTATTTTTTAACTGTAAAGAAAATGTTCACAAATAATTATTTATGTAGTGTGCTAACAGAAAAGTACCAAGTAAAACGAGCCAAAAAAAACATAATAACATAACATTGTCTTTTGCCCCAAGAGAACATAACCTTAGGGAAACAAAATAAATGAATTTTTTGGAGCATCAATCCAGTGTTTTAGTTCTAATAAAACTAGATGAGGCAATAAATTTAGTAGAAGAATTTCATTCGCTTATTTTTATTCCCCTTAGATATTCTTTACTTGGATCGAAAGTGTTTGCAAAAAGCTGAAATAAGTGTTCTTTTATAGATATTCTACTCAACTGTGAAGTTGCTTTAAAAAAATCTCTTAGTATTTCCGTTTTTCTTTGTTTAGCGATAATTCCTATGTGATGTGTATTAATTTTTAAGCTCAGATATACGTCTATATTTATAAATATTTTATTTAATTTTCATTATTAAACGCAGAAACAATATTTATTCGTATTACAGCTGTAGTCGGGAGACTGGGAATTTATTTATAAAAATTAAAAACCAAATTATTTAGATATGTATACCCTGAGGACTCTACATGTAATACAAATACATTAATTTTTACATTTTCTTCCTGTGCATTGTGTTTTTCTTTCTGAGTCAGCATGAAATTTTTTTATTTATATTCTTCATTTATTTTTATGTGTTTCTACCTATTTAATATGATTTTTTTCACTTATACCTTTTTGCAATGGATTTTCTATATGCCGTACTTTAATTTTTATGTATTTTATATTTAGTTTTTGTTCTTTTAGTTTTGTTATATTTAGTTTTGTAGAGATATCTGCAATATTAAAACCTGTAAGAATACAATTTACTGCGTTTCTTTCTTGAAGTATGCCAAATTTTCTCAAATGATTCTTCTTTTTATGCTTGCGGGGGCTTAAAGAATTCTGCACCATCCAAACTTTCATCACAAATAAATATGATTAATAAAAATATGCAAGAATTTTCATTATATTTATTATAAAAATATTTTGTTTATAAAATGGGCAATAAAGTTTAAAAGCATATGATTAGAAAAATCTGTACTTTTTTTATTGAATTTATTACGGAAACAAAATTAAATCATTATCACGTAAAATGAATATCGTCCTTGTAAATATGACCGTTTGCATTGTCACGTACTGCAATATATTTTGTAAGAAAAACACAAAGGTAAAATTGCATAAGTAACCTGGAGAAATACGCTGAATGGGTTTGGTGACAAACGAGAACATTTCACACAAAATTTATTGAACTTTTTTTTTAAAAAAAAGTAAGAGTTGCCACATTTTCTATTTTGACTATACACCGAAGAGCCATTACATTATGACCACCCTGCTAATAGCATGTAGGACCACCTTTAGCCCTCAAAACTGCTAGCACCCGCCATGGCATTGATTCCACAAGGTGCTGATAGGTAGTCTGAGGTACCTGGTACCAAGCGCTCACCAACTGGTCCTGCAATTCCCTCACATTACGAGGGGGTAGCGTGGCAGCACGAATTTGGTTTTCCAAGTAGGACCACAAATTCTCTATTGGATTAAGATCAGGTGAATTTGGGAGCCAAGACATGACTTGAAGGTCACTTGAATGTTCCTCGAATCAATCCATGACGATTCGACTCTTATGACATGGTGCATTATCATGTTGGTTAAACACCATCCCCCGCAGGAAAAACTCTTACCATGAATGGGTGAACCTGGTCTGCAGCTATGTTCAAGTAGCTTACAGACGTAAGGGATTGTTCTATGAGGATTATGGGTAATGTGCCCCATGAAAACACTGACCACACCATACTACCCCCGCCACCGGGTTATAGCCCATTGTTATAGATGGAGGGTGGTCATAATGTAATGGCTCTTCGGTGTATAAGATAATATAACGATTTGGGGATAATATGGGTGAAACATCCTTCAAATTCAAAGGGACGAATGAAACAGCCAGCATTAATTGTTAAAGGCTTTGGTAATGGATTTTAGGGCAGTAAGTAGCAAAAGCTTTCAAAAAATAAAATTTTACAGACAAGTTTTTTTAAACCCTGAACAGTTTTCATGTTAAATGCGTATAAAAAATAGGGAAAATAAGATTTAATTTTTAATTTATAACATGCATATTATCAATCTAGATTTTTTAATCTAGCATAATTTCGCGCTTTTTTTGTTTTTATTTGCATTTAAAAATCATATTTATACTTATTTTATTTTTTCGTGAGAAGGAAAATTTAATAAATACATTTAGTTTTAGTGTGATTTTTTTTTTCTCTAAGCGGTCATTATTTTTGTGTTACTATTATAGTTCGAAGATATCTGTTGCAGCTTATCCCAAAAAAGTTAGAGTTATTTTGCATAATATTATTAATTTGATTTAAATTATAAGAATACCCATTATTTAAAATCCATCAATTCATTTCTCTCACCATAATCATCATCATCATGTGATTACCCATGACATCCTTTCCCACAATCAATTTTTATTCGCAGTATTAATTTATATTAATACACTTTTAAACAAATATTGAAATAAACAATTTGAGCAATGTTATGGTTCTTTATTCTTGTTTTTTTAATAATTACAAAACAAGATTCTGGAATATATGGATAAATTTCTCATTCAATCCTTAGATTATAATTGTTAAATTCTGCGAAATTTTTTTGCAAGCATAATACGAGAATAAATATTTTAATATTTTGTAGGGACTTGTCCGAGAAAACTACTTAATAATTGTTACATTTTTAAAAATTTGATTAGAGTCAATCTATATATTCTAGCTTCATCAATAAAAACCATATTATTTTATAATTTTTAATTTCGTCAATCATGCCAATGTGGAAGTAAAAAAATGTGTGCACTTCAAAACTTTTTATCACTATAGTAAAAGTTATGTAAAGAAAATATTAAAAAAAGTCGAGGAGATCATTGTATAATATTAGAAGACACAGAAAAAAAAGGAAGAAAGTTCTAATTATACACCTATATAAAATGAAAATGATGTTATGTAAAGAAAATATTAAAAAAAGTCTAGGAGATTATTGTATAATATTAGAAGACACAGAAAAAAAAGGAAAAAAGTTCTAATTATACACCTATATAAAATGAAAATTATGTTATGTAAAGAAAATATTAAAAAAAGTCGAGAAGATCATTGTATAATATTAGAAGACACAGAAAAAAAAGGAAGAAAGTTCTAATTATACACCTATATAAATAGAAAATGATGTTATGTAAAGAAAATATTAAAAAAAGTCGAGGAGATCATTGTATAATATTAGAAGACACGGAAAAAAAAGGAAGAGAGTTCTAATTATACACCTATATAAAATGAAAATGATGTTACGTAAAGAAAATATTAAAAAAAGTCGAGGAGATCATTGTATAATATTAGAAGACACAGAAAAAAAAGGAAGAAAGTTCTAATTATACACCTATATAAATTGAAAATGATGTTATGTAAAGAAAATATTAAAAAAAGTCGAGGAGATCATTGTATAATATTAGAAGACACAGAAAAAAAAGGAAGAGAGTTCTAATTATACACCTATATAAAATGAAAATGATGTTATGTAAAGAAAATATTAAAAAAAGTCGAGGAGATCATTGTATAATATTAGAAGACACAGAAAAAAAAGGAAGAAAGTTCTAATTATACACCTATATAAAATGAAAATTATGTTATGTAAAGAAAATATTAAAAAAAGTCGAGGAGATCATTGTATAATATTAGAAGACACAGAAAAAAAAGGAAGAAAGTTCTAATTATACACCTATATAAAATGAAAATTATACAATTTTAGTTTTTATAAATGTATGATTATATTTAAGGGATACTTACATAATCTACTTACTTAATCAGTACTTACATCATTTTCTTAATTATTTTCATTATTTATATTAATTACTTAGCTGGTAGGGAGAGAAAATCTATAGATCTCTACACTTTCTAACTTTCTCCTATCTATATTACTTATCATCAAAATAAAAAAAAAAATTTTAAAGAACGTAAAAAAAAGAAAATAATACTTAAAAGTAACGAAAACTTCTTTTGGATGTCAATAATTTAATTTCAAGTTTTAAACTTTAAAATACTGTTTTCAGCCTATCTGCATATATTTCTTGTTTCATTCCTGCAAACATCCTTTTTTAATCGATTCATTTTTTTCTATCATTAAACAGGCAGTAAATACAACACAGAAATGTGCACTTTCAAACTTTCCCTGTTAAAACAATTTATCACAAAAAACATACGTTAAAATACATAAAAGAAAGCCGTAAAAAATCATTGCCCTTACACTGTAAATAAAAAATCGGAATTACGGTAAACTTGGTAACCAAAGTGCTGCATCCGTAAAATTCATTTTACCTAAAATCCAATTTTTGCCGTAAAATCCAATTTTACCGTACAATTTTATCGTAATTTTTATAGTACTATTTATTTTAGTACTCTCCCAGAAATAAAACTCTCATTTTTGATGATTCAATGATTATCGAGCTACATTCGTTAATTTTGAGAATTTTTGAAATTTTCTCCCTACTCGAAACCTCATCGTAATGCATTGCAGGCGATGATGTTGTCATGATGACATTGATTCGCCCCCATGGTGACCACAATAAAGTGATTATTAAAAAAATTAGAAACATTAAGCACTACAAAGATTTTTTTTTAAAATGAAATATTTCTTTAAATTTGACGAAATTCAATTTCTAGAAGAAGTGAAGATTGTTATTTTGTCACTTAAACGAAATTTTTTTAAAGAGCATTTACTTGAAAACGGTTCCAGAAGCGAATGAAATTTCGTGATATTTAAATATCTTTTTTACAGTGCTCAGAGAATCAGTGATTTTGCAGTTATTATTACTGTAAAAATTAAGTTACATTAGATTTTTTGTCTTTAAACTTTAGGGTAAAAACCGATTTTGTATTAAAATGTACCGACCCCTACAAGTAACAGTCCATTTTACCGTAATTTGATTCGGATTTTCTTGCAGTGTAGATTTTATATTCAATTCACATTCTATCTACACATACTTCTAGTTTCATAAATACAAATATCTTTTTTATTTATTTCATTTTAAATCAATCATTAAAAGAAGTAACAATAAAAACACAAAACTGTTAAAAAAAACAGAAGAATTCTGTTTTGAAACAGAACTTTTTTTCTTATTTTTAACTATTTATCAATAAAGTAAAATTTGTTAAGAAACACGAAAGAAAGCCGTGAAGAAAATCATTATTTGAGAAGACTCAGAGAAAAGATAAGCAAGAATATTGTAATGATGCTTCTCGATAATGTCAAAGATACAATTTAAGACAGACAAATGGTCAGTTTCTGGTAATCATTTTCCTCCGGATGCATCTGATAGCCTTCCGGAAATAAATCGCTTTGCCGGTAGAGTTATTTGTAAAGACATCTGACAGTCAAGAATAGAAAAGATACGTACTCGTAAAACTCACGGGAGACAAATTTACATTAACATTTTTTTTATTCAATTTTATGAAAAAATAAATTTTTCATTTAGACTTTAAAATACTTATTTTTAATCTGTATTTGTACATATATATATATTTTCTATGTTTTTAATCGTTATTGATATTTATATTTAGTAATATATGTTCAAATTGGAATATGAAATGTCTAAGCAGTTCTTTAGTACTTTAAATAATAAATTTTTTTAAAATAAAATTTAAGCAAAACATTTGTTTGGCTAAATAAAGATATTACTTTCAGCAGTTAAATGTTAGTCCATTTTTATCCAGATAATTTCTAAGAAATGCCTTTTTAACGCAAGAATTTTTTTTTTAATGTAATGATAATATTTTTTCCTTTAAAAAGTGCATGTACTCTTATTTCTGGAGAGTTGCAATAAATGAAGTCAACATGTGCTTTTAAACATTAAGTACTAAATAGCTTTTTATGCAGGAATTAAAAACAAATTTTCAAACTAAAACTAATTTCCTGCGTTGCTTATTCAAAAGAAGATTAATGACTTAAAACCAGTTCATTAACTCAATTTTTCCTCACAACTTTTATCATATCACATTTTGTGAAACTTGTGGAAATATTACTATGAATTATAGAATAGAAAGATTTAAATAGTTTAAAAATATGATAAATAAAAATAAATACTTGAAAATAAAAATCAAACACTGAAAAACTGATGAAGATAAAATAATAAAAAAGGACAATAAAAAGCAATAAATAAAAAATATCACATTTTTAATGTTAATATACTTCAGCCTAAATTATATGATTCAGTTATAATCAAATTAAGACTGATTTTCTACTCATTGATTTCACTTGGGAAAAAACTTGTTCTTAAGTACTTGATCTCACTTCAACTTCATTCTGGTGGGAGGATTTCAAATTAGTTTTGTTACGAAAGATATAGATTTTTTTTTTTTTAATGGTATTTTTTGTTTAGTATAATCGTTTGTCTGTAAGTACAAACTCTTATATATATATATATATATATATATATATATATATATATATATATATATATTGAAACACAGAAAAAAATTGTCCCATAGTGTTTTTTTGACAATTTAAAAGGCAATAATTATATATTTAAAAATATCTAAAATTGGTGCTTAATTCCAAAGAAAAGCAATAAAAATGTATAGTTGTTACACAAATTTAATCTTAAAAGCAAAGAAACAGCATAAACAAGCATTTAAAGAGTAACATAAAGATAGAACAATTGTAGTGAAGCAAAAATTCTCGTGTTCTCTATCATTGTGCTGAGTTTGCGATTTATCTAAATTTGAAGTTTCTGTAATGTACCATTCGTTGCTTTGGAAACAAATGCTCCTAGTTTTTTTTATCTTATATTTCCTTACTTTTGATTTTTATTGATGTTTTTTTTCTTCGTTTGCTTGGAGAATGGTACAAATATTATCAAAGATTTATTTGACTGGTGTTTTATAGAATCAAAATCAAACTTACAGTATGATAAAGTTTTATAATATTTCGTTTAAATGTTTAGATTTACTCAATTTCCACATTGATTTATAGTTGTTTTTTCATTATTTTGAAGTTTATATGCTTTTAAGAAAGCAAATTAAATCTTTTGATATCGAAATCAGATCAGAAATCAGAATTCACATTATATGAAGCTTACAAAAAAAAATATAATAATAAAAACCCAAAATTTGGAGGAAAAAAATTAATTATCATTCTTGAAAATTTAAAACATTCTATTCAGATATTTTAAATATAGAATTTGTGTTTGCAATTTTTTTAAGAAAGATGTTATATTTGTATAAAATTTAATTTGTATTCTATTTATTTATATTAATTTATTATACTTATTTAATATACCTATTTATTTAGATATTATATTAATTTATATTATATTTTCAAACATATTCTATTTAATTAGGTCGTATGTTTTACATACAAAAATGAAAATGATTTTAATTTTTATAGTTTTCAAAGATATTTTGAGTATTAACAATGATAGTTACAATAAATAAACAGCTTCAGTTTTAAAAAAATAAATGAATGAAAGAACATTTCAAATTAGGTAAAGTTTTAGCATTACGCATTGAAAAATAGGTATAGGAGAAGCTTCTACACTCAATGAATTTGAAGAATTACTAAAAACCTGTGATAAATTTAATGTAAGAGAATAGGACAAAGCAGGATTAGAAACCAAAAAAAATTTTTATTCTGATTTAAAATCATTAAATGTTTTCGTCATCAGAATTTTCTGTGTTCTTTTTTTTCTGTTGTTTGAATGTTTTGCAATAAATCATTCTCGTTAAAAGCAACAAAAAAAGAGGTATTTTCACGCTGAAAGAACAGTTATTTGTAACAAAAATATATTTAAAAAAAATCTGTTCCTTTTCATATTAAAAAAAAACTCAAAAGTAGTTGTGTTTTTTTAGAAGAAAATTTTTTTCCTCAAAATTTTTGCATATAGAATATTTTTCCATTCACTTAACAGTTAGTAATGTAAAGCGAAATAACAATAAAGTGTAATTAAAACTACCGATTTCCTGACACAGTATTAAAGCAATGTTTTTTTTAAATTGCAAACTTTGCAACATTGAAATGGGAAGTTAGTATGTCAAGATGTGCTTTTGTGGTGGTCACTATATAAAGCTTTCTAACTCTCCCTGCACTGGATTGTATCACTATGATGATTAAGGCATCCTAATCAGGACTAGAATTTTCAGCCGGTAAACCAACGACCATCTTCCTCATTTTCTCTCCACATTATTTTTAAAACTATACATATTGTTCAAAAATAAGTATATGATATTTTAATTTTGAATACATGGGGTTTTCAAATTCGACTAGTGTTTATTTCGAAGCGATTTTGACACATTTTTGTTCATAATTGTTATAATAACTATTTTTTATATATTTAATCAGTAAATATTTAAGTTTTGCTGTCATGTTTCTTTTTTCTTTAAGATTCTAAAAAGCCTTTTTAATTTGCTCTATTAGAGATCACTAACGGTTTTCCTAATCACGAAGTGTCGCTCGCAGATCCAATTAGATTTTTTATACAATTATTCTTAGATTTTTAAAGATAAAAGTGATTAAATTTTGGAAATGTGGTAAAATTTAATAATTTTATTAAGATACCTTAAGGTATGGCATGAAAAACATTTATTTGGTTAAAATTACTTTTTAGCTTCGTAATTTTTACTAAATGTTTGTTAACGAGAACTATAATTTTGAAAACCAGAATTTCCGCCAAACCAATATCATTTGAATATGGAAAAATTACTAAATGAATGCTTTAAATATAGTATATTTTGATTTCATCAACTATAATTATAATTTTTTCAACTAAAAATATATATAACAAGCAGTACGTCAATTTTGTCAGAATATTATTCTCCGTTAATATAGTTGTTTTTATTGGAAGTCTTTGATCACGCTATAGAAATTTATATAGCACCAATGATTATGTACTAATAATTGTGTACTAAAAATAAAAATAGCACTGATTTTAGATTATACTTATATTAATCAATGGAAACCTTTGCAATTACATTTAATTAATACTATAAATAAGCATGTTTTCAATCTATTTTATTCCTTTATACCTTTCTTTTAACAAAATACAGCACTAATTCCATTTAAAATTGAAAAAAATCACTTAATCTAAATTACCTTATACTTTTACTTTAGATTATGTAATTGGTTTTATATCACAAGAATAAGGCATTTCTTATAAGCTTCTAGGTTATAAAATAAATGAATTGTATGCATTGTACAGATCCTCAAAAATGTTGTATTTCATTTTTCTAAGTAAAATAAAAGTATTGTTATTGCATCGTGTAAATAAAATATAAAAACAAATTTTTATTGTTTTACTAGAAATACTAAAAAATCGCTAGATGTTCCCCCCTAACTTTTCCCAATCAATGATATTACACTTTGACAAGAAATGGATGTCACTGTCACGGAAAATCCAATCAACTTGCTGTCCATCAATTGGTTGCGTGATCTTTTGTGCCAAACTGTCATAGGAAGAATTGAGAATTATGGTCAATCAGACATATTTGGTCACATCTCTTTTTCTTGGTTACTCGCTTTGGTTTTTGTTAAATGTCTAATACGTTATAGAAAGTTTGATTAAGAAAATAATTTTATTCATTCATTATCTGGAAAAAATTAACAAATAGTTAACTTCATGACAATCATTTGTTTTCAAAGACAATTATTATATTCATTGAAGTAGTTATTTTAAATAAAATTCAACTAAAGTAGATATTATATTATGACATTAATATCTTATCATAATATTATATCTTAAAGTAGATATTGTAGTAAGATATTAATATCTTATGATAGGATATCTAACTAAACAAAAAAAGTCTTTCGATAATGATGACAGTTTCGTGCATTCTTATTGAACAGAAAAATCATGTGATTACTTGCCTTTATTTTTTAACTTCATCAGACTTTATATAATCCCCATCCCCTTACCTATTTTCGTTGAACAACCAACCAATGTTCAGTTTACGAATACCTATGTTCAACACCGTATTCTTCTAATTTTAGTCACAATCCAGAAGACTAGGGATCTCCTGAATCAACTATTAGGAAAAAGTTGCTTTAATGGAGGACGTCTGGAAGGAACTAACCCGCATTTGCGTAACATGGGGAACCTCCCATGATTAGCCTGACGCAAAACCTCCCATGATTAGCCTGACGGTAAGGGTAGTCTAACCCATGACCCGTCAATAACTTACCATATTTTACGTCAGAACTACAAATATTGCATCAAAATATGGCCAGTGCGAGCTGGGTGCGGAATTTTATTCAATCATCCACTACCGGGATTCGAACCCGGTTCACCTCATTAAGTGGCGTGTGCTCTATTCCCTGAGCCACCACGACTCACCTTGCTTTAATAAAAGAAAAATAAATGATTTTTGAAAATTTTTTAAGCATGGTTAAACTTCGAAACTTTGACAAATATGTACAAAGCTATGTTGGCAGCAGACAAAACTGAAGAGGAAATAAATCACAACATGAGATATATTTTACCCGAAAGAGATTTTTTTCTTCGTAAATAATTATTTTCTGTCTTTTTTAAATATCGCAACAAAATATTTTTTGAGATTTCCAAATACCGAACATTTCTTTTACAATATCCAAAGATAATCCGAACGATAAAAGTGGAAGATAAATAGAACATCAGTTGTAAGTGATGCTGAAAATACTAATGCCAATATGCAATTATATTTTCTGGAAACATGAAAATGAAAAGCAGTATCTTTAACAGATTAATGCTGAACACAGATACAAAATTACTACTAAAACCAATAGGGATACAATATTGATATACGAAACAGATAGAAATTTGCCACTGAAACCGAAAGAGATATAGTTCCTTTTTTTCCGATTCCGTATAAATAAATTATTCATTTTGGTTAGCTTGAAAAAATTAATGTTTTGTTGAAGAAACTTAAAATCTTCAGGAGCTCAAATTTTTCTGTATATGTTTCAATAATTGAGGATCGCATTGTAATTATCCGTTCAAATTAAATTTTGTGCCTCCTGTATCTTTGTTAATTGGAATATTGTAACGCTTTTTTAAAATAACTGTGGCTAAAATTGTAATTTTTGGAGCACAGTATATAGTTTAAAGATTAATATAATAAAAATATATAAAATTATAAAAAAATATTTTTTTGAAAAAAATATTAAAATATTAAAAGTTAAAAACGAAAATTGAAGTTATTATGAAAAAATAATTGAAATGTTTACAATCTTTTCGTTGCTTTGGTTTATATATTTATATATATATATATATATATATATATATATATATATCTTTTAACTATTCTCATTTCAAGAGTAGTTTTTTTTTTCTCCCAAAACGTTGAACTAATGCCAAAATTTAAACTCCTAACGTTTATTGTAATTAAGATATAGAAAGAAAATTATGCAAATCTCAGTAATCGAAATAAATGAAAATCAAATTTCTACCAAATGAAATGACAAATTAACAAATTCAAGCAATACAATTTTGCCATGCAACTAAGATTTAATAGCGATTAAATCCTTCTGCTTCAAAAATTAAACGCTGTTAAAGATTTTTTTTTCTTGCTAACCAGTTAAGCTTTTAACTATAAATAGCCTCATGAATCTCCCATCATCGTCTTTTCTTAAAACAATTTTGAAAAGAGAAAAAAATATCGTATGAATCAGAATAATTGATCTCAGTAAAGGTGCATCTATTTTAAAATAGGAGGAAAAAAAAAGAAATAAAAGTTGGAAAATAGGAGAATTATATTTCTTGGAGAAAAACTTAAAAGGAAGAAATGAACTTTATGGAGTCGTTTATTTCTTCTACTTGGATGAATTCTTTGAATTCAATCGGGAAAATGTCTTACTGTGTTTTTTTATTTCATTTTAAAAAGTGAGCATACGTTTCTGAATTCAAACAAAGCTCGGAAAGAATATGATCAGGTCGAATGTTTTCCGGCAATTTGATACACATTGTAAGCGTGAATTTTATTACTTTTTAAGTAATAATTGATCAATACCAAATTTTTGACCTTAAATTTTTGTTTTACTTGATATATCGCTCAAACTGTGTGATTCTAAAAAAAAATCTTCTTACTTAAAAAAAATTCCAACTTAGTATTTTTTTATAACAATCATTGAACAGCTGACCCAATGTTTTTTGGGTTTACGACAAATAATGTTCTACTCCGTAGCCTTGTAATTTTGAATCCTATCCAGAAGACAAGGGAACTCACGGATTAAGAATTGGGAGAAATTTTCCTTCGTGGCGGACGTTCTGATGGAACTAACCAGCATTTGCGTTACATAGAGAGGAAGACCACGAGAACCTTCAACGGTTAGCCTGGCGGTGAGGGGACTCTAACCAATGATCCGCCTACCACTGAAGATATTTTATCTCAGCATAGCGGTCGGTTCAAGCCGGAAGCGGAATTCTTATCGACAAGTTATCGCTGGGATTCGAACCCGGTTCTCCTCATTGGAAGGCGAATGTTCTATCCTCTGAGCCATCACGGCTCCAACTTAGTATTTATCATAATGTAGCGATAGTCAAATTAAAATAATATATATAATTCGTTGCGAATGAATTTTAAACTTCTTCTTCTTAAGCACTACAGCCGGTTACTGGCCAATGCCGTCTCAATCATTTCACCACATCCAGATCTATTCGATTCGATATTTCTCCGTCTAACCATCTTGTTCTAGAACTTCCTTCTTTATCTTTTTCCTTTTGGAATGTTATGTTTTTACAGGATTGCCATCACTATATCGAAACACCTATCCTAACCAACCTTATTTGAGAAACCTTGATCACTTTTACTATGTTAGGTTCTTTATATTTTGATTCCAATTCCTGGTTGCAGCGAATTCTCCAGTTTCCGTTTTCTTTCACGGCACTAAAAAATTCCCCTAATATTTTCCTCTCTAAATGACTAATAAAAACAAAATAAAACACTTTTATTCTAATTATCGTAAAAAAAAAAAATATTTTACGAGAACGGAGTATTAATTAATACGATGTAACTAAATATCTGTAGTTCAAAATATGCCTGATGTTATCATAAACACTCATGAAAGATTGAAGACAATTATTTTAAAAACAATATGAGATATCGTGTTTAAGGTGATGCAAAATGTGAAAACTGCTGTAACTTTGTAAATAATTATAGTACAAACAAAAGTAAAGTAATTTTAAAAGGCCAAGAGTACATGAATTCTAAATTCATAATAAAATCAGTTTCGAAAATTTTGTCCAAAATCATGTTTTTACACAAGTCAGATACCTTATAATGGATATGACGTGTACGCAAAATCTTATGAACTCACTTTCGAACCATATATGGGCTGTTATTTCATTGAGTCGTGAAGTTACGTGTTTCGTGGTTTTTTTGAAGTAACTAATTTTCCGCTCAGAGAACTAGTCGCCATATTCCACTGAGACAAAATATATAGTTAAAACTACCAGAAAATGATAAAATTAAGCATGTGTTTGGTTCTATGGAAACACCATAAAGCTCGGCAATTTGTACCGAAGCGCTTTAGTAACGATTTTCTTAAAATTAACAGTCAAATATATGATAATATAATTTAGTAATTTTATCATGCATGGCATGAAAACCAGTTATACAAAAAAAAAATTCTCTTTATGTATTTATTAATAAATACATAAATTTGTATTTATTAATAAATGTGTGGTATTAAGAACTATAATTTTGAAAGCTAAAATTAGCAGTAAACCGTTACCATATGTTCGAAAAAATTACCAACTAAATGGTCTAAATACCTTAAATTTTGGTTTTATTAATCAGAATTATGACCTTTTTTTTTACTAGAATTGTCATTACTATACAGTACTGTTATTTTACCAGATTTTTTTTATTGTGTGGCAATATCTCTTCTAAGCAAAAACATATATATGAACTTATTTTTTGAACTACTTTTTCAAATAATTTTATTATAAGAAATATAAAATAGTTTCAAGCATGTGTAGAATTAAATATTCATTTTCTTTACCTAAAATTGAAAGTATATTAAAGGTTTGATTACAAAAAACTTAATATAAGACTTAAACAAATAAATGTGTATCCATTTGTTATATAATTAAGTTAGATACCAACGTTAAAAGTTATTTAACTGTTATTTTAATACCCTGGTAACTCCTGTAAGGAGTCCCGTAAAACTACTACAGAATATATGTTACTCTCAGAATGCAATAAACGTGTTTTATTACATTTCACCTCATCTTAAGAGTGACTTGGGAATATCAATATAAAACAAGTTTTGCATAGTTTGATTATGACTGCAGATATCTTTACAGTAACTTTTTAATTTTTTTAAACGTACATGCTGTTTTTGTTTCACTAGTTAGAAAAGATAAATTTGTAACGCTTAAGAACTAAATAAATTTTGACGGCAATTTCGATTGTTACAATTTCGAATATTATTTATATTTAGAAGGATACATTTGCGTATAGCAAATGAGAATGACATTTATTGAATTAATTAAGATCGTGCGCTCATTGCATAGAAAATCATTTCTCTTTTTTAATATGCATGTGAAAATGAACGTAAAATCTAAGTAATTTGTTAACAAACATAGTATATAATATTTATTAGCATTAGTGTTGAACTCGGATTATGCATTTTACAAATATATACTGTAAACTTTTGTTAAATTTAAGAATTTATATATATATTTTAAAAAAATTATCATAAAAGCGCTCTTTCTTTGTAAATTATTTTTCGTTCAAGCATAGGAAATTTATAAATTATTGTGTTACAATAGAAATTATACACAATTTTATTTACATTATTTTAATTTGAAAAACTATTACAAAATTTAAAATTGTATCTATATTTATTATTATTATTATATTGTAATGGTGCTCTCCTTTTTTTCCCTTTCTTACGAAATGTTAATACTATTATAAGTTTATTAAAATATATGTTCAATACATTAGTTATTAAGTGTTTTATTAGAAGTCCATTTGTTTTGTTGACAATTTTTTTATTTTAAAAGGACGAATTCAGTTCCAAAAATATTTACAATAAAATCCACCTCGACTTTTTTATTTTTTGAAAACCTTAAGAAACAAATGATTGTCAGCAGGTTTTTTTACTCAAAAAGGAGAAACTAATGATGCAGAAAATGTTGAATCTCACAATATAAAAAAACTTTAACATACATCTGCTTTTAATTTTTCACCGCAATTTCGTCATATAATTAAAATAAATATGTAATAATTAAAGCTTCTTATTTTTGAAACACGTCTTTTAGTTTTAGAATAAAAATTAATTTATTTAGTTATTAGATTAATAAATTGATTTGATATATTTTATTAAGAATTTTTTATATATTATCTTCTATGAATTTTTTCAGTTTAAAATTTGTATTAACTGCATGTACCATTTCTCTAGTTTGTTATTTTCTGTCATTGTATTTAGAGAGAATTTAAAGAGTATATTTACAATTTACTGAAGGGTGGTAGCAATAACTATATTTTGCGAAAAATGCATCTGATAAAAGCTAGTTAACCATTCTCCTTCGTTATAAATTAGTCTATTAAATAAGTCTAAAAACATAATAGTAAAAGAAAAGAAAGCGAAAACGAAAGTAAAAGAGAAAAAATTAACTGAGTTATTAAATGAATCGATTAACATATTGTAATTAAGCTTGAATTTCATTTTAATATTATGCATATTAATAACTCTAAAAAATCTGGTCCGAGAAAATAAGTCTGGTCAAAACTAAAATAATATGGTGAAATTTACCGTATTTCTAGTTCTATGGGAATAATAAAATGCTCTACAATTTTTAATGAAGTCCTTTGGTAAAAAGTTTGGTAAAGTTGACAACAAAATATGATCGCATAATATGCGATAAAATTTGGGTATTTTATCATGATACCTTAGTGCAAGAGATATAAATCATTTATTTGGTTAAATTTACTTTTCATTTTAGTATTTTTTTCTAAATATGTGATAAACTATAAGTTTAAAAACCAAAATTTCCAGTAAACCGTTACTAATGAACGAAAAAATTAAGATTGATGGTTTAAATACCGTATAGTTTGGTTTTATTTCCAAGATTTATAATTTTTTACCAGAAATATCACACTTATGGTAATTTACCAGATTTCTTTTCTCTATGTGTAATAAAGGGGAATTTTTTCCCTTGATTATCCCTTTTTCCTAGATGTAATTGTAACAACTTGAATTTTTACGGATTGAATACTTATAGTAAAGCACGCTTAAGATCTTTTTTTTACAATCTAATTAAATTTAGTTAAGATTTTAGTGTTAACTTTAAATGGTTTATTTTAACAGCAAATATCATTCCACAAACTAATTAGCTTTGTATTTGAACTTACTTAATAACAGAGGTAAATAGAAAGTGAGAAAATTAAACGAAATAATTGGATATAAGGAAAGTTATTAAAACTCTTTCAAGTATGGCATTATGTTTATAATATTAGCTGTAATAAACTTTATATATTGTGATGTAAATTTTTCTAATCTAATTAAAGAGATTTAAAGTTACGTAAACAAGATTTAATTGCATTATAAAAAATTTCGAATGACATTTAAAATCCCGACATTTTAATTATTGCTACAGAGCATAATTCTTTAATGAAAATCAAATCTTCACGATCAATACTGCAGTGCTTTTCAATGTTAAAATATTCAAATTTTCTTCTCGCACGCTTTTTCCCTGCGTCATTACCTGAGAATGAATTTTTCCCTCTCAAGATTTACCTAGTTGATTTATCCCCATTCAAACACATCTTTTGCAGTTGAAAAGAAGTGGGGGAAAAAAAAATCTCGTCAATCTCTTTTCCTGTTGCTCATCAAAATTACGTTCTTTTTCCCTGGATCCCATATGCTTTTCCCTCTTTTTTCCCTTTGAATCAACACCATCAAATGAATAAAATGTAAAAGCGTGGAATTTTGATAAATATAAATAAAAAAAGGAAACGTAACAAACAGCGGGGGAAAATAAACAAGATTGCGCGCACCGTGCGTGACACCCTCGGATTTTTCTTTCAAAGCAATTGCACATGCGCAGATGTACCTTACTTGTCCGGTGGCGGGGATACAACCCCGCGCAAGATCGACCAGCGAGCGGTTTAGCTCCTGCCTACATAGAGTAGTGAACGTTTTCCGAACCGGATAACACGGACCCTGAAAATGTGGTGCCCGGATAATGTGCTTTTTTTTAATTATTAAATATCTCGCTCGTTTTATATAATTATGTATAAAAAAACGGATCACATGAAATAATATTTTTTATTATAATTTTGTGCTTTACGAAATTTTGTTACTTATAAATTTTACATGGATGCCTTGCAATTATTTATACCGATTAGTTCTTATTGGAAATGCAACAGTTGTGCACGACTGTGTAAATAATTTGTGCAATTGTGTGTTTATGTGTGTGTCGCTTTCATCAAATTTGTGCTGAATTACAATAAGTTGAAATTCAAATTTGGGAATATTTATATTTCTTCTATAACATCAAAGTTTAGAAAATAGCTATAATTTATTCAACGAATGTTACTATCGCAATGAAGATGTATTTTCTGTAATTAGATTACATATATGATGCACCTGCCTGAATTTGCTCTTTCATATTGATGTTGAATATTGAGACGGATCAATTACTTTTTTTATCATATAAATAACAAACACTTGAAGATTTCTTCCTGTTTTTCTCTAAAATTACATATTTATATGGCATTATGAAAGTTTTTTGTATTATAACTACATTCTGAATGTTAAATGTCAGAATAATCTCAGTTATATAGTAGATAATATGAAAATTATTTGCACAGCTATCAACAAATTGACGAAGTTAAACGTTAAACCTTGTTTTTTAAATATGCATGTCAGGTCATTATAAATATATATATATACATATAGTTGTACTTTATCACCAGCACTATACACAGTTTAAATTATTCACCGCTTGTCATAGCTTTTATATAATTTGACTTTATTAAATATTAAGCTAAAAAGTATAATTTAAAATAAAATTAGTTCTTAATAAGGATTGATTAAATTATCTAAATACTGAACATTGCAATGATGACATTTGAAATTAACTGCAGAATAACTAATGTTTGCGAAAGCAGTAATCTCTTAAGGTTTAAAATGTATTCTTACTTAAATCAACAATTATCAGTATGATATTCCGAAAAATGTTTCAGTATTATTTTAAAATATTAATTATGATTTTTTTGTCGAAAACTATATCTAATTTAAGAATAGCATTATAACTTTATTATTATTTATAATCCATTGAATTAATTTTTTGCTTTTTATACAAATATTTTAAAAGTTAAAATCCCGTTAGAGTAATAATTAGCTTAAATTAAACTAGATACTAACGCAATTTTGGGATGCAACTGTAGAGAATTACTAATTACTGTTCATTTAACAATTTGAAAAATAAAATGTCAAATTTTTTGGTATCTTAACTATTGACATCGTAACTTATATATTAAACTTTAACCAAGTGGGAAATAATAATTAATATTATTTTAATTGCTGTTTCTTATTAATAAATTACAATATTGTTAAAATTTTACTTCTACAATATATTTTTCCTTTTGCTGCAAAGCATTAAATATCAAGGGAGAGAATATAGTAACTAAAACTAATTCTTCGATTTTTGAAGTTATATTTAAAGTTAATCTACGCTTTTGTTTGTTAATATTTCCTCTAAAACATATTTGAAAATATATATATTAAACATTTAGGATTGAATGATAATTTAATTCATATTATTCATAAATTTTAAAATTACTCTACTTTTAAATACAAAAGTATTCAATTTAGTATTTTTTTAAATAATATTGATATCACAAATTTATGATTTATCAAAAAAAAATTAATTTTACATTTCAGATGGTTAAGGTTTAGGTACATAATTCAGTTCATTAATTTGTAAATTATTCTATTTTCTTATCAAATACTCAATGAATCCATATATTATTTATAGCTTATAACATACTTTGTTTCGAATATGCAAATTTATATTAATTTAATCCATTTTTTTATTGATTTCATTTCAATTTTAAGTTATTTTTGTAAATAATTTGATGACGTAAAAATATTGATTAACAGAAGAAAAATGATATGAACTTTAATGCAATTACTATTTAGAAAACGTAGTCAAAGTAATGCCTATAGAAGACTTTTTGTTCATTAAATTTATATTTCTATAAAAATTGCAGGATATTAAGTCCCTAATTTACTATGAAATGGAAGATAAGATGAAATAATTTATATCCTACTCAAACATAAGGTACACATAGACCAGATAGTTTAGGAATAATATATATGACATTTAATTATAAAATTGTAAAATAGACAATGGAATTTCAAGCTATTTACAAATATTTTGAATGCACAAAGGCACATTCCTGAAGCACCTTTGCAAAACCTATGTAATTTTAGAATGTATCTTAGAAAAACTTAAGATCCATTTACGTACGTGTTACTTAAAAAACTAGATCATTGTTAAGAAAATCTACAATGTGTAGCTAAATAACAAGAAATAGATTAGGAGTAAGAATTAATCGCTTTCACTGTTTAGCTTACATACTAAAATAACGTTGACTGTAAACTTCAAACTGCCAGTAATATTACTGTAATTATGTATCATCAATCAAAACCAAATCGTGGTGAGTTATTGCTGAGGAGATAGCTAAATGGAGCGCGAAGCAACAACAGGGAATACAAAATCAACAATCTAGCAATTTAGTGTGTGCGCGAATCCTCCATTTTGGTTCTTGATCTTTAGTGAATAATGAGAGATGATTTGATTTGCAAGTAAAGTGATTTACTGAGTCTCTAACTCAATTTCGGGAGATTTTTTTCCTCTTCTTGATTCCTATTTGGTGTGAAAAGAATCAATGGCTGCAATTTGGTCGCAAGCCGGGGCATCGTCCTATCCCGAGCAACTTCCTGGCGATTACATATTGGATTATGGCACACAATCGTAAGTATTTGTAGATAGTTTTTTTTTTTATAATTTAATTACATAATTACTATATAATAAAAAATTATATTTTAATGACATTAATGTAATTTTTTATCTTATACACTGCTAGAAATTTCTTGGAAAAAAAGATTAAACGAAAATTTATTTAATTGTTATTTTACCAAATGATTACCATAAATAAGAGGTTGTTCAACTGTTAACTCTGAGAAAACCGTTTATTAACTGCCTAATACTAACCTAATACGGTTAAGCAAACCAGAATTTTATCACTCGAGGCCCACCTAATAAAACCACTTAGTTTACTGCAGCTAAGTGCATATTATAACCGAGAAGGCTAATCTGTCAGAGCGGGTGTTCGAGGAGCAGCGTTGGCACTACATCATTTCTTCCTTTCCTTCAGGAAGATTTTCCAGTTTCCTGCGCTCAGTAATTTGTGACCCTAGACTATCAGAATATGATACTATCATTCACGCTTAGATGGCAGCACCATAAAGCTGCTAATGTCCAGCTAAATTTTTCTCTTGCAGTTCTAAAACCATGCTACTTGTAAATGGTTAAAAACCGAATTGTTTTGAATTCTTGGTTTAATAACCATAATAGTTGTAAGCGTTTTCTAAATCGTAAAGGTAAAAAATAGTTTTTACCTTAAATTTTACGGTAAATTGAATGGATTTGTGGATCGGAATTTGTAACTAGATTTATTTATTAAGAAGTATTAAACGAAGTGATTTAATGAAATTCATCTTATTTTCATACTCTCGCTACCTATTTCTAATTTTTTTAAAGAATTGTTATGTCAATACGCATTAATGAAAGAATGGCCTTCACGATATGATTTTACCTGGCCATCTCTTCTACAGTTGATGATGTGATGGTTGTCAAATTTATAGCGTCACTCCACTGTTTTATCCCTTTGTTTTTTTCTTTTTTTTTTACTCAGGAACAATAATTTGACTAATTATGTGCTTTACAGGTCCATTTAGTCGATAAAATATAACTTAGGCATTGCAAAACAGCCGAATACTTAAGAAATGTCGAGGATATTTAAACTGGTAATCTCCCCTCTTAAGTCATCAGATCTTGACTTACCCTATATGCTATGTTTCCATTATCTGAAATCAATTGGTATTGATAAGCTATTACTTAAAATAAAAAAGCATTACATTAACAAAATGGTTAAAATTAAAAATTATTAAATGGTAAAATCCCGTCATTTTCAAATTGACTTCTAAAAGAATATTATTTTAATTTTAAAAATAATTAAATCATGTGATTTAATAGCTATAAAAAGTTTTAAAATTTTTCAATTTATATTTAAAACTCTTATCAGAAAGTTTGTAAAAAAGTTTGATTTAAAACGATTTTGTAGAGAAAAATACATTTTCAAAATGAAAGGATAATTTATAATTGAAAATGAAAATTAAATTGATATAGTATGGTGTGAAAAAAACGTGATCGGTTTTCACGTAGTAGGACTTCATCTCAAAGGTTCAAGGAGGTGACATCAAATACGTTAATTATTTAGTGAAGATGATATTTTAAGTTATGAAATCGGGCACAAAGAACGTACTTTCAGTGAACAAACATCGGATTCAAGTTTCCAACCCCCGAAATATAGCAAGTATCCGCAATCATGGAAATATGGTCCCGATAGTTTGATCAGAAGAGCGGTCGTAAGCTTGGACCTATTAATAATTTTTTTTTGTCTGCGTACTTCACCTTCTCTTGAGAAATTTTTAGTTAACTGCAATTTTTTTTGCACTCAGTTATAAAACTCGTTTACCCAAAAGTAATCAAATGAGAAAAAAAATCAGAATTATTCCTTTTTTGATTAATTTATTCAATAACTTTCGAAAAAATTTTGAATTGTAATGTATACGAATTTTACCATCATTTTAAAAAAATGTAATTTTTACATAAAAAAATGCCAAATTTGAAAGAAATCTGTAGAATAGTATATATGTAGTGAGCAAAATAAAATGGCTGTTACACAAAACCAAATAAAAAATGGCGGATCAATATTTTTTATTATATTTTAGCACAAATCTAAATTATTTGGAGACTTTTCACTTAAACCCGGCTAAGCCAAAATTAACGTAGTTACATACTTTTACCTCATTATTTCTATATAAAACGGTTTATATAGGTACCCTATTACATCTCGTATTAGCTGAGAACCCGCTCGTTTACGGAATTGAAAAGTTAATCATTCTTTAACCATTATTAATCATCACTACGAAATCATACGAAATACGTTTTAGAACTACATCTATAAGTGAGCAAAATAAAACAGAAAATGCTCATCAATATTTTTTTCATTATATTTTAGTGTTAATCTAAATTATTTGGCTACTTTTCACTTACACCTAGATGAGCCAAAATTAACGTAGTTAAATACTTTTACCTCATTACTTCTATACATATAAAACGGTTTATATAGGTACCCTATTACATCACGTATTAGCTGAGAACCCGCTCGTTTACGGAATTGAAAAGTTCATCATTCTTTAACCATTATTAATCATCACTACGAAATCATACGAAATACGTTTTAGGATTGCATCTATATGTGGGCAAAATAAAATGGCCGTTACACAAAACCAAACAGAAAATGCTCCTCAATAATTTTTTTATTATATTTTTTAGCACAAATCTAAATTATTTGGCGACTTTTCACTTACACCCAGCTGAGCCAAAATTAACGTAGTTAAATACTCTTGTCTCATTATTTGTATATAAAACAGTTTATATAGAAACCCTATTTGATCAAATGTTAACTGAGTACTCGCTCTTCTATGAATTCTAAAAATGAAATAATTCTTTGATCATTATTAATCAACACTACGAAATAATGCATAGAGCAGTAAGACTTTTACCGACAGCATTAATAAAGCTAAAATAAGTCCATTTTTTTTTTTTTTAAATTTACTTTTAATTTTTTTAAACTCTAAAAAATCGTTTTAAACTCTATAAGAACATGAAATTTAAACAGGTATAGCTTAGAGTATGTGGAGTTTGATTTTAGAATATGTTTTTAAGATGTGATTGGAAATTTAATTAAAATTCGACAAATAATATGTAATTTTAAGTATATAGTGTGTTATATGTATTGCATGTTATATTTAATAAAAAATGTTTATTTTTATTCTGAATAATTCAAAAAAATATTCTGGATTACCTAATATATCTTTGCCACTTTTGTTTGTTTTAATCTCTTACGTTTAATGCATTAATAGTCTTGTAATATTTAATACTTCATTTACATTCAGCATCATACTTTCTAATTTTTTATTTAGTGTTTGCTATAAATAGTATACTTGTTTACAAAACTAGTTTTTAACGTCTAATATTGAATAATCCAGTCGGAAAAAAAGTTTGCTAAATGCAACAACGATTTGAATAATTCAATGTAATGTTAATAACTAAATGCAAATACCGTATCCTTGCAGAAATAATTTACGTTGTTATGGCATCGACTTTTATTGATATTTCGCACACAGTTTCTAAAGGCTTTCTAATTTGTCTTTTTTAGTCATTTCAGTAACAGAATTTAGCTGGCTCTGTTCAGTTATGGCATTTTATTTTAGTAGTTATGTGTACTGCATAATAATTTCATTTTCTTTCAAAAATTAAATTACATTATTTATGTGCATAAACAAAACAAAACTATACCGAGGACAGTTATTTCAAAAATATACAAAAGAAACTTAAAAATCAAAAAAGAATGCAATGTGGTATTTGTTTGCTACTACAATTTCAAGTGTGGAAATAAAGAATTTTAAGTTTAAGTTTTAAATAATGAAGTTTATTACCTTACGTTCTGATTCTTAGAACTATTTATTGAATTAAAAAAATTTAAAAAAACACTTGATTATAAGCCAAAAACTAGTTTTGAATTAACTTATAATTATTTATAGTTTCGTAAATAGAAAGTAATTTTTTATTTATGATTTGTATGGGATTAATTATGACTATTTATGATTTTTATTATTTATTATTTGGATAAATTTTTTATTTATGATTTGTTCTAAAATTTAAAATTATTACAAACTCAAAGTAACATTATAACAAGTGAGCAGCTATTATCTTTGGAATACTAGTTGTTATTTTAAATATACTCTTATCATAATGACAAATTATATTATTAAAAGCATTGAGGAAAAAAATTCGATTTAAAATTACCAGAATATGTAAAAATTTACAGTGTTTCTGGCTCTATTCGAGAACCAAAATGCTCCGTAATTTTTGCTGAAGCGCTGCGATAAGGATTTTTCTGAAATTTACCATAAAATGTTGTTTCGTAATATGGTAAAAAATTTAGTAATTTTGATGAAATTTGATAATTGCACCATGATACCTTAGAGCTAGTAATTGTAATCAAACATTTATTTGGTAACATTTACTTTTTAATTTTGTATCATTTATTAAAAGTGTAGTAGTAAAAACTACAGTTTTTGAAAACCGGAATTTCCGGAAAACTGTTACAGTATGAACGGAAAAATCACCAAATGAATAGTTGATACCGTATATTTTTTTTTCAATATTTTTTTATCAGAAATGTCATTACCATACAGTACGATAATTTTACCGGAGTGTTTTTCCTTGTAGCCTTCAGCTGACTATGACTAATTTTAGCGAGACAAACAATGTTTTTGCTAAAAAATCATTTAATTTTTGAAAAGAACAGTATATTTAAATTTATTTATTGTTTTATGCGAAAACTATCTGATATTATTACTTCTAATCTCGTGTGTGTTCTGCACAGCGTTTTTGCGTATGTTAGCAAAACTAATTCGAGTGGTAATCGTCGAACATGTAATTCAGAATCGCTTCATTCAAATTTATTCTTCCGCAAAAAGTATATTTGTGTCTATTACTTTGGATACTTGTTGGAAAGTAAAACTCTTCCGACTAAAATCTTTCAATATTTTAAATGAAATAGAGTTTTCAAAAATAGTTATAAAGTGATCTTTTTAATTGAGTTTAAGACTTTTACACGATACATAGGGCAACTATTGATATTTTGATAAAACCTCTTATTACATTTAGATCTGATTCTCTCCTGCATCTTCTTGATATGATCGTAGACATTTCCCATAGTTGATATTACCTGCACCAACTTACAGTAAACAGTAGCTCAGTTTTTTAGTTACTGAAGATTTAAAGGCTCATGATTCAATATATGTAGGCAATAAAATTAATCTCAAATGATTTTGATGATATTTATGCATATTTCAGTGAATTGTTTTAGATCACATCCACAATTCACGACCATGTAAGATATTACGTAGGCATCAACCTTAGTATATAATTTTAGAATCCTTGTTTACATTCAAGTCATAACAATCTAAATTAATCTGATTGATATAAGTTAACTAATTTAAATTAATATAAACTAGAAAAATAAATCACTAAATGTCGGATTACTATTAAAATCTATGAAAGTACAACATTAAAGTAACCCATAATAACTAGTTGAGAGTCAGTATGGCCATGTCGGGTAAGGCTCTACAGTTTTGAGATCAATAGCATGATATTATCAACGTGTTCACCATTGTGCACCGACCATGTTTTCTCAAAAAATTGGTGCCCACTCATCTGATGTTTTGTGGACACCACGCCACAGCTGGAGATTGAATCCCATTTCTTTACAATGACAACGTAATGCCTTAACTGCCACGTCATCATAGATGAATAATTGTAATAATGAAATTAAAATAAAAAAAAATTACATTTTTGTCGGAGACAATGAAATTAATCAAATTCCAGATTCATACCATTAAAATTCCCTTAAAGAAATTTTACAAATAATTATACCACGATAAAATCATAATTTTAGGTATAAAGATAAACATTTTATAACAGTAGACAATTTTTTGAACAAACAACTAAGAGCTATACATGTATACATGTGTTACAATGAAGAAAATTTTGTAAATGGTTGACTATACACATAATAAATATAGTTAAAATGAATAAAACCTATGCTTTTTTAATTTTTTAAAATATTTTTTTTCAAGAATATATATTGCGATCTTTAATAAGATTAAAGCTATATAATATAAACTCTAAATCAATACCCTACACTATTCTAACTAAAGATTTAAATACTCAACAACATATCAGGCATTTTTGAAGTTTATATTACTTCATTACATAAACGAAATGTAAAAATGAGTAAAGATCATCATAAATAACAACAAATGTTAAAGAAGGAACAATACAGCGACAAATTCCAAAATAAATTACTCAATCTATATTTGGCGAACGTGAAAAGCCACCTTGGCACTATTACGGACACTTAGCCGTGTGTCACATAAATTAACGCCACCAAAACTAAACCTACAATTTACAGCGGGATGCCCGTTTGCCAAAAGCGCAACCAACTTGTTTGAGTGAATAGGAATCATAAAGGCTTGCTGGTAACCGAGTTCTCTGTGTAGGCTTTATTCTTCTCTCTATTCCTCACTCGTTGTATGTCTTATCGATCGTTTATTTGCAGCAGAAAAGAGAGAAGTTTCACAGATAGATAGAATCCGCGAGGAAACCTATTCAGTTAAAAGAGCTCTTAATTTGAAGCCTCTTCTAGAGATGCGATGGACGTCGTAGGAATAAGTTGCCTTTGTCTTGGAAGTTTTATTACTAGACTGAGAGAGTGTCTGGTAAATATCTTAGAATGCAAGGATAATAGAAGATTATCATGCCCTTTAATCTCTCTGTAAGTTTCCCGTAGTGTATAAGTTAGAGATTGAGTTTATTTTATATCATTTGGAGATTATATAAATTGTTATACTAAAATGACAAATAAAGTAAAGTTTGAATAATAAAAAAGTAATAATTAAGGCTAGAGGAAGCTTTTTTGTTAAAGAGTTACTTTAAGTATTGTTTTATTTTAAAGGTCCAGGTTTTTAATTTTTCTATTTATAAGTTAATATAGGGTAAAAATTGTGTGATGATTGCTATTAATAAAATGTTAAAAGGTTTCCTAATTTTAAGCCTCTTCTGGAGATGGACGTCGTAGGAATAAATAGCCTTTTTTTCTGGAAGTTTTATTACTAGATAGAGAAAGTGCCTGGTAAATATCTTAGACTGACTAGAAGATTATTATGCCCTCTAAGCTCTCTGTAGGTTTCCCGAAGTATATACGTTAGAGATTTAGTTTATTTAGTATCAGTTGGGGATAATAAGGATTGACGTACTAAAATGACAAATAAGGAAAGGTTTGAATAATAATAAAAAATACATAATTGAGATTAGAAAAACGTGTTTTAAGTGTTGTTTTGAGTTTATTTTATTTTAAAGATCCAGATTTTTAATTTCTCTGCACGTAAGTTAATAAACGGCAAAAATTGTGTAATGATAGCTATTTATGGATTATAAAATCTTGATTGGTCTCTTAATTCGAAGCATCTTCTAGAGATGCGATAAATGTCTTCAGAATGGGTTGCACCTGTCCTGGAAGTTTGTAATTAGAATAGCAGAGAGTTTGATCACTGTTAAGTTATTCGAGGTGGTCCGTTTTTTTTTTTTTTTTTTTTTTTTTTTTTTTTTTTTTTTTTTCAAATCAAATTATTTTTTTTTTTCAAAAATCAAATGAAATTATCAATCAGTATGAAATATTTAGTTAAATCAATCGAGTTATTATTCTATAATTATCCTATAGCCTAATTATTTCATATTTCATCAAATTATCCAGAGAGTGTTTTTACCTTTTATAAGGCCATATTATATATTTATCACCTACCTTTCTTAAATTTCGATGGAAAGCTATTTTCCCACCTATATTTTTAGCACCATCTGCAGTTAGTTTCATAACATGCGAGTATAAAAATCACAAATCAAGGTCTTTGTTTATATAAATAAATGTAGGTAGCAGTAAAAATTGGCTTGAGGAAAAGAAGAAAGGCCAGCAATTAAGAGCTTCTTTCTCTCGTGCGGCACTCGTCTGGTGATTGAGTTTATTTGTCCTTATAAACACAAGATTCGTATTCGGTTATTTATTAGAGCTTATAATTTTAAATCAATTCTTTATAGAAAGTATAATTTTAAAAATCTCCCCCACCTTCTCACAAAAAAATATCTTAAAGATCTTTTTTATTTATGTGGTAAGCTAAAGAAATTTCTTTTTATGAATCAATCTCAATTCCTGAAATATTTCAACATAACATTACTAGGAAAAAAATGCCTTGAAAGAGAGTTAACTTTAATATTCTTTAAAAACACTAACATTAACTTGAAATGAGTTTTATATCAAATAAACAGATTAAGTTCCTTTGAGTTTCTTGTCGAGTCAACAACCACTTAATCTTTTAGGTCAATCAATAGAATACTGCCACTATCATTACTCATTGTTAATCTTCCCGATACGAACAACAATCGCACGGAAAATCGATGACAATAGAATCAGAACCATTTTCAGTTTCTAATGTGACCTTCATTGGAATGGAGTTGAAAATCACCCCATACATTTCAGTTTAAAATTCAAAGGCAATCAGTTTAAAGAATTCATTTTGAAATTAAGTATTTTATCATTGATATAAGTTGTAATTACTTGCGGAATGGCCTGAAAAGTTTATTTAAATTTTTAAATGGAAGTACAAATCATCGGTGTATCATTAAAAAAAGAATTTTGGTAAACTTACCGTAATTTATGGTAATGATATGTCTAGTAAAAAAACATAATCTTATTAATAAAATAAACAAATATATATGGTATTTTAACCATTCATTAGGTAATTTTTTGTTCATGTGGTGACGGTTTACAGGAGTTACCGGTTTTCAAAATCATAGTTCTTATTACCAAGCATTTAGTAAAAAATGCAAAACTGAAAAGTAAATTTAACCATTAAATAGTTTTTGTGTCCTGATATCATGATAAAAATATCAAGTTTTACCACATTTATCGAATTTTATCGCATATTATGAAACCATAGTTCATTGTTAATTTTACTAATATCATTACGAAAGCACTTCGGGGAAAATACCTAGCTATCTTGCGTTCCCATAGAGACAGAGAAGCATTTTAAATTTTACCATGTTTGGGCACACTAAAAAAACGTTTTGGTAATGATTCCGGTAAAAGCTAATAATGAACTATCATTTTATAAAGTTTGATAAAATAGGGTAAAATTTTTAAATTTTACCACGATACCTTAGATCATCATATAAAAACCATTTATTCCATTAAATTTACTTTCAATTTTGTATTTTTTATAAAATGTTTGGTAAAAAGAAATATAATTTTTAAAACCAAAACTTACAGTAAACAGCTAGTAAACTCGTACCAACTAGACCCACCTTAATAAATAGACTTATCTCATTGCATATGGGTGCGTATTATAGCCGAGAGGGCTGATCTGTCCTTCACCGACAGAACAGGGTTGGAGTCCCAGCATTGACATCACAATATTTCCTCTATTCCCTTCAACACGTGAAAAGTTTCCAATACCCTGCATTCCATGATTTGTGACCCCGGGCAATTAGAAAGCGATACTCTTATTATCACATACACGGTAGCAACTTAAAGTTACTAAAATGTCTGCAATGTCTGGTTAAATTTCTTTTTTACGGTTTTGAAACAATAATTGTTGTAAATGGTTGTATTTACGGTTTTCTCACCATACAAGTTTTAAACGGTTTCAAGACCGTTAAAAAAGGTTCTTTACCGTAAACTTAACGTTTAATTGGATGAACATTCTGCTGCCAGTTAGTTTATCCTAATTTTACGATGAAAATTCCAACAGTGAACATAATGCATCTTTATAACACAATGGTCTATTGTACTTTAATCCTAAGTTTGATAATTAAATAGAAAATAATAGATAAATTGCAAACTTATTTATAAATAATTTGAAAATTTTTTTAAACGAATAATATATTTAAATTTGGGATATTTTGAAAAGATAATACCAATAAGTTTCACTTTCATTCGAAACAAGTTTTAAGAATTATATTAACACTGCACTAAACAATCCTTCTGTAATTTCATCACCTACATTTAGAAAAGTATTTTACGTTTAATCGTTTCTTTTATTTAATCTAAACAATGAAATGAGAACATATAATTTACATAATTAGTATTTTTCCAATTGCTTGTTCATCTAAGTCATTTAGTTTATTTCCATTCTTTGTGTAAATAAAGATTTTGAAAGAGTAACCTATTTTGCGTTACAAACTGAAAATAGTAATTAAATTAATTAAGAAACTACTCCATTTATTTATAAAATAAATAAATTTTTCTAGATAAAAGTACTATCGAAATTCCCTTTAAAATAATCAAATAAATAAATGTATTCAGACTAAATGTTTAAACAGATTCAGAATGGATTTTAGTTTACTATTTTTTATTTAAAACTGTTCCAATAAATATTAATAATTCTAGAAAATTCTTTTTTTTAAATTTGGAAATCTTGTTTTCAAAAACACTGAGTTTTATCAATATGAAACATTTTTAGTGAAGTTTGCAGAATAAACAGATGAATGATTACGATTGGTGCTTTATATTTATTTTCTTAAGCAATAAAAAAATGCCAATTGTAAAATCCTATAAGATTTTATATTTTTAGAAATAGGACACTATTTGGAAACATAAAAATCGCAAGTTATTATTTTTTCAACAAACATCAACTATACCCATTATGAATGTGTAAAAATTGGATAAGAAAATATTTTATTTTATGCCTTTTTTGTTGTTTTAAATCCGAAGCAATTTTTTCGGTTATTTTAATAATCTCCTTTTTTGATCTGTTTTAAAATAAAGAATATAACGATTATTTATTTTTATTTATTTATTTATTTACTTTTTTTTAATTTAAGATGAAGTCTGCTAAGCTAACCAGAGCGCTTTTTTTTCCATTTTATAATATTATTTTTAATTTATAAAATTATTTACCTTATTATTGTTTTGCGTTGATTTATTAATTTAACTAAACTTTTGATGAAAGAACTGGAAAATTCTGACACTATATACCCTTACCACTATTAGGTAAACTCGGTTCTCACAACAAATATTTTTTCCCACGTCTTGGAATGACACTTTTAGAAAACTCTCAGAAAAAAGCTGCTACATAAATATTTGTTTAATTGTTATTTTTCCATATTCAAACAAAACAGTCAGATAACCATAAGTAAGATGATACTCAAACCGATAAATGTGAGAAAAATCTTTTGTTATCTGCTTTTATCTTATACGGTTGAACAAGAATTTTATCTCATCAACTAAGCAAAACTTATGAAGCCACTTAGTTCTTTGCAACTGCTTACACATTATAGCCGAGGGGGATAATCTGTTACTCTAATGACCAACAGAACGACGGTTCGTTTGATTCCTAGAGTTTCCCTACAATATTTTAAAACCCCTTGAAGGAATTTTCAGTGTATTTCACTCAGTGTATAAAGCTGTAAGTGGTTAAAAAAACAGTATAGTTTTGTATGCATAGTTTGATATCCGTACTAGTTGTAAACGGTTTAAAAAAAAAACACTAAAGGTTAAAAGCATTTCTTACCGTAAACTTTACGTTTATTTAGATGGACAAACTGATGCCTGTTATTTTCCGTAACTTTAGAATGAAAATTTTAACAGTGTAGACTCAGTGTAAGATAACTTTTTTCAGTTTTCCTGATTTTAGTCCAGTAAATGCTCTTGTGTCTCCAAACAATTCAGCACAACTCAGCACACTCCAAATACGTGTTCGTACGTTACTTTACTTAAGTTTTTTTATGAGTTACATGAGTTTTTTGTTAGTATGCTTAAGTCTTTGTTAGCATGCTTTTTTTTGCTGTTTTATTAATATATGTCAACTTGGCAGTTTCTACTCAAAAAAGCACTTAAAAAAGCACTTTGCTAGATTTAAATAACTTTACGAAAACGTAAATAAAACGCTTTCAAGATATTTTTAAAAAAATTTATTCTTTTACGTTTTAAAGCCTAAACAAAAACGAAGAAGTTTAAATCGTTTTCGGAAACTTTCTCTTGGCATAAATATAGTTTAAGTTATTTTATTTTTCAATTTTATATATTTGTTCTGTTTTTCACATCATCTTTGATATAAATACATTTTTATGAAGATATATTTTCACAAGCGTTTAAACTGATATTTCGCAGATTTATCTTAATTTTGCGTTTTTGATTTACTGATTTTACCAATAGAATGCGCCTGTTTTAATATTTCATTTTATCGAACTCTTTGATTTCTTCTGTGTAGTTTATTGATCAATTAAAAGCAATTTATTTTGTTATAAATTGAAATAGAACAAAAAGTTGAAATATTCACGAAGCAAAATCAATTGAAATAAAAATATTCAAAGCTAACAGTTTGTTTTAAATCTTTACTTTTATGAATTATAGCAGCTTAGAAAGGAAACTTCGATCTTGCATAATGTAATTTAAAAATATTAGCGAAAAGAAAGCAGTAAATCTGAATATGAAAAGCGGATTTAAAAGTAATTACTTCTGGTCTTTTTTTCAGACGAAAAATCTTTACGAATTCTCTTGAATAAACTCTTGTGATTTCTTAACAACCACAGATTAATTTTTTTTTCAATACTAATTAGAAAAATACAGTAGCTACATATTTATTTTTCTTTTTTTCATTTTAGAAAAGTCATTAATCTCTTTTTAATAAAATGCTAAAGAGAGGGAAGTAATATATATATTTTCTTTTAAAGTTAAGATGCATATCACAATTATAATTATTAAAAGCACTTAATATTAGAAAGATTTCGTAAGTTTTAAATAATTTTAGGTAAACTTTCAAAGCTAAAGTTTTAACTCAAATATTAAAATATCGAGATCATTTTTCACGAACTTAATGATAATTCGTGAACTTTGTAGTTTTTACTTAAAGGCTTGAAGGTTATGGTTTAAAGCTAATTAACACTAAGTAAATATTTTAAATTTACATCACATAGAACAAGAAAATGCATAGCAATTTACATTAAAAAGTAAAGGCATAACAAATATATAGTTAATATATAGTACATACAATTTAAACGAAAATCACGAATTAAAAAAACCGGATAATAATTTAGATACACTTCGAAAATTTAAAAATTCTTGATAAAATTAAGAAATATTAAAAGCTTGAAAATCAGTTTGTAAATTCATTCTTTTAAGTTAGATAATTCTTTACAATTATCGTCCATTTTATTTGCAATTTTGAAGAAACTTATCGCGTGCTGGTGCTATTATTCCACTTTTATTAGTTTTAAGAGAGAATTTCAGCTCTGCCCTTGAATTTGACTGATGAATGAGTTAATATGGGTCATTCATCTTTGTCAACTTTTAATTCTTTTGTTCTTTAACTTCTCTAGTGTTCGCAAGTGTCAGAATACTATTGAAGAAAGTCAAGTTAATGAAGTAAGAAACATTGTTACCCTTTTAAACATAAAATGACTTAAGCATGCTATTCATTTAAATTATATTATTAGCATGATATTTTATTTCAGTCTCTTTGAATTTGCAAACATATATAGTTACTACAAGCAGTGCCTACTTTTCAACTCAATTTTACATTATTAGTTATTTTGATATGCTTTCACAAAGCTCTTATTACAACGGTAATTATTCATTAGTTATATTTATTTAAAGCAAGTAAGAAAATACTGTATCATAAAAGTTAAAAAAAAGAAATAATATATACATTTTGAAAGACAAGTTATTATGCAATTTAAAAAAATTCTGGATCAAATACTGGATCAGTATAAAGTACCACCACTTTTCGTGCATCATTCTTAAAATCCATTTGACCTTAAAAGTTTAATATTACACCGCATTTTTACTGTAATATTTATCGAGAGTGATACAGTGATTTTACGGTAATAACAGTAAAAATTATGGCATATAAAAAATTTTTGTTCCGTAACATGTTCCGGTAAAAATAGATTTAAGTATTGGATAAAAAGTACCTGCATCCTGAGTGTCGGTAATTTTTACTAGAATTTAATCCAGAATTTTTTACAGTTTGGTTCTTGAAACAAAGAAAGTTCTGTTGCTTTCAGTTTTGCTCTACACCAGGGGTGGCCAAACCGTGGTGCATTTGGTGATTACATTTGGTGCTTCAGTTAGTTCTGATATTACGGGAAGTCACTGTTAATTTTTGGGTATCTTTATAGTACCACTCTTTAATTTTTAGTATCTTTAGTATCTTTTATTCTACATTATTGCTTAACCATTCTATAAGCGAGGAAGGGCATGCCCAAGCTTAACTCCCCCATAAACATATGGGCTAATGATTGCAAAAATTGATTGCCTTACTCTCTACGTTGTTCCTTCACTGTTTTTGTCTTATTTATTACAAAAATAATTCTGAGATTGATATAATGTTTTAAAAAGACTTGAAACAGTGTATGTACCATCTTAGTGCCTTATTCATCATTTAGGCATCAATGAATTCTTTTCGTTTCAATGAAATCTTTCAACTTGTTGGCACATTTAATTAAAGAAGTTAGTACAGTAATTAAATTTCCAATGAAAACACTTAAATTAGCTGCAAAACTTAAGGAGAAAATACCATTCTTGCACTCAAAATAGTTGCTCATTACAAAGGTAAACCAATACGCGAATGATAAAAACAAAACAGACTTTAAAAGAAAACTCAGCTCTACTACCTTAAAAAAGGGAAGAAAATAATAAAAGTGATAAACAAACTGCAGTAGCCAAGACGAATGACGGAGGAGGAAGATCAGGACAGGTTACATTTCCAGCTAGAATGAAGAATTGGTACTAATATAGAACTAATATAATCGAAAAGGGAATTGGCATTAGCAATCTGAAAGAAGATTTCACAGCATCAAGATGAGCTGGTGTCACAGAAATGGAAAGAAGTTTTGGCGTTTACCACCTAAATTTCTGTAACCAGCATTGAGTTCAACTACTTAACTTTGAAATTTTAAACCCAACAAGGGAGCTCATTTGAAAAACTAATCTTGCGGAGGACTTTTTTGATGGAACTAACCCGCATTTGCGTTACATGAAAAGAAAAACCACGAATCCCCCCCCCCGGTAAAACTGAAGGCAAGGGGATTCTAACCCATAATCCGTCTACCTCTTAGGATACATTTTGGGTCAGAACTGTTTTCGGTGAGAGCCAGAAGAAGAATTCGTATCAGCCAAGCCACCTTTGGGATTCGAATCTGGGTCATCTCATTGTGAAATGACCGTTTCATCCCCTGATCCATTGTGACTCCCACTTAAACTTTAAGGCTTATGAAGTTTCTCCAATCAAAAGTATAATAGATATCTCATTGATAATTCACTTTAGTTTCCCTTATAATTTACAATGAAGCCGTAAAAAATTCACAATTCATTTATTATTATTTATTATTATTTCCTATATGTCACAAATTTATAGCAGAATAATATTCCATGCACATAACTTCAGCACTAAATTTTACAACAAATAAATGCTTCAAATTTTATATTTGTTAACGTTTTATTATAGCATTATGAATATGAATTGTAATTCTTGCACTGTAGATAGGGAAATAACATTTCGTGATCATCCCAAACACGAGAAATAAATTTTTCAAACTCATAGATTTAAAACCTGAATCTTGAACACCGTTTTCAACTTATGTTTTTACGGGAAGAAATATTTTTCACTTACCCTTTTACTTTGCGTGTTGAATTCTCCTTTTCGTTTCAAAATGAACTAAAAATCTTTGCTTTATGCTTATATGAGCTTCTTGAAAAACTTTTTTGAGATATTTTTAAAACATGTTATAAGAACAAAAAGGCTCTTTTATCTGGTAATGTGTTTCCATAAGCAGTACTTAAAGTAAAAAGTTAAAGAATATATGAAAATTTTAGGAATGCATAAAATATTGTTTTCAAATTTGAACAACTGAAACATTTTTTTACGATTTAAATCATTATTAGAGAATAATTTAAATTTATTATTGTAAAATAGTGATAAAATGCCCTTACAAATGGAAAAATAGTGCTAGAAAATTTCGAAAAACTAGTCCATCCAATATGTGAAGCGGTCAATGTTAATAAAAACATTGCGTCAATTGGGGAAAGATTGTTTTAATTGCTTCTAAATTGTTAGACTCTCTTCTGAAGTCTTTACCTGTACTGAACATTGCATTTACCTGTACAGATTTCAAAATCAACAAAAAATTTATTTTCGTAAAACTGTTACATACCCTTTTTTAACATTGACCGCTTCATATATTATTATAAATTCACAGATATTATTCATTATCATCAATATTTATCTAAAGAGTTTTTTGACACACTTCCTAATATAAGTTAAACAAAAAAAAATTTTCTTTCTGGTATCATGTTTTTATATGCTGTAATATTTTAAATAAAGAAAAATACACAAATATTTAAATTAAACATTACTGGAAGATTTTGTCATTTTAATCATTCTTTTTAAACAATTTAATTTTTTTATTGTGATATAGTAATAATTCATGCTGAAATATAGAGGGAATGGGTTTGGAAATTTCGAAAAACGAATTTATCCATTATATAATTGTATGCACCGTCATATAAATTTCAACAGATATCCACCAACCAATGATTGAAGGCATCCTGCTGAATTAGCAAGATCTTTTGATCTTGCTTTCAAAATTGACAGCTGCTGTTTTCCTTATTTCATTAGACTACCTTGTATGCAGTAATCTTCCTTGTCACATAACATCAGTTCAATAATATAAGCTATTGTCTCCATCCTTTGATTTGCATGGCCAGATCATTTCCATTCTATTCCAAATCAATATCATGTTGTCATGTTGCACAATGTCTCTCTCTATGAAATGGGTTACTTCTGTTTTGTTGAAAGAAAATTGACATAATACTTGCACAACGTGTTATACTTTGTGTTACTCTCAGATTTTGTGTGCATGTGTTAGTGGTTATCCAAGTCTATATGCAGATATCACATAATGATCAAATTCCTCTTCGCACCATGCTTGCTTTTTTTTACAGAGGAATGAGTTTTATCTAAATTACGGATTTTATTGGACAAAAATATATATAAACAAAGCATAATCCTAAAAAAGTGTACGATTTTTTTTTGTTACACTACCATTATAAAACTTCATTTTAAATTTGCGTAAAATCAATATAATCAGTCAAAATATAATAGTTAATCGATAAAAATAGTTAATAATAAATTTTTAAAATAATAAAAAAAACCGGTTTTCTTAAGTTCTCCTCAGAAACGTCTTGTTGAGAATGAGGGCAAAAATTGTCACAAAAGCTGGCGCAACTTGTGCACTAAAGTTGTATGAGGTAATAATTACTTCATGTTGTCTAATTCCTACTTCACAATTTACCTTTAATGCCATTAAGATAAATTTGTGCTAATAAACTTTGCCTACGATTACTGGCTGTTTATAAGAGATTAGACCAACATAAATTCAAAGATTAAGTCAGTTTACTTAACTCAGCAATTTTGAGGTGTGTGCATATTTATGAAAACATAAAGTTCTATCTAACATAAGAATTGTGAACTTTTTTTTTAAAAAAAATTTACCTGTTATACTTTTTTTTTTAATTCAGGATGAGAAAATATATTTGAAAATTGAAAAAGTATGCAGTTTATTACTATCTCACATAAATTCTTACTAATTCTTTAAATCTTTAAGTGGAATATTTACTTAAGAAAATGAGCAAAATTGTTATTTGTTTTCTATTAAATATTCAATGAACTTCTGAACTGGAGGATAAATTGATTGAATTGAGCAAAACAATGTGAATTAAATAATGTATGTCCAAGTTGTATTGTTGTTCACATTGTTTTGTTTTATTCATACACTAATAAAAAAAATTCGATATAAACTACCTTATTATATGGCAATGACGTTTCTGGCAAAAAAAATCATAGTTTTGGATATCATAGTCTGAAACCAAAATGTACGGAATTTAAACCATTGATTTAGTAATTTTAACATTCATATGATAACGCTTTACAGCAGATTCTGGTTTCCAAAACTATAGTTATTACCACGCATTCAATAAAAAAATACAAAACTGGCGGATGAAAGACAAATTGAATCGAATAAATGGTTTTTATACCATGACCTAAGATATCATGATAAAATTAACAAATTTTACCACATTTACCAAATTTTATCACTCATTTTAAAACCATATTTGATTGCCAATTTTACCAAAACCATTACCAAAGTTCTTCGGTAAAAATTATTGAGCAGCTTGGTACTCCCACAGATAGAAACGTCGTAATTGTTTCTTCATTCAGGTAGTTTAAGTTATACTTTTCTTCCTCAGTGTACGTAGTGCAAAACAAACGCTACCTTCATTTCGATAAATTTATTGCTAAATAATTTGCATAGCATTATGTTTTTTGTTATAATTATTTGCATTGGCATATTTTACTCATCAAAGAAAAATTATGGCAATTCAAAAATAGAACTAGTTTTCGATGATTGTTTTTAAGGCTTGTTAAGTTTGCTGGAAAAAATTATAAAGCAAAGAAAATGTTTTGAAAAATAACTTTCATTCTTTTTTTATTGTCTTGATCCATTTTTCACCTGCAAATATAATGGATTGTGACTGACTCACAGATTTCCGATATTTGAAATCACAAAAGTATGTTGCCATTTTGTAAAATAAATTCTTTCATTTATCCTTGATCCTGACAGTGTGTAAAATTCAATGCTACTCATTTTATGTAACTTAACGATTTTTCGATTCTTTATAAATTAAACCATTTCATTGTAAATTATTTCTGTGCACAATATAAGTATTTAAATGCTTTATAGCACAAATATTGTTCTTTTTGATTAATTGTCATTTCTAGTGTTATATATAATTAACAAGTCTAATATTGATCGATATTATTTAAACATACTAACAAATGCATGTTATATTTAGAATCAAAAGCAGTTTGATATATGATTAATATTACCACAATAATTTTACATTTAATTCATATTTTTGTATTTTCCAAGCCTTCGACCAACCTGCCTTAATATTTTTCAATTTTGGAAACTATTATTAAGAGGAAACTTCATTTGAAACCTTAAAAGATCATTCGTATCATTCGCAAGGTTATTTTAAAATTGCGGCATTTTCAAGTTTCTTGTGATTTACAAGTATAAAAATATTATTATAAAATTTCAATCTTTTACGTACAACACTGTGAGAACGTCACGCCACAGGGTGTAGATAATTTTTACCGGAACTTGTTACGGAACAAGATATCTGTTATGCCGTTAGTAATAATTACCGTAAAATGAATCACTCTAAGTAAAATCTATTTCTCGTTAAAGCAACGTAAAAGAGATAATCTCATATTTCTTTTCATGTTTACGAGTAGTTTTCAGACAAAACAATCCTATATGTAGACAATCTAGAATATTGTTCTCAAATTTGCAAATCGAGTTTGTATTCTTCAGCACTTAAATGAATGAACTTAGAAAAAAAACATTTAATAATAATAATCAATCTCATTAGGACAAAGGAGAAAAAATGGAAACAGACTTTGCATCTAGTCACTATGAATAATTGCATCTAGTCATTATAAAAAAAACTAATAGTTTTCTCTTCTAGCATCTGCCTACATATTGTCTTACCTCAATATCAGGATCAATCAAGGAGTTGAATATGTTGTGAAATCAGAAAGAAATTATTTATAAGGTCACCCCTTCTTGTATTTGCTCACTTGTAATTCCGTCTTTAACTCAATATGCTTATACGACAAAATAAGTGTTAAGCTGTCTCTGAAATAAATAAATAAAAGGAATTTTATTTATATATTTTTTTCCTGTTACTGATTTTTCATGCCAATATGATAAGATAAAGAAAAAAATACTCGTATTTATCTTTATGTCTGCTTTCCTGTATTTCTGCACCTATTTTTGTAGGATCTCATCTTAACCTGTTAATATGAATATTATCTATATGGTAATTTAATATAGTAATAACTTATGGTGATCTATTTCTTGTCTTAGCTAGTTTGTATTTCCTTTCCTTTTAATTCTAATCTCACAATAAAAATATAACGCAAAAGTAAGCTGCCTGACATATACGAGTAGTTTGAAACAGCTACTTTACCAAAAATGTTAACCAGCTAAGTTTTAACAACACGTCAATGCCATCTTTGATATTTAAGTAAATTGAAACATACATCCGCTAGAAAACACCACAATTAATACAACAAACGATATACCTTGATGTTCCCGTTTTTTTTTTTTTTTTTACTTACCTATCCTTATGTCTTAGAATCTTTAAGACTATATAAAAACAATAAAGGTCAAAATAATTTACCAATTTAAGTAAATGATATTTTACTGTGCAAGGTCTAAGATACCATGATTTTTAAATAATTACTGTATTTAATGCCTTGCAAAGACTTTGTTAATAATAAGTTAATTTAACTTAACAAGCTGAAAATTTTCAGAGGAAATACAACGTCAGAAAAAATGTAATTAATAATATGGGATTAAAGTATTACAGACTTGTGTTCCTGACGTAATGTTCAGAATTTTGCGTTCATTATTTAATAAATATTTAAGGACTTAATTTAAGACTTTCGCTTACAAATAGTTAAGCCTTTGGAAAGAAGCCTTTAGAACTTAATCGTCTTAAAAATAATATTTTAATTCAAAATTGAACATAATTAGAGAAAATTATAATAGCTTCTCCCTTTGTATTTTATTTGTTGTTAAGTATATTTAACGTGAACCGTTATAAACTTGAAATAAAATTTTTTTCCACAAGAAATCGTAAATAGATAAAATAAAAAAATAAAGATAAGGAACAAAATTTCATTTAAATTCAGTATATTATCCCTTTCAGGATACACGATCACGCAATTTTCTTTTTATGACTCACGGTATGATGTATTAAACGGCTCTTTCTGACTCTAACAGCTCAAAATCACACAGACGTGATCTCAATACCATACTCTCACACTGCATTTCGTATTTGTATGGATACTAACTTTTCAGTACGCTTAAACTCACAGCTGGTGGCTAAAGAAGTGCTTTTTTATCCTTCCGTCGGTCTAACGGGTTTAGGACATTTTTTCATGTGTATTTGCACGATCTCAAGTATATTTAACGAATATTTCAGTTAAATTGCAGCCTCCTAATGGGTAAAGTCTCCCTTTACCACGACTTGTTCTAGGATTCAATTCCCCAAACTAAAGACAAGATGATTGATTGAACTGCGCTATACTCATCAAGTCTTTGTCGTTCGGTCATTGTTTAGTCATTCTAATGTGCCTAATGGTTTAAGAATCAAAACATAGTGTGAAGATAATAGATATTGGAACCCTCAAGAACATCTAGAAAAAATATTTAAAAACTGAGTGCTTTAAATTTTAAAACAAATGTGATTTAATATTTTTATAATTTCATTTTACACAAATAAAAAAAATTATGCTTAAGCCCATGAGAATATGTTAAAATTTACCGTGTTTCGGGCTTTATAGGAACACCAGAACGCCAATATGCTCAGTAATTTTTCACGAAGCGCTTTGGTTATGATTTTTCTTGAAATTGGCATTAAAATATAGTTTTATGTACTGTAATAAAATTTGGTAAATTTATAGTAATACCTTAGAGCATGACATAAAAAAACATATATTCATTTAAATTTACTTTTAAGTTTTGTATTTTTCACTAAAATGTGTGACAATAAATACTATAATTTTGAGAACCAGAATTTCCTGTAAATCATCCCCGTATTAGCGTAAAAATTAAAAATAATTGTTTTATACTGTATAGTTCGATTTTATTTACCAGATTTATAATTTTTTGCCAGAAATGTCACATTCAGAGAGTACAATAATTTTACCAGAATTTTTTTCTCCCTGTATATTAATGGGGAATTTTTCTCTTAATTATCCCTTTTTCCTAATTGTAATTTTAATTTCTTGTAAATCGTTACCCTATGAACGGAAAATTTACCAAATAAATGGTTTAAATATCGTTAATATTGGTTTTTAATACCAGAAATATGTTGTTTCTTTTAACAGAAATTTCATTGCCATACAACATGGTAATTTTAACAGAATTTTTTTCACCGTGATTCAATTACTACCAAATAAATAGAATAAATAAAATTCATTTATTTTCATTTGAAATTCTTTTTCGAGCTTCACAATTTTTTTAGGTAACTTAGATATTTTCAAACTTATTTAAAACCAAACCCTGAGGCAATTTTGTTACCTAATCAAAATCATAATTTTTCCAATATCTTTTTGATTAGTTATTTTTCCGTTTTATTGTTTTTCGATTGCTTTCCTTTCATCTTTTATTTTTGTATGTTTTTTTTCTTCCATGATTTCCCCGAATGCATAAAATTTCATTTTTTACACAAAAAATAAGCCTCTGACCTCTGCATCGCGTTGGGAACTGTAGCAATTCCATTTCGATATGAGCTAGGGTTAAGTAAAAATATATTTTTTCCCACATGATTCTTGTCACGAAAAAGGAAACTATGCGTTTAGAAAAATCGGTTCAACGTTGATCCATGATATCGATACATCAATCATAATCTAGTGCAATTGCTTCACAAACTTAATGGTGTTAAGATGAACTCTGTTTTTATTCATGCTGATCTTAATAACCATGCAATAAAATTTATGAAGCAATGTATACCAATGTATGTTACCAATGTATTATTATGATAATACATTGGTTTTATTAAGCAAAATTTTTGTTATATTTTTTTCCACAAAGTTTTCACAATACAAATTTATTTTAATGGTGATTTTATCAATTTTTTTTTCTTCGTGTGTGTTTTAGCTTATCACTTATATTAAAATTAACATTTACTTAACACTAAAATTTTTTTGTTCAAAAGGAAACAATTTTAGGAATCAAAAACAAGGACGAAATTTTGAATTCGAATTACAATAGTAATTAAGTTTGAAATTCATATTTTAAATAACGTCATAAATACACACTATAGTAAATTTAATTACATTTCAAAACTTGCGTGATATCAGGAAAATTTCTCTTAGTTTACAATTTGCTAATATATAATTTGTACTCATGTTACAATTTGCTAGTTTATAATTTGTAATTTGTTGAGTTAGACTTTATTCACTAGTTATTAAATTCCATAAAGAAAACTTCATAGATGCAAATATTTTGAAGCAAAAAGCAACATTAAAATAATGAAATATGTTAATTGCAGAAACGACCTTAATAATTATCAAATTAAATCAATGGGATTAATTTTAAATGTTTCTGACAAATATTGATTGCAATATTGAAGCTGAGAGTCTTGAATATTCAACACATCTGATATTATGCAATTCAAAGTCATATTCGTTACTTTAATTAATTTCTCCTTGTAAAATCTTTAATTTGACAGTAAATCCCACTTACAATTTCAAAAATACGTTTTCATTTCAAATATATTAAGATTTCCTCTTTTCTGTATTTCTTATTTTGCACTTTAAGATTTGAGAATACATTTTAGCTGATTCACGTAAATTTCTATTTTCACATGGTATAAGTTCATTTATATTTACATTTCACTTTCATTTGCACTTTACTTTTATTTACATTTTACTTTTATTTACACTTTACTTTTATTTATTTTAATATAGAATAACTTCTTACGTATAGTGCGCAAAATATTTAAAAAAAACGGACAACCCTGAATAACTTTTGATGTAATGATAGGATCTTCACCTTTTAGAACACACTCTTAATGGTTTGAAGAGGTGACGAAAATATGCTGATTAATTAGTGCAGACTATATTCTAAGTTACCAAGTCGGGCACAAAAAAGTACTTTTACTGAATGAACAGACTATTTTTGCGACGGATTTGGATTTCTGACCCCAATAATATATGGGATAACCACAATCTGGGAACATTGGTCCCTAAACTTTGGGCAGGAGAGCAGTCCAAAGTTTGGAACCACAATGCTGATTTTATTTTTTGTGTATTTCGCCATATCTCAAGAACTTTTTAAGCGAATCAAATTTTTTTTACATAATTATAAAATTCGTTTATCCAAAGATTAAAAAATCGGCAAAATCAAAAAATTTTTTAATTATAAGATGTACAACTTTTTAGTTCATTTTAAAGAACGTAATTTCACATCTCAAAATACAATTTGTGAACAAAATCGGTCGAATATTTCCTGATAAATCCAATTTTAAAGAAACCTTATTTTTAAAATTCAATTTCTCAGGAACTATTAGACAGATTTCGCTCAAGTTTTGTATTTTGTCATGTAAAATGACATCCTTTAAATTGATGTACAAAAATATTATACCTTGCAATGCAAATTTTTTTCACTATTATGAAATAAAAATAATAAGAAATAAAAAAATATTTACTAAAAGTTACATTTCGTATGGAATTATCTTTGGATAAACAAATATTATAGTTGTGTGCAAAAAAAAAAAAAAAAAAAAAAAAAAAAAAAAAAAAAAATTCAACTCACTTAAAAAGTTCTCGAGATAAAGATTGTTATTAAGTTGAATTTTAAGTTGTTTTTGTTAAAAAATATGCAACCATATATCTTTTGCTTCTTCCGGAGCAGCTCTCTTCTACGTCTGCAATAAAATACAATCTCCATATTAGAAATGAATATTATTCTTGAGCTATACGATATAGGTACCTAATATTCGGCAATTCTCTAATATGCATGAACCTTACTGTTGGAAAAACAGCTATGCTTTTAGAAATGTCTCAGAAAAATGGTTAAAAAACAATTTATTTAATTGTTATTATACCATATTTAATTTAAACAGTCAAATAATCATACAAAATTTTATATTTTATAACCGTCGTTGAACAGCCGACCCAACTTAATGGGTTTACGGCTACTAATGTTCAACTCCGTAGCCTTGTAATTTTGAACCCAATCCAGAAGACAAGGGAACTCCTGGATCGAGTATTGGGAGAAATTTGCCTTCGTGGAGGACTTTTTGATGGAGCTAACGTCAGCACTGTGGTCAGTGCAAGCCGGATGCGGAATTCGTATCGACTGGGATTCGAACCCGGTTCGCCTCATTGGAAGGCGAACACTCTATCCCCTGAGCCATCGCGGCTCAATCATACAAAATATGACATTCGAACTGTTAATTGTAAGAAAAATATTTATTGACTGTTTTCCCCACAGACGATTTAGGCAGCCAGTATTTTATCCGCGCCAACAAGGTTTACCATTTGAGGCCGAGAGATCAAATCTGTTAATCTCATGACCAGCTAAACCAGAGTTTGAGTCTCAGTATTGACACCACGATATATCGTCAATTCCTTCAACACGCGATGAGTTTCTAGTATCCTGCCTTCCTCAATTGCTGACCCAGGGCTATTAGCAAAATAAATTATAGCACCACAGATCAACTTAACACAAAAGTTTAATATTACCCATCTCTCACTATGACTGTATCAGATAAACTAACTGATAAACTAATTGACCGTAAATTTAAATTCATGGTCTTTTATCCATACCAGTTGTAATCAGCATCAAATCACAAACGTAAAGAAATGTTCTTAACCTTAAACTTCATGGTTAATTGGATAAACAGAATGATGCCGTAATATTAGACTGAAAATTCTGACAGTATAGTTCATTGAACCAAAAATAATCTGAAGCATACGTTAAGGCAATGTTGATTGACAATGAGTTGTCAGTTGACAATGAGGAAACTGAAATTCTATTGGTTGCAATATGTATATAAAGGAGTTATGGCCATCATAATAGCAATTTCCTCTCAAATGAACTCAATGAACATCATAATAACAATTATATTCCTATCTTACTTTTGAAAAAAAAATTCCCCTAATAAGAGTTTTTCTTCTCTATTCACCAAGAAGAACAATTCTGGTAAAATTAAAGTATAGTAATGATATTTCTGGTTAAAAAAACAACTTGTTGTTGTTACAACTTACAGCTGTTACTTGTTAATGAAATCGAAATAATCCATTTTAAACCATTCCTTTGGTAATTTGTCCATTAACATGGCAATGGATTACCAGAAATTCTAGTTCTCCTAATTATAGTTCTTATTAGCACACATTTAGAAAAAATTAAAAACTGAAAAATAAATTTAAGCAAGCAAATAGTTTTTTATGCCATGCTCTAAGGTATCATGGAAAAATTACAACATTTTACCTCTTTTACCAAATTTTTCACATATATATGAAATCTTATTTTATTGTTAATAATAAAGTGCTTTATTAACAATGACCCATCATCAGAATAAAGCGACATAAATCTTGTAACCACCATATAAACAGCAAATTTCGATTCAAAACAATAGTCACGCAGGCCACCACCAAGTGCAACCTTAGGCAATACATTCTGAGTGACATATTCTAGCTCTATGTTGGTAAAAGAATAGAGCCAGAAACACGGTAAATTTTGCTATAGTTTTAATCATAGTGTTGAAACTACAGTTTTGTCACTTTCAGTTTACTTTATCGTGATTATAATTGTCATTAGTTTTGTCAAACATATTTCATCCAGTTATCAAAACATTAAATTTAAATAAAATCTTATTAATGTTTGTTTTAAAAAAAATTTCAATTTTTTTCTTGTCCTTTGAAAAAAGACTTGGCAAAAAAGAAAAATCATTTGTTGAGAATTTTTTGGGTTGAAAATAAAACTTTCAGAATAAAAGATGAAAAATATATTGATATACTGAAAGTTTTGAAACATTTTCGAAAAAATTTTAATAAAAACAGAAATTTCAAACTACTTTTATTTTCAGACATATCTTGAGCATCATTGTGACAGGAACCTTTAGCTATTTACAAGCAAATGCTTCGATCTTACGTCTATTTTGTTTTTCCCATCAGCGCTTCATTTCTTCCTGATATTTGTTCGAATTCAAATTCTCTATTTTTGTCAGAAAAAGAACTGAATGAAGATTCCGATTCTTTTTTCACGTTCTATAAACTCAAAAAAATATTGTTCTTTTTTTAAATCGCAAGGACTAAGTTTTTGGAAATGTTCAAGAAGAAAAGCTTATTTCATTTCTAAAAGTTGAGTTTTCTTTAACATTTACTACAAAATATTCATTTTCTTTAGGTTTCAGGTTTTTTTTCCTGCTTAGACTACGGAATGAGGATTATCTTTCTCAATGCTTACACTACTGGAGTACACTGTAAAAAAGTAAAAAAAAGTAAAAAAAAAAAAAAAACGGTAAAATGTACCCTGAGTTACTTTTACCGCTGTACTTTTTACCGTTGTTTTTATATTTACTTTTGCATTTACTTTTTGCCGTTGATTACAATTCCTTTTTATAAAAACATGTCACATAAGAAAAAACTTTTATACCGAAATATTTAAAGCAGTAATTACTGCTAAATCACTGATTAACTCAAATTAAAAACAAATATTGCAGTTTAAGTTGCGGTATTATATTTTACAGTAAAAAAAAGTTTACAAATGTTGCACCCTAAGTATTTTAATATACAGGGTGTTTCACTGCCAGTATAAGAAATTTGTAGGTTATACAAATACTTATTCGAATCAAATAGATTTTTATTGTCCAAAATGCAAAAGTCATGTTGAAGAGGGCCCTGAATTTAGGTCAGATATTGAACAAGTTCATAGTCTTGCCAATTCATTTGTCTTATATTTTGCTAGGCTTATTATGCCTTAACTTCTGGAGTTCAAGAACTGGCTGGTCGGTACAAACTCTGCAGCTCTCTGGTACACGCTAGAAATCTTTTAGAACGTTAAGAATTTGATGCTATGCTATTGTAAAGCCTATGGCACTGACTTTAACAGCCAACAGGTTACTGAGTAGTGAAGATCTGGTGTGAAAAGTTCATGTAGAAATATTCTGGAGATGTCTAAGGCCCACTCCGGGCTGACATGTCATGGTTGAGATCCATTTTGTATAGGAAGGGCTTAGAGTAATATAATTATAGTTAAAAGCCATGCTTTTCCTTAGGTACCATTTTTAAATCAAACTCTTCTTTAGTATTGTTCTTTGTGAGATACTTTACAAGTCCCATAGTTTTCTCTTGACAGCAGCTCAATACACAAGAACATTATACTCGCTGCTGAAATTGTGCTTTAATATTATATTTTTACAAGACTTTCTTATGTAAAAAAGAACTTCCTCGTGTCAAATTATAAACTTATTCATTCCTCTCAGGTTGGAGTAAACTGTGAAACATTTTGTTGAATAACTGTCACCATTTTGGTGCTAAGGTAAACTAAATACATTTTATAAGTACTAAAATGTAGTTATCGTGCAAAAAATAATAAGAAATTGACAAAACAGCAATAGTTTGAAAGAATCATATTAAGTGTAACTAAATGTATTTGCTATGAAGTTATTAAATTGATTCTAATGTCCATGGAAGTATTTTTTATCAGTATTCAAACAAAAAAATCTATGAATAAATAAATAAAAGGACAATAGTGAAAAAGTTAATAAAAAAATTTGACGACATGAAGTGCGAGAAAAATTAAGTTTACCTCAAGACCAAAAATGGTAAACAAAGTTTTTTACAGTGAATACATTTTCTCTTGCTGTATAAATCAGACCTGGTTTCTAAAATTTAACATTATAAATACAGTATACATACAGTTTTCTTTGCTAGTGCAGAATTTTCTAGTTAATTAGAGTTAAAATAGTAGCTTAGCTTTTGTCGTTAGCTTTCATTATAGTAAAGCTAATGTTTGCTAACACAGATATTTAATTAAAAATATCTACAGATATTTAATTAAATAACTGTTGACTCGAAATATTTTTAAATTAAGATGTGAATTTTGAGTTTTAAGACTTTGAGTAAAACAAACTTTAAAAACACTTTTACGTGTTATTACACTGCTATGAAGTATTTAAAGGAATGGAACAATCGCAGTATCACATCGAAAGCTATATAAAATTTATATTTACTTGAAAACCGAAATTTTAATTTTTATTTATTCTTGAGGATACACAATGGAATTAGACATATTTTTTTCTGTAAAAAATCATTTCATAAAGTTTTTAAAAATCTATTGCATAAAATTATGACTTTTATTTTCTATTCATTTTCATTTTTGTTATAAGACTTAAAGTAGTTATAAAAATGTATACAGTTGGCCCGTTTTCGTACAATTTGGATAAAACACGTTTCTTTAAATTCAAATATTACAAAAATTAAAATAACAGAATTGCAATTAATTGCATAAATGTCATTTATAAACGTAATAACGTAGCACTGAGTTTTTAAGAAACTTTTGTTATATTTTGTCATTTTGTTTATCTTGTTGTTTTGTTCATCAAACCTTGAATGGAGTTCTATTAACCTGTTCAAAATTCGTCTGTTTAAATTTACTTATCGTATAAGAATGGTTGAAAAACTTTGGGGAAAAAATATGCTAAGAGTTTTTCATTATTTTTTTTTAAATTTTGACACTTTTTACTTATTTATATATTTTTTAATATTTTGAGAGGAATAAATAACAAGTTACAATAAAATAAAATGACCTAAAAATCGGAAATAATTTTTTTATTGTTGATTGTAATCGAACGAGAGAACATAAATCTTTTTGAAAAAAAATCAATTTAAAAATTGGATCGAATTAGTTTTGGTACAAAACCTCAGAAATATTAGGTAATGTTTTTGCTGCCATGACAATACCACAATTAAGTACTAAACTTACTTTCCATTACGAAAGCTGAGTCACTCTCTTATGTAAGGAAATTGTGTTACATGAACCACAAGATTCATATCAAAGTTAAGAAGAAAAAAAAGGCATTTTTAAGATGTGTTACGAATTGAAATAGGTAATTTTTTCATTTGATCTCCCTTCCGTATTTACACTTAAAGTTGTCTGTCTCGTAGTCATAGAAACTTGTGTCAACAGTTGGTGTTCTCCAGAAATTCGATTCAAAACGTTTACTTTACGCGGCGTCTTCTTTCATCTATTTCATTATTTTAAAGAATACAAGGTGATGTCACTCTAAAATGGGACACATCAATTTTCGTTTTCATTGGGTTTAAGTTTAAATTAATGCGTAATACCATCGCCAAAGATGTTTATAATAAGGCACAGACTTCTGATAACTGTATCGATAATGAAATATTTTATTGTATATTAAAAATTCGGTTGCTGTACGGAAAGTAGTTTTTGATAGTAGTTTTGAAAGTAGTCTATGAATAGTTCAGGATAAAACCTATTGTGCGTGAACTTGTGTCAACAGTTGGTGTTCTCCAGAAATTCGATTCAAAATGTTTATTTTATGCCGCGTCTTCTATCATCTATTTCATTGTGTTACATAATACAAGATGATGTCACGCTAAAATTGGAAACTTCAATTTTCGTTTTCATTGGATTTAAGTTTAAATTAATGCGTAAACCCATCGCAAAAAACGTTTCTATTAAGACACAAAGTTATAATAACTGCATTGATAATGCAATCTTTTATTGTAAATATAAATATTCTCTTGTCCAGTAAGTAGTTTTTGATACAGAGTCTATGAATAGTTTATGATAAAAACTGCTATGATCGAACTTGTGTCAACAGTTAGTGTTCTCTAAGAATTCGATTCCAAACGTTTATTTTATGCCGCGTCTTCTTTCATCTATTTCATTATTTTAAAGAATGCAAGATGATGTCACTCTAAAATGGGAAACATCGATTTCCGTTCCCATTGGGTTTAAGTTTTAATAAATGTGTAAAACCATCACAAAAGAGGTTCAAAATGAGATTCAAAGTTGAATTAATAATCTCAAAAATATAAAAGAGGTAAAATATCACTTGATTAAAACCTTTATTCGCTTTAAAAGTATAAAACAGGAAATAATATACATACTTTACATACTTTAAGCGCGCAAAAACAGGCATTCATTTTCAAGCGTTGTTTGACGTGAACGAGAAGAAACAAAATCTGAACAAAAAACAACAAATTTGGTTTTACCCCATTCACGCCTGGTAAGTCATGAGTCTTGTTTTTGAGGGCTGGAAATAAGTCAACTGTTATATCCTATTTATATATTTTTGAAGTAATTGAACTTTTCACTTAGGTAATGTTCAAAGTTATTACAACTGCATTTATGGTGCAGTATTTCATTCTAATTCTGTTGCCCTGAAAAGTCGTGCTGATTTTTGGTAGAGGGTGTATGAACAGTTTCGAATATAAGAGAAAGTTCGAAAGTAAATTGTATATTCTAAAAGGAAATTGAGAAAAATATCGCGTCCAATTTGATAATTTAAGAAAAGCAATCATCAACATTAGGATGTAAATCGGAACATAAAAATATAATATATAACATAATCGAGAAATAAAGATGTGGTGAGCTGGAAGACATGTCCAGGAATATCCACAGTCAAGTTTATCTTTATAACTTAGATAAAATTGTGAAACCTTTGTTGGGATGTTTTAGCTCATTCACTCTATTTAATATACTTCATGCTCTCATATATCCTGCTATTTATTTCAAGGAAAAACAAGTTTTTGGTCAATATAAAACTCCCAAAGAAGATTTCTTCACAGAAAATACGGAAAGATTCCACACAGAGAAAAAAAGCATGTTTGAAACTACCAGAATATGGTAAATTTTACCGTGATTATGGAGCTATTGTAACGCCCAAAAATATTTACCGAAGTGGTTTGGTATAGATTCTGGTAATATTAACAATAAAATTGCGTTTTATATTATTTGATAAAACTTGATAAATGCTATGAAATTTTAAAAATTTTATCATGCTACCTTATAACCTTGAATAAAAACAATTTAGTCGGTTAAATTTTTTTAATTTTTGCTAAATGTGAGGTAATAAGAACTATAATTTTGAAACCAAAATTTCTCTAAAACCTTTATCATATGACTGGGAAAAATTAACAATTGAATGGTTTTAATATAATGCATTTTAGTTTTTTTCACCGAAGTTATGCTGTGGTTTTTTTTCTTCTTTTTTTTTTAATCAGAAATTTCATTATCGTACAGTATGTCCTTATTTTTTTCGCCATGTGGAATGATGTGATTTTCAGATTGCTTGAAAGATTGAGAATGACTTTTGCAGAATTTAATAAATAGTACCAAATTTTAATGATCAGTGTCCATCAAAATTTGCCCAATTCTGTATATTTAAGTATTTACTGAGGAAATTATATGTTGTTGACGTATGCCATTAAGGCAGAGGGGGTGCGATTGTTCTTGTTTTCCAGTGGCACCATCTATGGCCAATAATTCGACTTCTGCCACACCCATACGTCACACCCGTTTATAGGGAGGACCCATTCATACATCCATTCATTCATCCACAGATCATAATTTTGACCTGAATCAGAGAACGATCTCCAATCCAGTATCCCCAGAGGTATTGATTTGTTATGGGTACATGGAGGACTTTGAGACTCGACAGATTTAACGTGCATCAGTCACCATTTACTGCACGGGGAGTCTTCGGCTTGCAGGGATTGAAACCACGACGTCTTGGACATGGGCCCAATGCCCTACCAACCAGGCTATCCCGCCCCTGAGGAAATTATATAAAACAAAAGAATCTCGCTACGATCTAACCTTATATAATCTATTCAAGTTCGAATTTTTGTGATGTCATGTGATTCCATATACTTTTATAATTTTTCTATGCCATAACTCTGATTTAAACATCTGGAGTGGTATTAAAACTATGATGATCGTAATGCTGCCAAAAGCAACTAGACTTCCAACATACAATTTTTACTGAGATCAGGTATTAAACAAATTGGTATGTATGAGCTATGTGTAAGAATATATTAGAAATGTAAGACGATTTAAAGCTTTAAGTTTAAGAAAACTCTTATTCTCCGTTGATTCTCATTTTTCATGCAAAATGTTGACTAAAAAAGTAAAATAATTATTCTTTTGCACATGCAATCTTCTTTTACGAAAAATATTTCATTTTTCTAGTAAATGTGCTCAAACCAGTTTAGAAAAAGTGAATGTAATTAACGCAAGAGAAAAGAGCGAAGCTTTATTTCTATAGTGTCGTATCTTAAAAACCTCTACGTATGTCAGGAAAAAATGTTCTTCAGAGAAAATTGAAAAAACATTGAAATTGCTGAAGTTGAAAAAAAAATATTCGGAAAAACTTATTAAAAGAAAAAGTTATGTGAAAACTGACGTTATGTGTAGTGTAATTAACAAGAATTCATGATATATTTTAAGTTAGGTAGAAAATTTTCAGAGAAATGTCAAAAACTTATCAAAGAAGAAACTACTATAAATGTAAAAATATTCCATGCATATTCCAAAAAATAAATTTGAAAATATTTTCCCCGGTATAGTAATAATCTTAACAATTTTTCGTATTTATTCAAGCTAAGTTCCTTAAAATTTTTCAGAAAAGTGCTTGCTGATGATCTGGTAAAACATGGATTTATAATTATATAAGACAACTAAATGTGATTTCCTTTACACTTCATTTAAACATTAAATTAATTTCAGTCACACTTTATTTAAACATTAAATTAATTTCTAGTTTAAATTTGATAGGTTAGTCTGATTAATTAAGTGAATAAAAAAAAAGTCTTGAAATATTTCTATTATAATCTTATAAAAATTTCTGATATGACCAGCACTTCTAATAATTGCGTTCATGAAATTGAGTTGATGGCCAAATACTTAATGTTCACAAGCAACAAGAAATAATTAATAAGGCGAAGAAATTTCACGTTGGCATAGCTATGTCAATGTGTAACACTAGAATGTTTATAAATGTTTTGCAGAATATTTTATTTTAATACTGGTATTGGACAGCCGAACCACACCAGTTTCGCTGCTACCAAAGTTTAATGACATAATTACCAAACCCAGAAGACAAATTAATTCCTAGATCAAAAATTGGGATTAACTCACATTCTTGAAGAATTATCTTGAGGGTGAGTAACCTGCATCAGCATACAACAAAATCCTAGATCAAGAATTCGGATAAACTCACATTCTTAAAGAACTATCTTGAGTGTAACTAACCCGCATCAGTGTAGAACAAAAGTCTAGATCAAGAATTAGGACTAACTCACATTCTTGAAAAACTAACATGAGGGTAACTAATCCGCACATGAAGTAAACGTAGAAAGAAAGACTAACGAGAGAAAATCTATGAAATCCAACTGACTTGAATTGCGCCCTATTTTTTTTTCTTTTAACAGGGCGTAATTCAAGTCTTAACTGAGCAGCCCCAGCTAAGCATTCTTTTAATATGTTACGTATCTTTTCCTTGGCTTCTTTGTTTTCTCTATATGCGCATTGTAATAGGGGGCGTTGTGTTCTTTAGTTCTAAGTGTTTCCTTTTCATTCAGATTGCTTATGAAATTGCTGTTTGATCTGATTAAAGTGAGTTTTTATTTTTTAATGTTTTTGTTTGAGTTTCTTTTCTGAATTGTTTCAATGTATTTCATGTTCTTTCCTGGACTTCTATACAAAATCTTCGGGGTACTGAGGGAGTTTATTTAGCCATTTGCCTCTCTCAATAGAAAAGGTTTTGTTTTATGGCTACCGGGGCCGGTACCCCCTGAAGACGTCGGCTTTGGTGGTCATATTTTTATTTATTTTTTCCTTCGTTTCCTTTTTTGCAAAATTTATTCTTTATTTGAAATCTCTGCTGCTTTTAAGAGCAATTTTTTTCAAAGAAGTTTTGCCTTTGCAGATTAAAATTTTTTTTTGTTTTCTTTTTGTATTATTTGCTAATAATTTATGAACCTTGTAGGGCCTCTTGACAAAGGTTGTTGCTGACACTAAAATCAACTTTACCCTGCTATGGGATAGTCTTATATTTTAAGTCTTATTTCTCAAGAACTAATTGGTCGATTTCGTTAAAAGTTTTTATTTTGGCCATTAAAATAAAATTTAAAAATGGTGTAAAAATTTACTTTATAGTTCAAATATTTTTTATAATTATGAAATAAAATAATAATAAATAATTATTAAAAATTATTTTCTGAATGGAATTATCTTTAAATAAACAAATTTCATAACTGTATTAAAAAAAGTTTTGATACCCTAAAAGAACTCTCTAGATATGATGAAATACGTAAAAAACTAAATTTAATATTTAGGGGTTCAAGCTTTTATTCACTCTTCTGCCTTGACCAAAGACCATATTTTCATAGACAGCAATTATCACCTATATTTTGAGGGTTAAAGATATGAATCAGTCAAAAAAAGGATATTTTTATTCAGAGAAAGCACATTTTTGTATCTGATTTTGTAACTTAAGTAACTTCGTAATTTATTCCGTAAGTTTTAATCTACACCAATTAACTTTGCATACTCAAGGTGAGGTTTCCAAACTATTAAGATTCGATATAATATAGTTATTATATTCTTAGTATTTAAAAATATGTTTGAATTCTCCTCGTTTTATGTTCTTACGCATATTTAATTTTCATTTTATCGTTTATTATAATGATACTGGGAGGCTTCGCCCCCTGCTCGCTGGCGCTCACCAACCCCCGGAACTGCTTTCCCGGAAATACTCGCTTTGCTCGTTCATTGGATACGTTCTTAACGTCTAGCTTTTGTATACTTTTTTGAATACTGAAGTTCCGAAAACTTTTCACTGTAGAAAATTCTAAACCTGTACATTTCAATATTAATTTCAATATTAATATTCAATATTAAATTGCAATTGTTAATTTGGGCATTTGGCGATACAACACTTATAGAATTTGTTACGTCAAGCGCTCAGGTATCATAATTTTGATTTATGTTGCTAAGTTAACTTTCAAACAATTCTATGGCTGGCAACAGCATTTTTATTTTTTAAGTTGTTTATTTTTATTTTTGCCGCAGCTGAATTGAACAACCTGATAATACTCACTCTGGTTATTGTTTCCTTTTTTAAAAACGCTATATGTTGAGCCACCTCAGCTAGATTGGGCATGTGACATTTTTAGATGCAATCATTGGTCGATTTTCTAACGTTGCCATTCGGGAAGTTGTAATGAGGCTTTTTTTTGGTGCCGTGTAAGAGAAATGTATATATAGATTCCACAGATAAATATTAAACGAATGGTACTCATTTGGGTAACGCAACAGAAAAAGTTTTGGGAATCTCTGCGAAAGCCGAAGAGAATAGCACTTGCATTCTTTCTCTTTTGCAAATGTTGCTTTTTTTAATAATTAAACAACGTTGATTATCACGAATTATATTTGTTTCATTTATTATAATAATCACTACTACATTAAAAAAATTACAATTATTCCGCATTGCTACGAAAATTTCGATAAAAAAAATTTGGAAGAACAGAAATTTAAACTCGCAACCCAACTTAATTTGTTATTGAGAACTGGAAAGAAGCCAGTTACTAATCTGATAAAGGATATATTTCGTTTTTACGTTTGTTTTATTTTCCATCTTTTTAGCATAACTAAGTAGTTTATACATACACTTTGAAAACGAGTCAGATAAAGAAAAAAATAACTACACTGCGTGCATTTTAATCTGAATAATAATGAAAAATTGATTTTTTTCTTCTCCTTGAATACGTAACTTTGATGTTTAATCTTCTAGAATAAGCATTTATTCATTTATTTTTAAGAGTTCTATACCTCTGTTGAGATCAAGAAAGGTTTATAAATAATTGTTACATTTGGATTTTATACGTTTTTATAAATTGGACATTTTGATTTATTTTTTCTTGCTTAAAAATTAAAAACATTATTGTCCCACGTAAAAAAGTAATGTAGCAGTTTTATGTGTTGCTTGGTTCTCTCAATGATTGGTACGTTCTATGATAATTACTTTTTTGCATGCTTAACATACGATGTTTAATATTAGAATGGTAAAAGAGAAAATTTGTAAATTGAATATGTCGACTTAAACAGCTAATTATTTGACAATGGATTTATATTTTAAAGTTTTTTTTTTCTTGAAAACATATCTCACATATATGTTTCAGTAACATATCTCACTAGCTTATAAAGCGACGTTTACTCTAAAAAATATGAAAAACATTTTCTTTTAAGTAATTTTATTGAAAAGGGAAAATGTGAAAATAATCATGATCATAAAATGTGAGTTTTTATTGACAACTAAAGACCACGCTAAATATTAGTAGTTTTTTTGGCTCCAAACCCAGGAACACCAAAAAAAAAAAAAAAACCAGAGCGTAATATTCATCAATAAATAGTAATAAAAATTGCCATTTAGTAAACTTTTATCGATTTGTTTAAACCCACCATGGAACATCTCTTTTAGCAAACAATTCCAACATTTTTGAAAGTTGTATGATTTTGTATTATTAATTCTGAAATTTTTCAGTTGTTAGCTTGAAAGTTAAAAAAAAAATCATAGTGCAATGCACTGTTTAATTTACCTCGTAAAAAATTTATATATGAAAAAAATGAATTTTTCTAAAATTCGTTTCCCTATCTTTTACTAAATTTATTCATACTGTGTTAAACAGTAGTCGCCAGCAATAAGCTGTTCATTTTCAGACATTTTGTTTTTATTTTTTGTTTGAATATTTTTATATCTTAATTCAGCAATGACTATTTTTGGAGTTTAATAGCTTCATTTATTATATTACCTTAAAATAGGGATAGACTGGTTGGTAAGAAGTTTGGCTTATGACCAAGAGGTCGTTAGTTCGTTACCCACCAGCTGAAGACTCCCTGTGTATAAAATGACGGGGGGATCTTATGGGGTCACAAAGTCCTCCAAGTTTCCTTAACAAATTAATACTTCTGGGGGTACTGGATCGGAGATTGATCGTGCTCTGGTTCAGGTCAAAATTACGATCTGCGGATGATGGTGTGTGAAAGCATATTTCCTGTAAAACGGGCTGTGATGTATGATTGTGGCAAAAGATTAACTCTTGGCCATAGATGGCACCACTAGAAATTAAGAAGCGCACACCTCTGCCTTAAAGTGGCTTCTTAGCATTTGACTTGTGGCATAAGACTACAATATTAAAGAAATATTTCATTCATTATATATTCAACATTTATTTCGTTCATCAATTCTATGTGTGGCAAATAGACACAATGTGTTGCTTGTGGAAACCAATATATAAATATTACACTATTGTAATTGAGATGTTTTGTTTGTAATTCTAAACTCTGTATCTTAAATCTTTCCCTACAACGTTCTGTATAATTTCCCCCAAAACTACTGAGAGGTTTTTAAAAAAATTTTTAGAAAACTTTTATTAAGTATGTTTTTCTTTTACAATTAAAAAAAGTATTTGAAGAAAGTATTGAAGTCTTCCGCGAAAGCATGCAAATTTAAAATTCAATAATATTTAGGAGATAGATGTGTTAATTGAAAGTATTTTTTTTATTTTTTTTATTAAAAGATGTAACCTGATATTTCCGGAAAAGATATTTTAATGCATCAAAAAATTACTTTTAAAAGTAATTATAAAAGATGGAAAATTCAGGTGAAAGCTATTGGCAGAGAAAAAAAACTTTAATGAATGAAATTAAGTTTGTTAGATAAACTACAATTAATAAATTAACACAACAACCAAAATATATTTTTTTTGGCAAAGAAATCGATTAGATTCCAAATTTATTACTAACAAATTTAAATTAGAATTTCAGTTATTCCTTTTCCTTTTGGTATTTGTGCAAAATCCCAGTTTTCCACATCATTTAAGATTCAGTTGTATGATTCCTAATCCAAAGTACTAAAGATAAGCCCTGAAAAACTTGCGTGATATACGTGAAGAATAGGAAATTCTATTTGCGTGGAAAAACGCTTATTTAATCTATGTTTTATGAACGGAAACAATTGTTTTGAGAAAAGAGATTTAATGCAAGGCTTTACTTCAATAAAGAGTATCATGTGTACAAAGTGTAAAAACATAATAAATAAATAAATAGTTGAACTTACACATTTTAATCTAATGATCGGTTTTTCAACTTAGGACTCAGTCTTAATGGTTTAAAGGCCTAATTTTAAATGTACCAATTTAGTAGTGCAAACGATATTTTAAGACAAAAGAGCGTTTTTTATCTGAATGAAAAAGCCTTTGTTTGGACAGGTGTGGATTCCTGACACTTAAAATATGGGTGGAAAGTCAAATTTACATAATTATTTTAATAATTAAAACTACACATCTGTGATTCTGGCGGCAGTGCAAGCTATAATCAGCTCTCGCGCAGTTTACAAGTTTCACAAATTTTTCGAGACTATATAAATCAAAGTTCTTGATACTTTAAATGCAATTCTTTATTGGGGTAGTTTCTAAATCGATGTGGTTTCTGAGGTTTATTTGCTTTATCTATAGGCCAATGAGATTCAGGTCAAGAGATCACAGTCAACTTTCTGGACTATAAACTGTCTGTATAGAGAAATAAATTTATTGTTTCAAAATAATTTTCAATCTCGTAAACAGCATAAGAGTTTATTGTGTGACTTGAACTGCCACCAAAGAGAGGTCATACCCAACATTAAAACAATTATACAAGTTCTATTTTGCAACTAAAATTTACACTATTTTGCTATGACGCAACCTTGCCGTCAACTTTTAGCTATCATCATTTTTTCCGCATTTCAAAGCATTTTAATATACAATTTTGCTAGATTTGGCTCCTTATTTCTACAGCTATCACGAAAATATATTTTTTTTCATAACTTTAGTGAACTTTACTAAAATCAATTAGTTTAAAAACACAAATAATATTTTCTTTTTTTTTTTAATTCTGCATTAGAAAACATGTTCCTTTTTATTTTGTTGCACCAACTATTTTTCTGCTAAAAGTATTTAAAACTTCGTGTTTATTAATTTTTCATCTTCGATTTTGTATACTGTAATATAAACTGCGTAAAAGAAAAGTGAAAAAGTTTTTTATAGCCATTTACATTCTTCCATACAAATATAACTGAATATTTGTAGGTATATTTATCTTTTATAGACTCTTATAACCATCCAACCGAGAGCGATAAAATTTGGCATACTAATAGTTCGAAGCGCGGAGAAAGTCATTGACGACATTAGAATATTCTACAACGAACCATTTGAGCATTATGAGTAAAAACCGAAATGAAGTTTTCTGAGCGGTAAGCGTTAGCAATTGTTTTAAATTTAACTATAGATAATTTCATTTTTTCAGCTATTTTAAAAATAATAATAGCGCAAGCTAGCAAATATAGTAATATTTGCTAGCTTATAAATATATTTGATCAAAAGAAACTTTATTTCTCGTACTTTAATATAATTATTTAATTATATTTAATTATTTATTATTCACTATTTCTTTTAACAATGATAACGAAGTAAGATGGGTGAACGACGCTATGTAAAGTTTTCTAAGTCTACGTGATTTTATATATATATATATATATTTTAAGTAATTCTTTTAAAACCTGTTTCTTTAAAAGTGAAAAAAAAAAATTTAAAACCAACGGTAACTGAAGTGAAGTTAACTACGAAAACCATATTTTGGGCTCATGGGTTAGATACTTTCCAGTCGAAACGAATTCCGCATCCGGCTTGCGCCGACCACAGTGCTGACGTGAAATATCCTCAGTGGTAGAGGGATCATGGGTTAGAATCTCCTTCCCACCAGGCTAGCCGTGGGAGGTTCTCGTAATGTTCCTCGCCATGTAACGCAAATGCGGGTTAGCTCCATCAAAAAGAACTTCCCGAAGGCAAATTTCTCCCAATACTCGATCCAGGAGCTCCCTTGTCTTCTGGATTGGGTTCAAAATTACAAGGCTACCGAGTTGAACATTAGTAGCCGTAAACTTATAAAATTGGGTTGGCTGTTCAACGACGGTTATGAAATAAAATATAAAATTCAGTTAATCTCCATTTTGCTGGAATGAACTTATTAAACTCATTTTGCTTAATTTAATAAAATAAAAAGTCCGGAAGGGCTACAAATAATAATAAATTCTAGCTACTATCACTTTATCTTTATTACTTACTTTATTACTTTATTCAAATATTAATTTAGCTTTATTAATTATGTCGGTACATGCTTTTCAGTGCTGCGCATGACTTTGTAGTGTTGTTCAGTACTCTAATTTATAAACTTTTTTCATCACCTCGTACAAAGTATAAAAAAATTTTATAATTATATAAACTTAAAAATGGTAAATAAATCGTTAATATAAACATAAAAATCGAAAGATAAATCAAAGAGCTGCAATATATTTGAGAAAGAGTTTAACTGTTGAATATTTAATCTTAAATCCTTTCAGTGAAAATATTTCCTTAACAGTGTTACTTTAACAGAAGATTCCACTGCATATTTTATAGCAACAATTTAGAAGCAACTGAAGTACATTGAGTTGATTTCTAGTAGCGTCTTATTGGATGAGAGCTTGAATTTGTAATGCAGAACGCCTCTTTGAAATTCCTTTTAGTTTTTAGAATACATTTCTCTTCCTGCTTAAATTTTTCTTGAAATCTCTATCAATATTTGCTCATAAAATTTTGTTATGCACATCTATGTATATTAGAAAATTTGAATCTTTCGAACAAAATTTTTTGAAGCTATTAATTCTTAGTATTTTTTAAAAAATTTCTTTATTAGTATTATTATTTGGTTTGTTGTTATTTCCTCTCAACGTCAACCATGAAAATTCTAAAGACCTACTTTTAAATCTGCAAATATAATAAAAAATTTATTTTAATCTGATACTTATGCTGTATGTCATAAATATTATAGTCATAACTATATACTTTAGCCATTTATTTATCTATATATTTCAGTTAGCTTCAATAATTATTTGTTTAAATACATATTTGTTCGCATAATTCATTGTTAGTGCTAGTATAGGTCTATGTATTGAATCTCAAAAATTAAGATGAATTCGGATGAAACTCATATATTTTACCCGTATGCATTGGTACTTAAAATATTTATTTTTGTTTAATGTAGCATTTTAAAATTAACTCGTGCATTACAGTATTTTTTACAAAAGTTTTGCATCCATCGATTTATGTTTGTATTTTTATACTCTTTCCTTCCTTTTCGAAATTAAATAAAGAAATAAATTTTTAATATCGTAAAACTTCCAATTTCATCTTCTAATAAGATTAGAAGACTTGAATTCGCTTTGGAAAACCAAAGAAATAAATGAAAATAAATTGAATATAAAATTGTGCTTTAGATTATTTTATTAGATTTCGCCTCCTTTTATTTCTTTTGAAATTATAAAGATAAACGTTTTTATGGCAATCATGTTGCCTTATTAGCATAGTCTGAAATATTGAAAAAAAAAAGTTTTCTTTATATTGTATGTGAAAAGTTTAAAGCGAAAATAATAATAAGATATATATTAGTTCGTAAAATTGTACCAATTCTTACGAAAATACTCTACGTCAATCACTAAAGTCATTTAAGGCTGATTTTCGAATGCTCCGCCGTCATTTGAAATGATGCCTTTTTCGCGAATAATATGCTACTTTCAAAACTACCATGATTTTGATACAGTTACATGGCTGTTAGGCCAAGTTTAGCCTATCTAAGCCAGCGGTGTTTAGGCTTATTTTGAAAATGGCGCAAAACGTCAATATGGAGAAAAGCCACAGTTTTGAGAACCTCAAAATCATTTGTGGTCCAATTTTTTTATAATTAAAAATTTACTCTAATGCTACCTTATCTGTGCTCATAAAAATTTTTAAAAAACTGAAAATAAGGCTGTGACTCTGATAATTTTCATCTAGAAGGAAAAATATCGCCAAATTGGCGATTTTCGAGAAAGTTAAACAACATTTTTAGAATATTTAAGTCATTTGTAAGTTTGACAACTCAGATAATTTTTTACGTCAGGATAATATATATAGCTTAAAATCATCCTTTTACTTCGAATGTAAGGTACTTAAACTGTTGCTTTTTTATTTTCCTTGGCGACAAATCTTCAAAAAATCATGTTAAAAACTGCAGATTACTACAGATTAAAAACTACAGATTAAAGGGAGCAAACTTACTTAGCTAGAAAAACGGCAACAATTTTAATTTGTATGAAAATATTCTTATTGTTTGATTTGTATGAAAATATTCTTATTTTAGTTAGTGTAAGCTAACGTATTTTCACTATTAAGTTCAAGAAAAATAATTATTTTTAGTTAGTAAGATTTTAATCAATACTTCATGCATTATTACATTATTAAAAAATATATATTTTCTCCTCAACAAACATAATTCTCTCAATTCTTCGACCATTTATTGATTTTTCTACAGATAATAACTTTTTGGACTGATCTATAACGGTTTCAGAAAAAGATCACAATTTTCTTCTTATCTTCACAATTCATAAGTGTGTAATCGTTTTCTTGAATCGATATTAATTATTTATAACTCTCCCTTTTTTTAATCTTTACAGAAAACTACCGAGCTAAAGATAACCCATATCTAATTTGTCCCTTTTTCTATGGTATTTATATTTTCTTCGAAACATTAATGAAAAATTATTATTTTGTATTTTCTGTTGGTCCTTGCTTCTATTTATTTCTTATATAAGAGTGTAAGAATATAATAAAGGAAGGTTTTCTATATATTTCCTATGTATGAACTTCTCCGTTTTACTTATCCCTTGGACAGTTTTTTTTTCTTCTTTTGGAGTTCCTTTCTGATCTCGACCCATACTCAGTAAAAAATTTCGCATGAAATTACGGTAAAATGTACCGGTATAAAAAATCTGATGTACATTCGTTTTTACAATAATAGTTTCCGTAAATTTATTGAATCATTCTAATTCAATAAATATTAACTTAAAAATAATTATTTTTCGAATGCCCGCCTGTGTTAACATCCGTCAATTCAGGCATCTATAGGGCAATTTTGTTGACCTCTCTCACAGGGGCACCATATTAGGTGGGCCAACGTCGCTCCCTCATTAAGGACAGATAGTACAGAGAAGGAAAGAACATCCATTCGAACCCTGAACCTTTCTGATGCAAGGACAGTTCCCTGTCCCCTACACAGGACGGTCGGCACTTAAAATTCATGGCATAATATTTCGCAAAAAAAAATTGATTCTACGATAAAATACATATTACAGTTGATGCAGCCTTTAGTACGGCTACTTAATACCGTAATTTGATCCGGAATTTTGTATAGTACGCTCTTTACGTTTTCTCTTCATGTATTAAAAATAGAATTCTAGTATTCAAAAAGATTGAATTCAAGTATTCAAAAAATAGAATTCTTGTATTCAAAAAAAAAAAAAAAAATAGAATTCTAGTATTCAAAAAAATAGTATTCTAGTATTTGTTTACAAAATCCAAACTGTCTGGAACTTCAACTTTGGTCAGGAAGGAAACTTTTACGTCCTAGTTCCTTGAAAGCGGTAACAGGCACAATAAAGTAATTATCAATACTTTTTTATTAAAAAAAATTGAATTTGAAGAGTAAAATAAATATTTTCTTCTAAAAAATTTTCTCAATTTAAAAAATTTTTACTATAACTATTTAACTACTTTTAAAAAATGAGTTTTCATGCTGACGACACGTGTCTGTTGTGACGGATGAAATGTACGTTAACACTAACTTAATATTTTTCTTAATTTAAGTTACCTTTCACATGATTTGAAGTCAAATTTCTTTTAAAAAACTAATAATTTTATACTATGCTTTTTTCACTGTTTTTCTGCTAAAAACGTGATTTTTCAGCATTTTTTTCTATGTAATTTATTTGCATTCACAGTTGTTTAAATTGAAATAATTTACTTAACTTATAATCTGTATTGAATATAGGAGGTTAACTCGATATTGTAATTATTTAAAAACAGCATTTAAATACAGAAATATTTCTCACTACTTTTTATATATATAGCGATTAGTGTCATTGCAATGAAAGTGATGCAATGATTAGTGTCATTGCGCAAATACTTTAATATCACAAACGTTTTTTAATGAAAAAGAGACATCCACACACACACACACACACACACACACACATATATATATATATATATATATATATATATATATATATATATATATATATATATATATATATATATATATATATATATATATATATATATATATATATATATTATACTGAAGAGCCATTACATTATGACCACCCTCCTAATAACATGCAGGACCACCTTTAACCCTCAAAACTGCTAGCACCCGCCGTGGCATTGATTCCACAAGGTGCTAATAGGTAGTCTGAGGTATCTGGTACCAAGCGCTCACCAGCTGGTCCTGCAATTCCCTCACATTGCGAAGGGGTAGCGTGGCAGCACGAATTTGGTTTTTCCAAGTAGGACCACAAATGCTCTAATGGATTAAGGTCAGGTGAATTTGGGGGCATGACTTGAAAGTCACTGGAATGTTCCTTGAACCAATCCATGATGATTCGACTCTTATGCCATGGTGCATTATCCTGTTGGTGAACACCATCCCCCGCAGGAAAAACTGTTGCCATGAATGGGTGAACCTAGTCTGCAACTATGTTCAAGTAGCTTACAGACGTCAGGGATTGTTCTGTGAGGAGGTCCTAATGTGTCCCATGAAAACATTGCCTACACAATACTACCCCCGCCATATATATATATATATATATATATATATATATATATATATATATATATATATATATATATATATATATATATAAATATATATATATATATATATATATAAATATATATATATATATATATATATATATATATATATATATATATATATATATATATATATATATATATATATATATATATATATATATATATATATATATATATATATATATATATATTGTTTCTCATGGTCAAAAATTTAACTGTCAACAAATGCATTGTTTGTAATCAAAACCTAGCTAAAACTATGAACCATGTAATCTAGTCGTTCATTTAAAAACTAATTTTAAATTAGTTCTACAGTTTTTGTTGTCCGTGTTACAATTTATTACCTAACAATATTACGCAGCAGATTTCCTAAACAAAAACATCAGTTACAAAACATTTTCATTCATTAATTTCGTGAAAACTGATAATTAATCTTGAAATAATTGTTAGGTTAATTATTTTAAAAATGTATCACCAATTTTTAAAATAATGTAAATACACTTTTTCTATTATCTAACTTCTTAGTTGTGATTGCGTGATATTAAGGTTCATTTTATTTATTCGAGATATTATGGTATTTAACTCCATATTAAGCTTTGCAAATTAATTTCGTCTTACCGATACTGATCAACGTTAAACTGATATTTCAGAGGGAAAAAAATGATGACTAATCTAATTTTGAAATGGTTTTGCCAAAAAAAAAACGCATTTTAATGCATTAAATAAAAATAAGCTTGATCTAAATTTATTTATTGATAAGTTCAACATATCTTAGGATAAACGTATACTTATTCAATTTTAAATTTTTCAAAAGTATTGTTGCATGTACTACAAAAGTTTAGGAATGAAGAATATTTTATATAGGTTTAAATTAAATTGAGTATTTGGAGAACTTCCAAAAGTTACGTCAAAATTAATCTTAAGCTAAGACATTTCATTTGAAAAATTTTTGCCAAATCTAAACAACACATTCATATCAGAAATAAACTTTATTCTTTTACATCCCGTTGAGTCTTTGCCAGAATAATTCTACAGCATACATATTTTTTTCTAAATCGTTTAGTTAATCTGAGAAATCCAGTGCTCATGCTGTCAAAAACAGAACAAAAAACATTTGTTTATTCAACAAAACATTAGTTAAGCTAACTAGTAACTAAAACTAGTACACTCTTTTGTTAACCCTTTATTATCATTATCATAGAAAACCAGATGCTGGTAAATACCACCAATATTAAACATAATTTAATCTTCATAACACATTTTTTTTCTCTTTTTAATAGCAGAAAAAATTAATACTTATTACCAATTTTAAATAATAAGAAAGTTAGAATTAAACTATTAAATAATTTTAGATATTCTTTGAAATTGTCAAGTGAAGGAAAATATTGTAACAAATTGATAATATATTTGTAATAGACCCTCGGAAACTAATATGAAAATAAATAATAAAAATATGAAATTTTGAAGCAAGGAATAAAATCCCCGTTTATATACTCAATCTAGAAGTTTTACGACACTCAGTATTTTTTTTTTATGGTTACTTTCAGCAAAATCATATTAGTAATTTTTATTTTCAATTTTAAAATTTACTTTTTAGACTAAATCACATATTATTAATGTGCCAAGTTTTGCTTCCAAGATAATGATCAAAGTTCAACTTTATTAATTTAATTTCTACAGCAGAATATAATTAATTTTACAGCAACGCCAAAAGCCATTCTCTTGCACAGTTTTTTTTTTTACCATTTTAGAATTATTTCTGCGTAATATAAAGCTTAAATTTACATACCATGTGTATTTTCAGACTGTACTATTTTTTGTCTTCTTCTACAATACATATTTCTCAGAGATAAAATGCAGGCTAGTGCTAGGAGGGTTTGTGTACAACTTAACAAAATATGTGTCGTCTAGTTTTTTTTTCTAATCAGACCATTAATAAAGCTGACTACATTTGTGTTTATTCATTTTGACACTTTCATAATTATTTTGTTATGCTTTGATTTTTTAGCAACTGTAATAAAACCAGGAAAACTCTTCATTCAATCTATCCTTTCGAGGTAGGAGAAACAGTTAACAATCATAACTGCAATTCAATCGGTAACAATATCAATCACACTAAAGTTGGATTATTGTAAGATTTTTGTAAACATCAGAATACTTGAAGTAAATATTTGAGCAAAGTTATTAAATAATTGGAAGATTTTTTTTTTAATTTCTGCAAAATATATAAAAAACAGAAAAATTGATTTTTGCGTAAAAGGATTGGTTGGTTTATTTAGGAAAACTATTCACGCAATCTGTCCTCACGAGGTGGTAGAAGTAACAATCATAAGTGCATTTCAGTCTTTAACAATATTATTTACACTAAAGTTGAAAGCTGTAAGGTTTTTGTTAACATCAGAATTCTTTAAGTGAATGTTTGAGCACAATTATTAAAGAATTGGAATATAAAATATTTTTAATTACGGCAAAATATTAAAAAAAAAACCAGAAAAGTTGACTTTTGCGTAAATGGATTGTTGACCTTTTAAAAGTTGCTGACTCTTTTAATCTAATCTGAACATCTTTTATTATAAGAGCAAAGCCTAGAATATGAATAATGAATCATTTCTTCTTAGTAGAAAACTCACTAACTCTAACATTTTGACAGCATAGATGACGTGGCCTATCACTTAAATATGGCAGCTTATAGAAAGAACCTCTGGTATATGCCCTGATAGACAAAGTGCGTAGCTTATGTAAAATTGTTTAATTTTAAAAAAATTTACGCTACTAACATTTGATAGGATGAAAGGAGTAATAGCTATGAAAATTCAGAATAGCGAAAATTCATATTTTGCGTCAGGAGAATATGAAATCATCTTAAAGTCTACACTGTAAAACATTGATACTCAAATTTCACGAAACTTTCTCCGTTTTGACGAAACCTTTCCTTAGTATATGCTTCTAGCAAAAATTTCATAATAATTACAAAATAACTGTAGTCAGTTCTTCAGAGAATTAAATTTCGTCAAAATTGAAGAAATATTTCGTCAATTTATTTTTTCAAAAAAAGTGCTGGAGGTATCTAACGTTCCTAATAATCACTTTATCGTGGGCACTATATAAGTGGATCAATATTGCCTAAAAACGTGAAAAAGACAGAGAGATAAATTACACCCATGATTTGAATCCGTGATCTTCCTGGTTCGAGGCTAAATCTTTGACCACAACACTCCCCGGTCAGCTAAATCCGTCACTTTATTTTCGAGTGTTTAGTTTTCATTTTAGTTTCGTCATTCTTGTTAACAATCTCCCACGCTGCACTACGAAGAGGTTACGAGTTGAGGAAACATTTTCGTCATACATTTAAGAGTTATCTTTTCAGCACAAGTTACGTGGTTTTGTGATGAAAAGATTCTCAAAGTTTGCGGAATATATCTCAACGAAAGTGAGATTTTTTTTGTTGTTGAGAGTGAACTAAGTTTCAAGAATACAGAGCGCCTAACATCTCAAATACATTTCACTGTCAATGATTGTCAGTAAAAGGAAACGTATATCTACGAATGCCGTGGATTTAGTTTGACACGAACTTCTGAACGATCAATAAATGTTATATAAATGCAAAGGCTGGCGGATAATGTCACACCTCTGCAGCGATGCCCATGCGTGACGAATGTGAAGCGTGAAACACCATCGTAAATGATTCGGACTTTCTTTTCGATTTTTGATGATTTTATCTACAACTTTTTTCTCACCTCATGTTGTACTAAAAGCTGAAAAGACATGTTTGTGAAGAATAAGGCTGAATGATAATATGTTTCACTAGCGAAAGGATGTATAGCATCTTTTAGAACAAGATCATCATTAACATACATGTTCCTAAACAAGCACATGTTTGAGTTAAGTAAAAATATACGGTGATCCAAGATAATAAATAGAAGATTTTATTAGCAAAACGTTATTAAGTACGTTTGCGAACAAATTTAACTTTTACATAAACATATATTTGTAAACAAGTACGACTTTGTGGGAAATATGGCTAAAAGCTAATTCAGAATAGAAGATTAGTCTGAGAAACAAAATATAACCCAAACTACTGAAATATGGTAAAATTTTTCACGTATTTTAGCTCTAAAGCAATACCAAGTAGTACTGCAATTTTTAACTGCAGCGTTTTGGTTATGGTTTTAATAAATTTAACAATAAATATGGTTATATAATATTTAATAAACTTAAGTAAGTGTGGTGAAAATTTAGAAATTTTATCATTATATCATAGAGCATAGCAAAAAAACTATTTATTCTGTAAATTTATTTTTAAGTTCTGTATTTTTTACTAAATGTGTCATTATAAGAACTATGGTTTTGAATACCACAATTTCCAGTAAACTGTTACTATATAATGAATTGTTCTAATACCTCTCACTGTATTTTTAATTCCAGAATTATGTTTTCTTTTAGCCTGAATTGTAATTACCATATAGTTCGGTAATATAATTAAATATCAGAAATTAATTTCCTGTGCAAAGCATAGTTAGATGCTGCTACAAAATATAAAACAGAAAAATTGACTTGTAAACGCTTATAATTTATGTTTGAGTGAAAGATTGAAATTAACGTAAGCATATATTTATAAATAAGCATGTAATTATGTAAAATATGATCAAAACTGATACAAAATCAAAAGTAGAAGACTAGTCTAACAGCAAAAAAAAAAAAAAAAAATACTAAGCATATTTGAAACAAGCTTACTAATAATGGAAAACAAATGCTCTGAAACAAGATTTACCGTAACGAAAACGTGACGAAAATAAAAATAAAAATAACATAAATATGTGTTTGGAAGCATTGTTAACAATAACATGAACATGTGTTAAATAACTCTTTTCAACTAACAACACACATACTAGGAAACGAAGATTGACAATAATGAAAAGCACGTGTATAGGGACAAAGATAATAAGATGGGGAAGAAGTTTTTTTCGTAAAAAAAAAGCCTAATGAAAAAACCTATCTAAAAATGGAAATAATTAAGAAAAATAAATGATTGAAGAAATATTAACAATTACAAAGCTAGCATATTTAAGAACAACATTAACAATAGCTATAAAACCGTATTTGGGTATAAGATCACTGAATAACCACAAAATATTAAATTTCATCATATAAATAATAAAATTGTTGCAAATGAATATAGAAGCTTTTTGGTGAAAAAAATGCAATGTTTTTAAGAGAAAACACTTAACAATTAAATTGGAAACATTGAATATTCCTAAATCTAAAATTTAGAGCTGTTTATGTTATCTGAATTAAGATTTTGGTTTTTTCACAAATACGCATTTTTCAATAAATCTATATTTCACATAAAAATCAATAATTTCATTAAAAAAAAAACAGATAACTTAGATACAGTCAAGAAATTGATTAAAAAAAAGCGAAGTTTTCGACTGCTAAACCACAACTTAAAAAATTACTGCATTAACACTGTTAAAAACTTTATTGTAATCGAAATTCATCAAAAATGGTGGCTAATGTTCTGTTGTGAAACACCTTAAATAACTCCATAGTTCTTTGCTGTTTGGAGTAAAACAGCATAAATGTCCATTTTGCCTACTTTTGGAGTTTAGTATCAGCCTGTAATCTTGGTGCCCAGTGACATAGAAATATAAAATAACAATAAGGTATGATACACTGAAGTGTTTCACAACACCATAGATAACTCCATAATTCTTTGCTGTTTGGAGTAAAACAGAAAAAAATTTCCATTTTCCCTACTTCTGGAGTTTAGTATCAGCCTGTAATCTTGACGCCGTGACATTGCAATATAAAATGGCAATAAGGTATGATACACTGAAGTGTTTCACAACACCATAGATAACTCCATAATTCTTTGCTGTTTGGAGTAAAAGAGAAAAAAAAATCCATTTTGCTAATACTTCTGGAGTTTAGTATCAGCCTGTAATCTTGACGCCGTGACATTGCAATATAAAATGGCAATAAGGTATGATACACTGAAGTGTTTCACAACACCATAGATAACTCCACAATTCTTTGCTGTTTGGAGTAAAACAGAAAAAAATATCCATTTTGCTAATACTTCTGGAGTTTAGTATCAACCTGTAATCTTGACGCCGTGACATTGCAATATAAAATGGCAATAAGGTATGATACACTGAAGTGTTTCACAACACCATACATAACTCCATAATTCTTTGCTGTTTGGAGTAAAACAGAAAAAAATATCCATTTTGCTAATACTTCTGGAGTTTAGTATCAGCCTGTAATCTTGACGCCGTGACATTGCAATATAAAATGGCAATAAGGTATGATACACTGAAGTGTTTCACAACACCATACATAACTCCATAATTCTTTGCTGTTTGGAGTAAAAGAGAAAAAAATATCCATTTTGCTAATACTTCTGGAGTTTAGTATCAGCCTGTAATCTTGACGCCGTGACATTGCAATATAAAATAACAATAAGGTATGATACACTGAAGTGTTTCACAACACCATAGATAACTCCATGATTCTTTGCTGTTTGGAGTAAAACAGAAAAAAATATCCATTTTGCTAATACTTCTGGAGTTTAGTATCAGCCTGTAATCTTGACGCCGTGACATTACAATATAAAATGGCAATAAGGTATGATACACTGAAGTGTTTCACAACACCATAGATAACTCCACAATTCTTTGCTGTTTGGAGTAAAACAGAAAAAAATATCCATTTTGCTAATACTTCTGGAGTTTAGTATCAACCTGTAATCTTGACGCCGTGACATTGCAATATAAAATAACAATAAGGTATGATACACTGAAGTGTTTCACAACACCATAGATAACTCCATGATTCTTTGCTGTTTGGAGTAAAACAGAAAAAAATATCCATTTTGCTAATACTTCTGGAGTTTAGTATCAGCCTGTAATCTTGACGCCGTGACATTACAATATAAAATGGCAATAAGGTATGATACACTGAAGTGTTTCACAACACCATAGATAACTCCACAATTCTTTGCTGTTTGGAGTAAAACAGAAAAAAATATCCATTTTGCTAATACTTCTGGAGTTTAGTATCAACCTGTAATCTTGACGCCGTGACATTGCAATATAAAATAACAATAAGGTATGATACACTGAAGTGTTTCACAACACCATAGATAACTCCATGATTCTTTGCTGTTTGGAGTAAAACAGAAAAAAATATCCATTTTGCTAATACTTCTGGAGTTTAGTATCAGCCTGTAATCTTGACGCCGTGACATTACAATATAAAATGGCAATAAGGTATGATACACTGAAGTGTTTCACAACACCATAGATAACTCCACAATTCTTTGCTGTTTGGAGTAAAACAGAAAAAAATATCCATTTTGCTAATACTTCTGGAGTTTAGTATCAACCTGTAATCTTGACGCCGTGACATTGCAATATAAAATAACAATAAGGTATGATACACTGAAGTGTTTCACAACACCATAGATAACTCCATGATTCTTTGCTGTTTGGAGTAAAACAGAAAAAAATATCCATTTTGCTAATACTTCTGGAGTTTAGTATCAGCCTGTAATCTTGACGCCGTGACATTACAATATAAAATGGCAATAAGGTATGATACACTGAAGTGTTTCACAACACCATAGATAACTCCACAATTCTTTGCTGTTTGGAGTAAAACAGAAAAAAATATCCATTTTGCTAATACTTCTGGAGTTTAGTATCAACCTGTAATCTTGACGCCGTGACATTGCAATATAAAATAACAATAAGGTATGATACACTGAAGTGTTTCACAACACCATAGATAACTCCATGATTCTTTGCTGTTTGGAGTAAAACAGAAAAAAATATCCATTTTGCTAATACTTCTGGAGTTTAGTATCAGCCTGTAATCTTGACGCCGTGACATTACAATATAAAATGGCAATAAGGTATGATACACTGAAGTGTTTCACAACACCATAGATAACTCCACAATTCTTTGCTGTTTGGAGTAAAACAGAAAAAAATATCCATTTTGCTAATACTTCTGGAGTTTAGTATCAACCTGTAATCTTGACGCCGTGACATTGCAATATAAAATAACAATAAGGTATGATACACTGAAGTGTTTCACAACACCATAGATAACTCCATGATTCTTTGCTGTTTGGAGTAAAACAGAAAAAAATATCCATTTTGCTAATACTTCTGGAGTTTAGTATCAGCCTGTAATCTTGACGCCGTGACATTACAATATAAAATGGCAATAAGGTATGATACACTGAAGTGTTTCACAACACCATAGATAACTCCACAATTCTTTGCTGTTTGGAGTAAAACAGAAAAAAATATCCATTTTGCTAATACTTCTGGAGTTTAGTATCAACCTGTAATCTTGACGCCGTGACATTGCAATATAAAATAACAATAAGGTATGATACACTGAAGTGTTTCACAACACCATAGATAACTCCATGATTCTTTGCTGTTTGGAGTAAAACAGAAAAAAATATCCATTTTGCTAATACTTCTGGAGTTTAGTATCAGCCTGTAATCTTGACGCCGTGACATTACAATATAAAATGGCAATAAGGTATGATACACTGAAGTGTTTCACAACACCATAGATAACTCCACAATTCTTTGCTGTTTGGAGTAAAACAGAAAAAAATATCCATTTTGCTAATACTTCTGGAGTTTAGTATCAACCTGTAATCTTGACGCCGTGACATTGCAATATAAAATAACAATAAGGTATGATACACTGAAGTGTTTCACAACACCATAGATAACTCCATGATTCTTTGCTGTTTGGAGTAAAACAGAAAAAAATATCCATTTTGCTAATACTTCTGGAGTTTAGTATCAGCCTGTAATCTTGACGCCGTGACATTACAATATAAAATGGCAATAAGGTATGATACACTGAAGTGTTTCACAACACCATAGATAACTCCACAATTCTTTGCTGTTTGGAGTAAAACAGAAAAAAATATCCATTTTGCTAATACTTCTGGAGTTTAGTATCAACCTGTAATCTTGACGCCGTGACATTGCAATATAAAATAACAATAAGGTATGATACACTGAAGTGTTTCACAACACCATAGATAACTCCATGATTCTTTGCTGTTTGGAGTAAAACAGAAAAAAATATCCATTTTGCTAATACTTCTGGAGTTTAGTATCAGCCTGTAATCTTGACGCCGTGACATTACAATATAAAATGGCAATAAGGTATGATACACTGAAGTGTTTCACAACACCATAGATAACTCCACAATTCTTTGCTGTTTGGAGTAAAACAGAAAAAAATATCCATTTTGCTAATACTTCTGGAGTTTAGTATCAACCTGTAATCTTGACGCCGTGACATTGCAATATAAAATAACAATAAGGTATGATACACTGAAGTGTTTCACAACACCATAGATAACTCCATGATTCTTTGCTGTTTGGAGTAAAACAGAAAAAAATATCCATTTTGCTAATACTTCTGGAGTTTAGTATCAACCTGTAATCTTGACGCCGTGACATTGCAATATAAAATAACAATAAGGTATGATACACTGAAGTGTTTCACAACACCATAGATAACTCCATGATTCTTTGCTGTTTGGAGTAAAACAGAAAAAAATATCCATTTTGCTAATACTTCTGGAGTTTAGTATCAGCCTGTAATCTTGACGCCGTGACATTACAATATAAAATGGCAATAAGGTATGATACACTGAAGTGTTTCACAACACCATAGATAACTCCACAATTCTTTGCTGTTTGGAGTAAAACAGAAAAAAATATCCATTTTGCTAATACTTCTGGAGTTTAGTATCAACCTGTAATCTTGACGCCGTGACATTGCAATATAAAATAACAATAAGGTATGATACACTGAAGTGTTTCACAACACCATAGATAACTCCATGATTCTTTGCTGTTTGGAGTAAAACAGAAAAAAATATCCATTTTGCTAATACTTCTGGAGTTTAGTATCAGCCTGTAATCTTGACGCCGTGACATTACAATATAAAATGGCAATAAGGTATGATACACTGAAGTGTTTCACAACACCATAGATAACTCCACAATTCTTTGCTGTTTGGAGTAAAACAGAAAAAAATATCCATTTTGCTAATACTTCTGGAGTTTAGTATCAACCTGTAATCTTGACGCCGTGACATTGCAATATAAAATAACAATAAGGTATGATACACTGAAGTGTTTCACAACACCATAGATAACTCCATGATTCTTTGCTGTTTGGAGTAAAACAGAAAAAAATATCCATTTTGCTAATACTTCTGGAGTTTAGTATCAGCCTGTAATCTTGACGCCGTGACATTACAATATAAAATGGCAATAAGGTATGATACACTGAAGTGTTTCACAACACCATAGATAACTCCACAATTCTTTGCTGTTTGGAGTAAAACAGAAAAAAATATCCATTTTGCTAATACTTCTGGAGTTTAGTATCAACCTGTAATCTTGACGCCGTGACATTGCAATATAAAATAACAATAAGGTATGATACACTGAAGTGTTTCACAACACCATAGATAACTCCATGATTCTTTGCTGTTTGGAGTAAAACAGAAAAAAATATCCATTTTGCTAATACTTCTGGAGTTTAGTATCAGCCTGTAATCTTGACGCCGTGACATTACAATATAAAATTGCAATAAGGTATGATACACTGAAGTGTTTCACAACACCATAGATAACTCCACAATTCTTTGCTGTTTGGAGTAAAACAGAAAAAAATATCCATTTTGCTAATACTTCTGGAGTTTAGTATCAACCTGTAATCTTGACGCCGTGACATTGCAATATAAAATAACAATAAGGTATGATACACTGAAGTGTTTCACAACACCATAGATAACTCCATGATTCTTTGCTGTTTGGAGTAAAACAGAAAAAAATATCCATTTTGCTAATACTTCTGGAGTTTAGTATCAACCTGTAATCTTGACGCCGTGACATTGCAATATAAAATAACAATAAGGTATGATACACTGAAGTGTTTCACAACACCATAGATAACTCCACAATTCTTTGCTGTTTGGAGTAAAACAGAAAAAAATATCCATTTTGCTAATACTTCTGGAGTTTAGTATCAACCTGTAATCTTGACGCCGTGACATTGCAATATAAAATAACAATAAGGTATGATACACTGAAGTGTTTCACAACACCATAGATAACTCCATGATTCTTTGCTGTTTGGAGTAAAACAGAAAAAAATATCCATTTTGCTAATACTTCTGGAGTTTAGTATCAACCTGTAATCTTGACGCCGTGACATTGCAATATAAAATAACAATAAGGTATGATACACTGAAGTGTTTCACAACACCATAGATAACTCCATGATTCTTTGCTGTTTGGAGTAAAACAGAAAAAAATATCCATTTTGCTAATACTTCTGGAGTTTAGTATCAACCTGTAATCTTGACGCCGTGACATTGCAATATAAAATAACAATAAGGTATGATACACTGAAGTGTTTCACAACACCATAGATAACTCCACAATTCTTTGCTGTTTGGAGTAAAACAGAAAAAAATATCCATTTTGCTAATACTTCTGGAGTTTAGTATCAACCTGTAATCTTGACGCCGTGACATTGCAATATAAAATAACAATAAGGTATGATACACTGAAGTGTTTCACAACACCATAGATAACTCCATGATTCTTTGCTGTTTGGAGTAAAACAGAAAAAAATATCCATTTTGCTAATACTTCTGGAGTTTAGTATCAACCTGTAATCTTGACGCCGTGACATTGCAATATAAAATAACAATAAGGTATGATACACTGAAGTGTTTCACAACACCATAGATAACTCCACAATTCTTTGCTGTTTGGAGTAAAACAGAAAAAAATATCCATTTTGCTAATACTTCTGGAGTTTAGTATCAACCTGTAATCTTGACGCCGTGACATTGCAATATAAAATAACAATAAGGTATGATACACTGAAGTGTTTCACAACACCATAGATAACTCCATGATTCTTTGCTGTTTGGAGTAAAACAGAAAAAAATATCCATTTTGCTAATACTTCTGGAGTTTAGTATCAACCTGTAATCTTGACGCCGTGACATTGCAATATAAAATAACAATAAGGTATGATACACTGAAGTGTTTCACAACACCATAGATAACTCCATGATTCTTTGCTGTTTGGAGTAAAACAGAAAAAAATATCCATTTTGCTAATACTTCTGGAGTTTAGTATCAACCTGTAATCTTGACGCCGTGACATTGCAATATAAAATAACAATAAGGTATGATACACTGAAGTGTTTCACAACACCATAGATAACTCCACAATTCTTTGCTGTTTGGAGTAAAACAGAAAAAAATATCCATTTTGCTAATACTTCTGGAGTTTAGTATCAACCTGTAATCTTGACGCCGTGACATTGCAATATAAAATAACAATAAGGTATGATACACTGAAGTGTTTCACAACACCATAGATAACTCCATGATTCTTTGCTGTTTGGAGTAAAACAGAAAAAAATATCCATTTTGCTAATACTTCTGGAGTTTAGTATCAACCTGTAATCTTGACGCCGTGACATTGCAATATAAAATAACAATAAGGTATGATACACTGAAGTGTTTCACAACACCATAGATAACTCCATGATTCTTTGCTGTTTGGAGTAAAACAGAAAAAAATATCCATTTTGCTAATACTTCTGGAGTTTAGTATCAGCCTGTAATCTTGACGCCGTGACATTACAATATAAAATGGCAATAAGGTATGATACACTGAAGTGTTTCACAACACCATAGATAACTCCACAATTCTTTGCTGTTTGGAGTAAAACAGAAAAAAATATCCATTTTGCTAATACTTCTGGAGTTTAGTATCAACCTGTAATCTTGACGCCGTGACATTGCAATATAAAATAACAATAAGGTATGATACACTGAAGTGTTTCACAACACCATAGATAACTCCATGATTCTTTGCTGTTTGGAGTAAAACAGAAAAAAATATCCATTTTGCTAATACTTCTGGAGTTTAGTATCAGCCTGTAATCTTGACGCCGTGACATTACAATATAAAATGGCAATAAGGTATGATACACTGAAGTGTTTCACAACACCATAGATAACTCCACAATTCTTTGCTGTTTGGAGTAAAACAGAAAAAAATATCCATTTTGCTAATACTTCTGGAGTTTAGTATCAACCTGTAATCTTGACGCCGTGACATTGCAATATAAAATAACAATAAGGTATGATACACTGAAGTGTTTCACAACACCATAGATAACTCCATGATTCTTTGCTGTTTGGAGTAAAACAGAAAAAAATATCCATTTTGCTAATACTTCTGGAGTTTAGTATCAGCCTGTAATCTTGACGCCGTGACATTACAATATAAAATGGCAATAAGGTATGATACACTGAAGTGTTTCACAACACCATAGATAACTCCACAATTCTTTGCTGTTTGGAGTAAAACAGAAAAAAATATCCATTTTGCTAATACTTCTGGAGTTTAGTATCAACCTGTAATCTTGACGCCGTGACATTGCAATATAAAATAACAATAAGGTATGATACACTGAAGTGTTTCACAACACCATAGATAACTCCATGATTCTTTGCTGTTTGGAGTAAAACAGAAAAAAATATCCATTTTGCTAATACTTCTGGAGTTTAGTATCAGCCTGTAATCTTGACGCCGTGACATTACAATATAAAATGGCAATAAGGTATGATACACTGAAGTGTTTCACAACACCATAGATAACTCCACAATTCTCTGCTGTTTGGAGTAAAACAGAAAAAAATATCCATTTTGCTAATACTTCTGGAGTTTAGTATCAACCTGTAATCTTGACGCCGTGACATTGCAATATAAAATAACAATAAGGTATGATACACTGAAGTGTTTCACAACACCATAGATAACTCCATGATTCTTTGCTGTTTGGAGTAAAACAGAAAAAAATATCCATTTTGCTAATACTTCTGGAGTTTAGTATCAGCCTGTAATCTTGACGCCGTGACATTACAATATAAAATGGCAATAAGGTATGATACACTGAAGTGTTTCACAACACCATAGATAACTCCACAATTCTTTGCTGTTTGGAGTAAAACAGAAAAAAATATCCATTTTGCTAATACTTCTGGAGTTTAGTATCAACCTGTAATCTTGACGCCGTGACATTGCAATATAAAATAACAATAAGGTATGATACACTGAAGTGTTTCACAACACCATAGATAACTCCATGATTCTTTGCTGTTTGGAGTAAAACAGAAAAAAATATCCATTTTGCTAATACTTCTGGAGTTTAGTATCAGCCTGTAATCTTGACGCCGTGACATTACAATATAAAATGGCAATAAGGTATGATACACTGAAGTGTTTCACAACACCATAGATAACTCCACAATTCTTTGCTGTTTGGAGTAAAACAGAAAAAAATATCCATTTTGCTAATACTTCTGGAGTTTAGTATCAACCTGTAATCTTGACGCCGTGACATTGCAATATAAAATAACAATAAGGTATGATACACTGAAGTGTTTCACAACACCATAGATAACTCCATGATTCTTTGCTGTTTGGAGTAAAACAGAAAAAAATATCCATTTTGCTAATACTTCTGGAGTTTAGTATCAACCTGTAATCTTGACGCCGTGACATTGCAATATAAAATAACAATAAGGTATGATACACTGAAGTGTTTCACAACACCATAGATAACTCCATGATTCTTTGCTGTTTGGAGTAAAACAGAAAAAAATATCCATTTTGCTAATACTTCTGGAGTTTAGTATCAGCCTGTAATCTTGACGCCGTGACATTACAATATAAAATGGCAATAAGGTATGATACACTGAAGTGTTTCACAACACCATAGATAACTCCACAATTCTTTGCTGTTTGGAGTAAAACAGAAAAAAATATCCATTTTGCTAATACTTCTGGAGTTTAGTATCAACCTGTAATCTTGACGCCGTGACATTGCAATATAAAATAACAATAAGGTATGATACACTGAAGTGTTTCACAACACCATAGATAACTCCATGATTCTTTGCTGTTTGGAGTAAAACAGAAAAAAATATCCATTTTGCTAATACTTCTGGAGTTTAGTATCAGCCTGTAATCTTGACGCCGTGACATTACAATATAAAATGGCAATAAGGTATGATACACTGAAGTGTTTCACAACACCATAGATAACTCCACAATTCTTTGCTGTTTGGAGTAAAACAGAAAAAAATATCCATTTTGCTAATACTTCTGGAGTTTAGTATCAACCTGTAATCTTGACGCCGTGACATTGCAATATAAAATAACAATAAGGTATGATACACTGAAGTGTTTCACAACACCATAGATAACTCCATGATTCTTTGCTGTTTGGAGTAAAACAGAAAAAAATATCCATTTTGCTAATACTTCTGGAGTTTAGTTTCAGCCTGTAATCTTGACGCCGTGACATTACAATATAAAATGGCAATAAGGTATGATACACTGAAGTGTTTCACAACACCATAGATAACTCCACAATTCTTTGCTGTTTGGAGTAAAACAGAAAAAAATATCCATTTTGCTAATACTTCTGGAGTTTAGTATCAACCTGTAATCTTGACGCCGTGACATTGCAATATAAAATAACAATAAGGTATGATACACTGAAGTGTTTCACAACACCATAGATAACTCCATGATTCTTTGCTGTTTGGAGTAAAACAGAAAAAAATATCCATTTTGCTAATACTTCTGGAGTTTAGTATCAGCCTGTAATCTTGACGCCGTGACATTACAATATAAAATGGCAATAAGGTATGATACACTGAAGTGTTTCACAACACCATAGATAACTCCACAATTCTTTGCTGTTTGGAGTAAAACAGAAAAAAATATCCATTTTGCTAATACTTCTGGAGTTTAGTATCAACCTGTAATCTTGACGCCGTGACATTGCAATATAAAATAACAATAAGGTATGATACACTGAAGTGTTTCACAACACCATAGATAACTCCATGATTCTTTGCTGTTTGGAGTAAAACAGAAAAAAATATCCATTTTGCTAACACTTCTGGAGTTTAGTATCAGCCTGTAATCTTGACGCCGTGACATTACAATATAAAATGGCAATAAGGTATGATACACTGAAGTGTTTCACAACACCATAGATAACTCCACAATTCTTTGCTGTTTGGAGTAAAACAGAAAAAAATATCCATTTTGCTAATACTTCTGGAGTTTAGTATCAACCTGTAATCTTGACGCCGTGACATTGCAATATAAAATGGCAATAAGGTATGATACACTGAAGTGTTTCACAACACCATACATAACTCCATAATTCTTTGCTGTTTGGAGTAAAACAGAAAAAAATATCCATTTTGCTAATACTTCTGGAGTTTAGTATCAGCCTGTAATCTTGACGCCGTGACATTGCAATATAAAATGGCAATAAGGTATGATACACTGAAGTGTTTCACAACACCATACATAACTCCATAATTCTTTGCTGTTTGGAGTAAAAGAGAAAAAAATATCCATTTTGCTAATACTTCTGGAGTTTAGTATCAGCCTGTAATCTTGACGCCGTGACATTGCAATATAAAATGGCAATAAGGTATGATACACTGAAGTGTTTCACAACACTATAGATAACTCCATGATTCTTTGCTGTTTGGAGTAAAACAGAAAAAAATATCCATTTTGCTAATACTTCTGGAGTTTAGTATCAACCTGTAATCTTGACGCCGTGACATTGCAATATAAAATAACAATAAGGTATGATACACTGAAGTGTTTCACAACACCATAGATAACTCCACAATTCTTTGCTGTTTGGAGTAAAACAGAAAAAAATATCCATTTTGCTAATACTTCTGGAGTTTAGTATCAACCTGTAATCTTGACGCCGTGACATTGCAATATAAAATAACAATAAGGTATGATACACTGAAGTGTTTCACAACACCATAGATAACTCCATGATTCTTTGCTGTTTGGAGTAAAACAGAAAAAAATATCCATTTTGCTAATACTTCTGGAGTTTAGTATCAGCCTGTAATCTTGACGCCGTGACATTGCAATATAAAATGGCAATAAGGTATGATACACTGAAGTGCTTCACAACACCATAGATAACTCCATG